>VZZY01011227.1:274785-361301 GCA_013400335.1 Eurystomus gularis | reverse complement strand
GGTGTGCGTGAGGGTCCTTCTCCTCACGGGAAAAATGGGCTGCCCTATCCCTCGGTAGCCCGGCTGGAGCCCCTCTCCCTCATGCCAACCCCTGTGGACAAGAGGCTCTGGCAAAACAGAAGCGCAGCAAGGATTTTAGGAGGTTCACTGACTTTTGGGTAATGGTTTCTCAGACTCCTATTCATTTCTGAGGTTACTGGCAGCATGCTTTTCACTTACCTCTCTGGCAGTAATCACAAGGTGGGCCCTGGAAAGCTGGAGGAGGCACCCACATTGAGAGTCACCAGGCCCCCCATTACGTGCTAGTGTCCAGAGTCACACTTTAAGCATGGTAAAGGCAAATTGAATCTCCCCTGTCCTTCTTCCCATTCTCTGCCCCCCACTGGCCCCTTTGCACCACTGGCCTCTCCCACATTTGTGATTGCCCTGTAGCAAAGGCTCATGTGTTGGGGGTGAGGAAATAGGAGAGGGTTGAAATACTGGTGTAACCTGGTGCCAGAACAGCTGGACAACTCCAGCCCAGTACTCCTGCAAAGCACGCTGCTCCACGAGACTTTTCAGTTCCTGCTGGAGGCCTGGGAAGGACAGGGACTCTCACCTCCATCCCACCCCAGCACTTGCTGAAGAATGGTAATGCTGAGCCACAGAAGATGGACAAGCCCAGAAGAAAGATGTGGCACTCAAACACCCTGAGCAACCAGATCTGCCTCTTCCTTTCTCCGTGTGTCCTGTTCTCTTCACCGCCTCCAAGGAATGATTACATGTGAGAGGTGCAGGGATATCTGCTTTGTGAATCTTGGATCATTTATTTGATGCCAGGACTGTTGCATGTACTTTCTCAGGAGTGTAAACTGGATCATTGCACTAATCTCTTGTCACATTAAAACTTTTTACTTCTCTTTATCATTCTTAAGAGCACTCAAAAGCTCACAGGGCCTGATTTTGGGTCTTCTGAGTCTGCAGCTTCCTTCAAAAACAGATCTTAGATCCATTGAATAACAATGACATGAAAAACTTTGGGACAAAAGATGGAGTGGAAAATGTGATAGCTGTTCTGTGATTAAAAAAAAACAAAACAAAACCAAATAGCAGAGATTGTTCTTTCTACACAGAGGGTTTGGTGTATGGGAGTTTACTAATTCAGTTAAAAATAAACCAACCCCAAATTGACTGACGTGAAAAGTCTGTTAAAAAAAAGAGAGCTTATAAACTGTAGGAAACAACATAATTTTTGGAAACATATTTTCCCTTACTCGGCCATCTATTTCTAGATGGAGTAATTTGTGTATGTAATCCAGCCGTATGGCTTTTGTTTGACAGTGAAATGATCAGTTCCTCGGTGTGAATGCCTCATGGAGAAGCCCATCACTGACTTAAAAAGGACTCCTGCCCTATCAGGGCTTTGTGAGCTATGTCAGAGTGTGCAGAATCAACCTGTGTTGTCATCCTTAATTTTATGTCATCACATAAACCTTTTATCACTAGTGAAGGCTTTGTGGGTTGTAGTTAGAGCCCCAAGGAGCCGGGGCACTCCCTCCCATCTGCTAGGCGCTGCCAAGGGCCAGAAGCACAGGGGCTGTTGCTTCTACAGGCCTTACAGAAAAGGGAAGTCGAGGTGGATCTGGGTATAAGCAGGACAGCCTTGAGCAGCAATCAGCTGGATAGACATAAGACAGCTCTGCTCCTGCAGCTGACCTCACCTCCACTAGGACCCTTGAGGCTGGATGGGTTTCCCAACAGTCTTCTGTGTGGGGAGTGATGACTAGTGCTGAGAAGAGCAGCCACTGCCCCCAGAACTTTCTTTCCCCCGAATGACTGCATGAGCACCTACCACTACCCTCAAGAGCTCTCTCCCAGCTCTCCATCTCCTTTTACATACTTTCTCCTTAATTTTTCCCTTTCCACAGCAAAATTGACCTGTCCAAGCTCTTCATCCCGAAGATGTCAAAGCTCATAAGACTCTAATGATATGGCTTTTGTAAAAGCCCAGTCCAACCAGATTTCAGGCCTCCCCCATGCCTATCCTCTGCTCTGATCTCACTGCCATCAGTGGAAGCGGTGGGTGCTCAGCATCAGGCATGCCACTGTTGTTTGACTTCCAGGTATGTCTTGGGATGGGTATTTGGGCCTCCCCTGTATCCTTTTCTTAGCATTCCTAAGCCTCACCGTGTCTATCTCAGCAATATTAACAGCCTAGTTTTCCAGAAGGTAGAACTCATACCATACAATTAAATCTCTGTCCCACTGCAGACAAGACTTTCCCTCCTTTTGCTCCAAAACTCCTGACTCCCAATCACTAAGCAACACAGATATTTGTGCCACACCCCAGTCAGAGGCATAAATTCCTGTTCACCTTCAAACAGATTTAATTTAGGACCCCCCTCCAGCCCCCCTCCCAACTCCATAACATCCAAATTAAGCCTTCACAGAATGGTGACCATAGCTCCAGCTCTGAGGCATGCTCAACCTTTGGACAGATTCCAGTTCAGAACTTTGCAGCTCAGCACCATTTCTAGCTACTGCATGTCACCTCTCCTTAGACCAACCTTTAGCAAAATCCTTCTGCACTGAGCTTCCAAGATGCTGGCTGTCAACAGGTAGACATGGAAACTAGCCTCCCACCTCCCTCCCTCCTTCCTTCCCTACCTCTGTAGTGTACTGCAGAGCCTCCTGGGCTCCTGCCATGTGGAGCTAATCCCATGAAGACAATCTAACTACCTCTGGCAGATGGATATTGATCACCTGCCTTCACAGGGACCTTCCACAAGTAGCGTAATTTCCCAGTATATTCCCCTACTCTGACCCTGAACCATGTCATTGCCAAGACATCACAGTGCTCCTAAAATCAACGTACCTTCTCTCTTGCCCTCTAGCAAACTAGAGTATTTCTTCTTTACAAGAAATAAAAGCAGCTATGAGTTCTTCAAGGGGAAGATGTTTTCCTTTCCTCCCCCCTCCACCTACATGGGATGAATCTTAGGCTGTATTGCACAGCTTTGACTTGAAGCAAGTTCTTACGGCTGGCAGAAGCTACCTCCACGCCCTCTCTGCTCATTCACTGAGTGACACTAATCAGTGGTGTAGGAGGTAGGGACAATATCAAGCACTGAGGTGATTGACAAGCCTCACTCAGAATGTACATGTGCCCTAATAGGTATGTGACGGTGAAAGAGAGGATCTATCAATCTCTTTGTATTGTTGCCCATCGCTGGCACAGTTCTTCATTGAAATTAGTAGTTCACTGAGTGAAGAAGAATCAACAAAGCAAGTTTTCCTCCCCAAAGCCCTATTTGGTGAAGGTTTTACAGTTTGGTTTTTTCCCCCCTGTTAAATGAGCAAATGCCTCCGTATTCATCACAATATGTAATCGACATGAAAAATCAGTCCCTGCTGGGCAGGGAAAGATACTTTGAATTATCTCAGCAGGAGAGCTGGCACTAATTTACTGCTGTTGTGCTCCAAGTACTTCTGATGCAAAAGATGAATGGAGCTGAGGGTTTGTAACTTGACTTGCAACTACATGTAGGCTTTTTGAGCAGCATCAGCAGGGCAGTGTAAATTGGCATGAGACCCTTGAAGCATGGTTAGAGTCGGCAACCTACTCCTGTATAACCTGCCCTCATGCCTCATTTTCTTTTCTTTCTGAACAATCTTCCTTCCCTCCTCCACACCGCATTTTATTTTTTGCCACTCCAGAGATGAAGATGTAGAAATGTACTGCTGTTTCTCTACAATACCTTCCAAAAGGGTGAATTTCATGCCTGCTCTGGTTTATTTCCATGAGTTTGCCATCGGGCTATTTTGTAAACAGAGATAGAGCTGAAGGAAGCAGCTACAGCTCTGTTTATCAAAGAAATGTGAAGGAACACAGGTAACATCAGAGATACTTCTAAACCCTGTAACCTTTTCTACTTTGCTTCTTCAATGGTACTGAAGGATATGGTTGTACTAGAAAAGTAAATGTAGGGTCTTTCTCTGGCACTGGAATGGAAAGGTCTGGATTCACTTAATGAAACCTCATTATCCTCCAAACTCCTTAAAATTACAGACTGCTTGAAGGGATTGTCTGGAAGGACCCCTCCCTGGTCCAGGTCAAAACTGTTACAGGGAATGTACAAACAATTTAACAGAGTTGCTGATTCAGTTCTGGAGTCTGGTAACACACCCTTACACTGTTTAATTTATTAATATACTCATGGCCAAGATGCCTCTTGCCTTTGAGCATTTGATTTTGTAAACCCTCTAACAAAACTGCCACCTCAAAGCCCTTTCTTCTGTGTCGAGGTGAGAGGTGACAGTGGACCAGAGAAGGGAAGATGGAGGCAGCATAAGCCCTGCTAGAGGGGAGCAAAAACCAGCAACAGGCGGGAGTCTCCCATACATTATCTCCCTCTCTGCAGGTCAGAGGCTCATATCACTCCACCTCCTAGCAGGAAAACACCAAAGAATGTAGTTGCCCAAGTGGGAAACCCTCATAGCTTTCTTGGTGTCTTCTGTTTCTAGTCTCCCCCTGCCTGAATGTGCATTTGCTGTTTCTGTGAGGAGGCAGGAGCTGGGAATCTGTGCTCCCCAGTCTGGGGGGAGAAGTTAAGAGTTCTAGCCAAAGATGAAATCTGTACTTCCAACAGATAAGTTTCCACTTTAACCACTATACAGCTTCTTAAGTTTTCTGATCAGGTATAAAAGAGCAAATCTTTGGGATATTAGTTTCCAGTGTCTGGTTAACACTCAAGATCAACACCTCCAGCTTTTTGGGCTTGCATCAGATTACGCGCTAGTATGGGCTCACCCCGGCAACATGTTCTCACACCAAGTTTGGAGGAACAGGCATTTGTGATACCTCGCATGGGCTGGTGCTTTCACATCAACCCAGCAAGTCGTAGACCATTGGTGTCCAACTACTACTGCTGGCTTGATGTCAAACCTCCATGCCAGGAATAGCACTACTGGTCAGTTAGTTAAAGGGGACATCTGACATACTCATCTCCTTAGACATTTTTTTGTTCATCTGAGTTTGCTTCCCAAAGTCTTGTGTTTTCTTCAGAATTACTTCTGCTTGAGTTGAAACTAAAGGCTTTTTTTTTTCTTTTCTTTCCCTGTGTCCTCCTGAGAAAGAGAGTGAAGCCTGCAGACAGCTAGAGCCCAAGCACAGGAGAGCAGCACTGTAATGCCTCTCCTGGGTCAGGGTGTCCATTTCCTGACTGCAACAGCCTATCATATCACACAAGCCCCTTCATAATGCGTCAAACTTGTCTTTAAAAATAGTCAGGCTTCTTGTCTCTGGCCACTGGAGCAGAGGCAGAAAATGAAAGTTTTAAAACTATCTCAAAGAAACATTTCCTGTCCACAGGACAGAATTCACCCAATGATGGTTCTGTCTGCTTAACTTTTCCCAGTTCCTGCACACGTTTTTGTGCATTCTCTTCTCTGCCCCTTCCAGGCTCCAGAAAGTAAATGGACTCTAGCTGTTTGGGGGAACCTTAATATTGACTCCTGCCTGACCTTTTTCAATACACTCAGCTGCTCCCTCTCTGCCCCTTCTGGCAAGCAGACAGGCAGTACATCCCACCAGAGAGCAGCTTCTGGCTAAGTGCCCATATTCAGCTGGAGTCAGGTCAAGGCATGGGCCGTGTTGATATTTCCTGTCACAGTGGACAACTGTTGGACCAGTTATCATGCGTCAAGCCTTTGTGAGGTTGCTGCCTTGTTGGCAAGGTGCCAAAGACCAGCGTGTCCCTGAAGTTACCCTGATAGCTTGTTAGTGTGGTGCCAACATACTCTGATCCCTCTCAGGCTGCTGGCCCCAAGCTCTGGGCTCAGTTGTGCTTTTCTGTAAGCACCCCAGTGTCAAGCTGCTTGAACGTGGCACAGTTTATTCAGTGAGCCTTGCACAACTGGCATTGCATTGCAATGCAAGCCTTCCACAGTGCTCCCTTTCTGGCTTCTCACTTCTGAAGTTGAAGTAATTTTGGCTTTACTTATTTCTGAGACAGTCTGTGCCTGTGCCCCACAATGAACTCCTCGGAGCAGGCCATGCATCTGTTGGAGCATACCACAAGTCCCTTTTTAGGGTATTCACTCAGGATTCCTTTCTCTGCAGACCAAAACAGTGTGTCACATCTGGTATGGGATACCAACAGGACAAGCACTGCGACACAGAAATGCAGAAAGACTCCTGTAATCTAGGCTTACTCTTTGCAGCACTGTTTCTAATGCTTTGCCCAACACCAATCCAGGGAAAGGCCCTCAGTTCTGGCAGTCATTTGTCACTCTCTGTATTGCTCCCATGGCATGAAATGACATCTGAAGGCTTTGTGAGATGGGGCACAACATGTTGCAGAGAAGAGTCACTGTGCCATGTGTACGAAAAGCCCTTGTCTCCTCAGCCATCTCCCCAGCAGTACTAGAGGGGAATAGACTGTGGAAGCTATATCTGTGGAGACGCTGATAGCAGGCTTGAGCATATGTGCAAGGTCATAGACTAAAAGCCATCAAGCAGGCACAAACATGGCGCTGCAGTGCACAACTACATGCAGATGGTGAGGACAGTCAGAGCACATGGGCTGACATGCAAAATGGGGAATACCTGACAGTATAGACACAGCTCAACAGAGCCATTTGGTTTCCTCTTGATTCTGGCTTAGCAGAAAGAAGAGGAAGCTTTCACCTGAAGTTTGGGAGGACTAGAAATAGCAGGTGCTATCTTTTTCTGTCTAGACTTTTTGTGAAAAGCTGGAGGGGGCCAGAAGAGAATAGGACCTTTCTAGAGAAGAAAAGTGTCTGATAGAAGACTTAGAGCTAATCCAGAGATAATTTTCCCACTCACTTGCTAATGCTGTTCTTCCTATGGCCTCCAACTCTTGGAAAACCCCACATGCCTCTAGTCCAGAAAAAAAAATGGCTCTTTTTTCTGGTCTTACTTCAGATTCTCCTTTAGCCAGTGAAGGAAAGATAGAGGTAAGGGACACAGACCCAGCCAAACCCAAGGTGGGGCACAGATGACAGATTATATTTGGGCTTCCAGTGTCTCTTGTGCTTTAATTCCTGGTTGACAACAAGATGCCATGGGAAAAAATGGTAAAACAACATTTCATTCTGGAATACATTCCTTTTCTCAGTTCTTTTAAGAAACAGAAAGCTTCTCTTTTTTTCTGATGTAAATGAGCAGGGAAGCAGAAGGGCCTCTCAGGCTGTTCTTGTTTTACTAAGAAAACCTTCACTACTCAAGCACCTCTCATGTAAAATCACTTATCTTTTCAGTTTTCTCCTTCAGTGGAAATTTGGTTCAGAACAATGTTTTCTCCTGATAAATCTCAGTCCTTAAATTTTACCTTTTCATGGAACCAATTTGTTAAAGTTGAGAAAGTGCTTAAGTGAGCCTAAGCTCATCTCATTTTCAAAAGTCAATTCAGAGTCTGAAGTCTCATGGAAAATCCACAAAATTCAAGGCTCCTTAATTAATGAAGTGCTTTCAGACATTTTCCTCCTTGGCAGATTTCTTGTCTGAAAAAAGAAAATGTGTTGGGGAAGATGTGTTGAGTCCCAGGAAGAAGGGATAGAAAATATCCCTAAGGCTCTCCCTTCCACCAAGGGTGTTCACTTTTTATGCATCTGCTCACTGTCTAGCACAATAGTGTCCTGCTGCTGCTGGGGTGCTCTCCATCAGCTAGTTTCTCTATCATCTGGGAGGGTTTTACCTGAGGGCAGACCTTTCTCCCACGATATTGCTGTGTAGGAAGGAAACAAAGTTTTAGGATATTGTGAACTGTTTTGCCAAAGCCTGTGCCAGAGGTATTCCCCTCTGGGAGATCAAGGGCAAATAACAGCTCTTGTGTGGGCTACAGCAGTACAAAGAGGCCACTGAGGGGAATCTCAGTCCTCTCCGTGCTTTTTCATTGCTTTCAACTTTAAATCCTGAGTGGCTAAAAATGTCTTATGTTCTATTGATTTGTATTTCAGAGGTGGGTAGACACCCTGCTCCTAGTAGTATATGACTCATTTCTTTCCCTTGAGAACTATGGGCGGTCCTAGTATGGCTTACAGGCAGGAAAGGAGCAGACATCCCTTGAGGCATCACCTGGTCACTAAAGAAAAGGGCAGTCAGCAGGCCTTTGCCATGACTTGTCAAGGCCAGCATGGCTGCCTCACTTCTTTGCCCTGCCCAGATTCAGGTTTCATGACAGCCATATGTCATGAGAGGACACAGTTTGGAGTTAGGTCTGAACTACCATGAGCCATGGCTCGCTTGGAGCTTGCACAACCACAGGACCACCAATGCAGCACGAAGATGCTCTGTCTACCTAAGAGATCATTCCTTGGAAAGACTGATAGGAACCACTGCAACAAACCAGTGCAGTAGTTAGTTACAAGCTCTCTACAGAAATAATTAGCTCTCAGATGGTAATCAGGAAAGTGGGGGATTAATATTGCATGCAGCAGCTTCTCCTCACTTTAGGTTACAGATAGGATGCTGCTAGGAAACAGGTAGATGGCCATCACAGGATAAGACAGATGCTGTGAGGCACAGGGTAGATATGGCAGATGCAGTTAATGACTAAGATTCTGCTCTGGCCTTTGCTTACATTGGGACTATCTATTTGTTGTGCATTTGTATATTGTCTGGTATAATTGGGTCCTGGTCTGTGGGCAGGGCTCCGTAATACAAATAAATACCACCATGACTAATGACAGACCTTGTATAACTGTCCCAAGCTCGACAAAAGTTGCAAGCAGTCTGAGTCAGTGCCATTGTGTAAGGGAATAATTTCTGCTTTGGCAGTGTTGTGGCCAGCTGGAATTGTTGTCTCTGATAATTGCCAATCTGGATTTCTCCCAGATGGCAGCATCTCATAAAGAGTATCTGTGAAGAGCTCCGGTCCACTCTCTAATAAGGCTCCACAAGAGAGCTGTTCATCCCTGTCACCCCTTATCCATTGCCTCTGGCAAGATTCCTGTCAATTTCCAGAACAAGTTGTTGCTCTGTGTTTATTTTTCCTTTTTATTTTATTTTATTTTATATTTCTTTTTAGAAACTTGTATTTATTGCCTTGGCAATAAGCCACCCAGCAAGGAACAAACTGTTTTGTGACAGAAAGAAAGAGACATTCTGCCCTGGACCAGCCAAAAGTGATGCCACTGATCTTCCCTATGCCATCCTCTACCCCCAGGCTGCGTTTAACAAGACTGTTTCCCTGAGGCACTCATTTCTCCAGCAGAGAGAGGGTGGAAGGAGAGGTTGTGCTGTACATCCACCCAAGGGTCCCTGAGCAAAAACCTTTCTGCAACGTGCTACTGTTTAGCACAGAGGTATATAATGATTGAAGAGCAGTGGGTGGCCAATGTGTAATTTTAATCCTGAGGCTCCTGGGACTTGCCAGCTCAGCAGATGCTGAGGAGAACAAGACTGTAGGTAGTGCAGAAATCAGGGATTATGCAAAATGTAATTGCTCTCCTGTGTAGCTGGCAATGCAGTAGCTCAGCTCCTGATTGAGGTGGTATTTGTTTCTGGTCTGCCTCTTCACCTTTTAACGTGTTTATGCATCATTGTGGTACCCAAGTGCCTCACAATCTAGAAGGTGTTTATCCTCTCTCAGCTCTCCCGTGACTACTGTTGGCCCACTGTCAGGGATGGGAAACCAAGATGCTGATTTATGTAAAGAGTATGGAAACTGGAGGGGCTGTTCCTAGGGGCTGTTAGATCTCTGACCTGAAGAATAAGACAGAAACCCATGGTACCTAACACCCAGTTACAGTCTATAGAAAGACCACAAGCTTAACAGACTTGTGCAGTTTTCCAGATAAGGTCTCAATGTTCAAAGGAATTTTTTCTTAGAGCCAGAATTTAGCCCCCCACCCTGCCCATGTAATTCACCACATCTGTAGAGGTTCTTTCCTTTTTTTTTTTTAACCCCCAAATTCAAGACATATCACTGAAAACAATCTAAATTATTCAGTGTTCTCATGTGAGAGTTAATGTTCTATACTAACTGCTGAAAGCCCGATGTTTGGGAGAGGACACTCTTGAATAGATACAGTCCACCTGAAATTCCTCCTTCAAGAACCTGGAGATGAGGAACAGCTGGAGAGGGGGAGTTCATTTTCCTCTAGGTCAGAATGATGTGAGGACACATATTCAAGTTGGAATTTTTTTTCATTTATATTGTTTTACATTGCTATGAGATGTCCTGAAACATAGTGACCTCACTCCTCCCTGTCTTCATGCTTAATCTGATCTAATCTTAGTTATCCATCCCAGCGAAAGCACAGGACACATTTGCATAAATCATTCATCAAATCCTTCTGAGCAATAAACAAATGCACAAGAAAATTTTCATGGACAATTCACAGAAGGAGCTGTTTGCTGCAAACAGTCCAGGGATCTTTGTGGAAATGCTTTAAGAAGCAGGGTCTGACATAAGAAGTCCTGTCTCTATTGTTAGTCATCTGACTGGAGGGGACCAGTGAACTACCAATGCTCCACTTGGGGGGTCAGGAACATGCAGTGAGGATAGGCAGTCGGAGGAAATTTCTTCGAAGCAGACTTGAGATCAGGCTCCATTACAGAAACAAGTGTGAGGGCTCAAAATAACCTAGTGCCTCAGTCAGTCTAGTCCACTGCCAACACCAGGTTACTCCCATTGGCTATATAGATTTTAATGTTCTCTGTGTTTTCTTAACGGAACTTTCATGACATCTCTTAGAAAATTTTCCAATAGATTCCACTGCCCTAAAGTCTGCCCTGCTCTTTTGCCTGTGATGTCCTGCTTAATGCTTTTGTTCCCACTGAGATATGCCACTGTCCAAGTCTAAATAAAGTGCTGTCTCAGTTGTCATCTCCACCTTTCAGACACGTCTAAAAGTTTTCAGCCAACCTTTCTCAAACTTTGTTTACCTACATGGCACAGAGTCACCCCTCTCAGAGTTTTCTCAAGGCTTACTCACGTCAATCCCTCTAGGCTCATAAAATGTTTTTTCTTTTGCTAGTTCTTGGCCTCCCTCCAAACTGTCAATAACTTTCTAGGAACATGATGCCTGGGATTTAGGGTGATTCTGTGTGCTATGGATGGCCAATGATGGCAGGGGCAAAGAAAGGTCTTTGGCTGATGTTGTCATGAGAGTAGAAAGAAATGTTTCTCTGGGAAGTCTCAGGCTCTGACTGCACCAGATGGCAGTCTGTGAAGATGCTGAGAAGAGAGAAGCTGGGAAGGCTCATACCTAGCTCTAATCAAGATCTGGGTTTATAGCAGTTTGTGATGTGTGTTTCCCATGTCAAGTACTGTGCCAGGAGCAATGCCTCAGTTTACAATTGCATCATAGAAATTACTTTTTTATCTATGGTAGCATATCCCTCCCACAGCTTTACCAGACACACTGAGTGGCCTACAAGGTGGGTCTGGCAGTGATCTTTGTTTCTCCACATAACAGAAACTGAAGGGAGAAGAACTTCCTATGATGACTCAGAGATGAAAGATCTAGGGCAGAGCCACTGCTACTCATCTCCCCCCTGCAAATTCTCTGTTTTTTTCTGAGTGCAGAGAAAAGGCTGTTGCTATAGAAACCAGTGAGGAAAATGTACATTATATCACGTTTTATACATTTTTCCAAGGAGACCCTTTAATCTGAGCCTGCCACCGTGTAATTTTACAGAGACAATAAAGTTAATAAATCCCCTAAGAGTAATAGTGATTTCAAATTGAATCAAGTAATCATCACTTACTTCAAAAACACCTCTGCCTGTAACCTTCTACCCTAGCCAAGACATGGGCATAGGGCTGCAAGGCAGCCCACAATAAGATGCATGACAGGAAGGTAAATCTAAGGCAGCAAAGGTGTGATGAGAGGTAGAGGGAGGGCCCTACACAGCAGTAAGAGGCAGTTAACATTTGAGAAAGGACAAAAAATATAAATACAATGTCTTCAGATTTGATTTGTGTATAGAGAAGGATGAAATAAAGGTGAAATATACTTCTTTTAACATATACTCTAGCCTATCTTTTCTCCTCTTTCCCCACCCAGCCTCTTATTGCCATCCTACCTTTGTGAGCCCCCTTCTGAAGCTCCTTTCTCTTCTGCTGCCCTTTAAAAAATTATCCTACCATTTCCTACTTGCCTTTGTGATGATAACAAGCCCTTTCGACCTCCCAGACAATATGGCCTGTTGCACCCCGGGGTCTCAAGGACACAGTGATCTTGGTGAGGCTGCACCATGAAAGCCTCTCTCTAGCATCAGGCTGGCTTGGTGGCATCAGTCCTCCTGGGGATCTTTCAGAACAGAAGCCTCATTTAGTCCTCTGCATGTCAAAACAGGCTTTTGCTCTGCCCTTCCCACCCTCAATTTTTTTTTTTACTTAATTCACCATGACCACTACTTCCTTCCTGATTTGCACTGACCCTGTAGCTTTAATTAGATTTTTGTCATTATTTATAGTAGCTCCTATAATATATTGACTTGTAGTTTCTTCAGGACAAGGACCTTCTTGCTGTATAGAGCAATGCACAAAATAAATCTGAGCCTTGTCTTGTTCCATGACTGTGATTGATCGTCAGTCAGGTATATGTCCCTTCTCCTTGTCCTGAAAGTAAGTACACAAAAAACATCATCGAGGCTTTGTATCCCTAATTCTAGGTTTATATACTGCAGTTTAGGACAAGATAGCTATTGGAATAAAACAATTTAATTACGCCAGGTAAGACCAAGTAAGGGTACACCTGCTTGCAGCATCTCTGCTGGATGGATCTCTTCCTCTAGACTTGCCCTTAGTCCTGTGCACTTCCATGACTGCCTGGGTTACAGTAAGTTCTGGGCAGGTCCTTGAATGCCAAGGGGAAGAGGGAGAAAGTAATTTCCCTTTTAATCGCCTCTGAGTCATGGCTGTAGGTCTGCCCTTTGCTCCTTTCAGGATCTCCCAGGTTCTGCATACACGTAATAAAGTTTCTCATAAAGCCATTCCCTGCTCTCTCTTACAACCAAACACATTCAGTGGTTAGCAGGGAAGAAACAATTCCCCTTTCCTCATCCTGCATTGCCTTATGCCCCTGTGCATACAGGTAGCCTTGCTCTTTTTCCAGTCCCAGCCCTTTCCACAGAACATAATGGCTTCTAAGTGTGAGCAAACAACTGATGCACATACTCTCTGGTTGAGAGGCTGTAAGCACTTCTCGAGCCCAAATAATATATTAATATTATTAGAATGACTGTTAATGATATAATAAAAGCAAAAAAAAAAAAAAAGTCCTCAGGAGCATGACAATCTAACTTCAAAAGCAATTACAATCAGTAACAAAATGCAGAGAGATGAGGATTACTTTAATAAGATTACCTGTTTACTGCCATTTGTTTTTGTGGGTGACTGTTATGCTGCTTCATCTTTATAGCCAGCCAGTTTCTAAGGTACTTCTCACCCTGAGCATTGGCAGGCCAAGCTGAACTATGAAGCTGAGGCTTGCTGGCCTTCCCATGGGATCCAGCATATCTCTGTGAGTACCTTCGTATTCAGCTTCCCCTACTCTTGTGCTCTTGTTGTCACTGCAACATTATTTTTCCATCCCCCATGGCTTCATATCCATGGTGGAAAAGGCAGGAATGGGAGGACATGGAAGGGTGGAGAAAGCTGGTGTCTTTGTGGAGACTGAAGGACAGTAAAGAAAGTAATTGCAGGAAGATCATTGTTGTAAGACAAAGGCAGAGACTTGATGAATATGAAGGCTCTGTAAAAATTCAGCTTTATCCAGCAGGCCATGGAGAGCTGACACAGGCTCAGTAGGGCAGCACCTGGTCTATAGTGCAGGGCGTTCTCCTTTAGCTTCTTGGAGCCCCTTAACCCAACCAATGGCCGGTGCTTCTGCCCTTCGCACTCCATTTTCAACCCCTCCATGTCCCTGTGGCACATGAGTTCCAGAGCTTGACACCATTCTGTTCCAAACAGACAGCTCTGTAGCCCCTGGTGTCTGGAGGACATAAAAGGCTCTTCCAGAACTTACTAGAGATCTCATCAGGGCTCTCAACCCACAACTCATTTGCCTAACTCCACCTGCACAACAAAAAAAAATAGGACCTAACTCATTATTCTTGGAGAAAGTAAAAAGGACCAGGACACAGCTAATAAATAAAACAGGTTTAATCATAAACCATGTACATATTTATAGACAGGGAGAGAGATGTGGTCTGAAAGGTGCTGCCCTGGCAACAGGAATAAAGGAACAGTGTATTTTACCAGTCAATATACAGAACCAAGGAAGGGTGGAGCTGATAAATGAATATGGGATTTTGAGTCCCAGAGGCTAATTTTTACAGACAACCATCATTCTTTGTTTCCTGTCAAATTATAGCATAAACTAGCACACAGCTCTGCCCAAGACACAGCAAGGCAGATACAGCCAAGAACAGAATTTGAGGGTGAGGAAGGGACAAGATCTCTGAAGGTCATTCTGAGGTATATATAACATATATATTCTACTGTTGTGTACAGCCGTGGGGCATGCTTTACCCTCAGTTGTGTGCATACATCTCATTCCAGTCAGTGAGAGCTGCAAGCTCATATCTGAGAGAATATATTGGGCCTTGGGGGCTTACAGGAGCACATTGAGGAAAAAAGCCAGAAGTAGAACAGGGATAGAGCTGCAGACAAGGAAGCCTGGACTGGGCTGAGAAAGGGAAGGAGTGAATCAATGGTCTTGAGATTTCTCAGGCCAGCCAGTTCAGCCCTGATTGGGCAGCCAGCACAAAGCTTCTGTTCTGAAGGGCTTCTGCAGTGCACAGGTTTCCATCAAGGCAGCCTCTATCAGACAACAGGAAAAACCGTGAACAAAGTGACTAGAGGCATATTAACAGAAGAACCATGATGGATCTAGCCCTACAACCTTTCATTTCTTAGTTTTAAAAGAAAACCCACTCCTGCCTCTGAAGTAGACTAAGTCTGCATATGAATCTAGTCAGTCTCGGCTGATACAGGCAGAGGAAGGAACCATTGCTCCAGTAGCCAAGGCAAAGGGTGGCATTTGTACTACGGTATTCAGAGTCGATGTGGCTGCTTTGAGAAACAATATCACACCAGGCTTGCAAAGCAGTCAAATGTATTGGCTTTTTGCAGAACAATTTCACTTTCAATCAATGTACATATTATATAGTTTTACAGATGAAAAACACCTCTCACTAGAAAGTAGACACTGTTTTGATATCAAACACACTTGCCATCTGATTTTTCTAAGAACCCACCCCCAGACAAAAAAAAAAAAGTCTCAAATAAAATCTATAATACAAAACAACATTCATGTTGATGTCAAATGATAGCTGTCCCTGCAACCATAAAATCAAGATCTTCTTAGTGCAGATCTCCTCAGAAGTGAGTTGAGTCATGTGTCGGTATATAGAGTCCACTCCCAACCTGGGAAACCTCAGCTAAGACTGCTGCCCTTTGAAATGCAAGTCCTGCTTTTTCTAAAGGAGTGCTCCACACAGGCAGACACACACACGCACACATGCATGCACAGACATCACCTCCCCTCTCTTAGCAAGAGCTGTATGCTGGGTAACTGTTAATGCCTTCTGTGCATTTTTTACCTGCTTTCTTTGTAAGGACGAGGTTGAAATGTCTTTACTCCTCAGGCCTGTATTGTTTAAATAAAAAGGGGAATAAAGAGGAACAACATTACAAAGACAGGGGAATGCACTTGTATCTCAGGCATGTGATTTTTCGTGGTCATTTACAAGGACGATGTTATTCACATTCGTGAGTCAGCAGAATCCGCAGGAAGAGTTGTCCTTTCTCCATGTGACGTTTTCTCAATGAACCCCATGAGCCCATTCTGTGCTTCCACAGACCATTTTTCTTTAAGGCACTGCATGTGGATGATGACTTCAGACAGAAGTGCAAGCCCCCTTCACTGGATTGTGCATTTTTCTCTCTCTCTGGACTGGCCTTCCCTGAGAACTTTCGATTTGATATACTTGAGGTCACTGTTGACACTTGGCCGGCGAGCAAAGGGAGAGACCATGCCGTAGGCATCCATGTCCTTGACTCGGCGCATCCGGAAAGATTTCTGTTGGAAAGTGTCACCATACTGGATTGAGATTTTCCTATGGAGAGAAGGGCTCATCTCATGAGGTAGCTTGGCCATGCTGAAGAGGACATAGAACATCTCATCCACATTGGTGTTCTTCTTGGCTGAAACTTCAAAATAAGCACAATTTTCATCACTAGAGACAAGGTTCTCACCTTCATCTGTGCGTACCTTGCGGAAGATTTCACTGTGGTCATTTTTGTTGCCACAGATCACCATGGGGAGGTCAGCTGATTCCTTGGTCTTGTTCTTCAGGCATGATTTGACCTCAAGGATCTGTTTCTGAAGCCTCTTGACCTCGTCAAAGGATTCTCTGTTGTCCAGGCTAAATACCAGGATGAAAACATCCCCTGCAATTAAAAAAAGATACTTTACAGGCTCGTTGGTTGCAGCCCGTGCCAGAGGAGCTAATTTTTAAAAAGCAATAGATTCATTTGCCATCTTCTCCCCGTAGTTTTTGTTTGGTCCTTTTGAATCTATTCACTCAGCTGTACTTTAATTCCAGTTACTCTACTCAACTCCCCACACCTTTCTGTAGTGCTATGGAAAAGGCTTTTGGCTACGATGTTACTTCAGCCCTATCCGATTGTGTTCCTAGGTTGCACTGGACTTGCAAGTTATTGTCCATTTTACTCTCTGTTGTAAGCATGTTTTTATCTCAGCTCTGCTACCTTGATTTTCTTTTTTCTTCCTTTCATTTGTATTCCTGTGTAAAACACAGGCTGTTCTGACACCAGGAAGAGTGGAGAGCTAGTAGCCACTCAGCCTTGGCCTTTTGATTACACAATACGCGAAGCAACACCTGAACTAAAGATTTACAGCTAGTCAGTTCTGACCAGCTAAGTCAGGAATAAGAGGTTTCCCAATGTGCAGTGCTCTGCCGTCATGTAATTTGCTCAAGAGAAGCAGACCATGGAAAAAAAGAAATACATAAATGACACAGACCCCCTGGCATTTCCTTTTGACATTTCCTGACTTACAATTCCTTTTGCAAATATAAAATAACTCAAATCAATGCCTGTTGAATGACATTCATGTGGAACACACTAAGAGAGCTTCCAGGGACAAAAGCTCACATCTGCATCCCAGAAACTGGCCTGGGACCTCACTCAATGTGGACGCGAGCCTGGTCAGATGTGAACGCCATGTTTTACTGAGTAGCTAGAAGGATAGATAGCAAATCCAGAAAGTAGGTGAGCTGTGGCTGAATATATCTGCAGTGTCACTTTCACAATAAAGGAATACATCTTAGCTCACAACAGGAACAGCTTGCCAATGACAATGTACAGAATTAACCCACCATTTTCCCTTTTATCCCTTTTAGACATTTGATTAACCATAGACTAGGGAGAAAGGGTAAAAGCAGAGCTATCCTTTTACTGGAATATCACATCAAGGGAATCAAGCTGGAAATCTTAGGAAACTAAAATCTTTGAGATTTTCTTGTCTGGAATTCCCTTCCTGCGCATTTTGTATTTGTTTTTCACTGCTTGTATCTTATAACAACATGCTTATTTTGTCCCTTGCTGCTCTTTATGCCCATGAGTTTTTTTTCAGCTATTTATTTGTGACTGCAATAAAAAACATGGAGCAGGAGGGGAAGGTAGGAGGAAAAGAAAGTAGGACAAAATCTCAGTTTCAGTCCTTCATCCTCCTCTGTGGCTAATGCACACCCTATAGTGCCTGGAGCATCCTGGCCAGGAAATATCTCACTAGAGCAGTACATCTTGCAATAAAATCAAGCTTTAGCTGCCTCCCAGGAATCAGTCATCTCCAGGCTACAGTTTAAAGCTGATGTCTATCCTTATGATCTTTCACTTACCATTCCCCCTCTAAAGACTTTGCCACCCTTTCTCACCTGTCAGGATGGAAAGCCTCCTCATAGCAGGGAAAGGGTGATTCCCAGAGGTGTCCAGGATGTCCAGCTGATACATATCTCCCCGGATGTTGTAGACCTTGCGGTGAAAATCCTCAATGGTGGGAGTGTACTGGTCCTCAAACCGGCCATTGAGAAAGCGTGAGACAATGGAGCTTTTCCCCACTCTGGAGGCTCCCAGCACTACCATGCGGTACGAGTTCTTAGCTGGCACATTCAGGGTGCAGTTTCCACCAGACATGGTCTTCATCATTGCTTGGTCCTGAAAGAGGAAATAGCAGAGTTGGAGGAAAGAACAGAAACTAAATGGAGGATGGAGTAGAGCAGCTCCTTACCGTGATGTTGTCAAAGAGTGCTCTGGAGCACAGTCCTGGTTAGTAGATCAATGATCCATACAGAAACCTTTTCACTGGAAATGCTTAATTTTTTCAGTCTCACTTCCAGGGAGTGTTTTCTTCTGTGTGCGTGTGCGGTTTTTTGTTTTTGTTTTTTTTTCATTTCTTTTAAAGTCATATAAAAATGAAGGCATTTACACTGAAAATAGTATGGGCTTGAATTTAAATTTCATTTAAACATTAAGGGCTAATTTTATCAGCAAACTGCTGCTTCAACTTAGACACCACGTTCCTTCCCACCATCTGCGTCATTTAGACATTACCAGATTTTTCAGTGGAGTTTGGTTCTTATTTAGACACATAAACACAGAGGTCAGGTTTCCCAATATACTGCATCCACTGCAGCTGCCATTAGGACCTAGGTCATTTCATTTGGTTGCCTAAATAGGACCTGTGTGTAATACTAATTTTCTGAGATCAAGCAAAAGTTGTACAGAAACAAGAATCATGTTTGACATCAGTGGAAGCTAGACATCTCAGTAACTTTAAATAGCTGGTCCCATACAACCTTCATTGCTAAAGCAGGGAGCTTGAGCCACAAAATAGCACTGGCCAGTGATAAATTCAAAGATTGGTGCCTCCAGTGACCTTTTAGAAACTGGATTTTAGTCTTGCTGTTTGGAGTAGTAGTGTGGGAACTTCCTATCAACAAATTATCAGCATTGCAGCAGGATGGATGGCAAGGGATGGAACTGGAAAAATGTTCATTTCATAGGAGCTTCTGTCTTTATACATACACAGCTGTTGTGGGTGTCACAGTCTTTGAGGGTGCTAAGGACAAGCAGGAAAAAAGATGAAGGACAGCCATCTTAAACAGCTATTAAACAAGATTTCCAACTCCTGACAACTAAAATGAGTCTCAAGACCTTGTAGATCGCATTTTGACATGGCACTCAGATGCAGAAAGCTTTGATGGGAAAAGAAGGTTGCTCAGACATTTTTCATGTGCCAATTCAAGTGAATTATGTGCCAAAAGGAAAAATATAACCCATGTATGGGGAAAGATAACCATTAAAGCAAGGAAGGGACATTTTTGACAGAGTTTATTTTGGTTACTAAGATCTTATTAAAGAATAATCAGGTTCCCACTGTGCTGTTTATTTAACTTAGGTATTGTTTATTTCATGTTACAGTGTGAGTACTTTATGTACACTGAAAGATCATTTCTGGGTCCAGATCTGGATTCCTATCTTTCCCTCAAGTGAATTTTATCTCCCCAGCTTTTATGTAGCTGACACTTATCTCAGTCAAAAGCTTAAAATCTTTTACTTTGTTTAACATGTGCTGAGCACCAAAACAGCAGTGAATATACAGTCACTGCTAAATAAAGAAGTCTCAGGAATTCTGATCCAGCATCATTACAAGCACTGTGCTATAGCCCAAGGCATCAGAAAAACACTACTATTTGTTATTATTGCTATAATTTTCTGCACACCAACAGCACATCCAGCCCTATCTAAAGCTCAGAAGAAAATGCAATACTTTCCTCAAGAGTAGCTTACACTCTGAATTATAGTCAGCGGGCAGGACAGCATAATATTAGAGCCAGGCAGTCATGTCAGAACACAGCTTTGGATGGACACACACATGCAGAATTATGGTACTGTTGGGATTGCCTCAGTGGGAGTGACAGCAGGGAGCACACCTGGTATTTGGATGGGACACTGTTTTATTTAGAACAGGACTCATCTCCAGCAGTGTAGAAACACCAAATGCAATCTCTGAAGCAATACTGCCATGTAGGCTGGGTCAGCCCTTTCCTACAGAGCCAGTCAATACTGTCATGCATCCATGGGCAGGCAAATGGTGAGAGAGCTGCTTTGGGATGTTTTTGTCCTCTCAGGCTTTATTTAGCTGACAGAGAAAAGCAGGGAGATACGTTGTGTGAGAAAAACTACAAACTTCTATACAGTCCAGGTTCATTTTGTAGAAATGAGTCAGCTCTTCAAACTGGGATGGACCAGTGTAGCTGCATGAGGGCAAGCGTTGGTTCACGCCTGCTGAAGACTAGTTTTGTACAACTTGGTGCAGCAGCATCTGGGAGTGAGCACAGTTAGGTTCTTCAAGCAAATGCCTTATATGTCCTGTACAGAACATGCACAGTGGGAAGCCTAATCCTGGCCAGCAGCTTTACAAGCCAAAATCCTACAAATTATACTGCTGACTGACAGGTAACCACTGAGCTGCTGGTGATTAGAGAAACTCCCATCACACAGCAAAAGAGGTGGACTGTGTCACTGCAGCTGCTTGGAGGGGGGTTTTTTGCACCTTTAGTGTAAGGGGCACTTCTGTCCCTCCACCTTTAAATGAATTCCACTGCTTTGGACCTCAGTTAATGCCACTGAACACCTTGAACAAATTACTGCCACAGCTACTTACAGATGGGGAGAGTAGGGCACAGAGAAGCTGAGTGCCCACCGAAGGTCAAACAAATGGGAAGTGTGAACAGACTCTGGGACTCCTACCTTTCAAACACTTTCTCCTTCCCACCTTTCCTCACCTTTGCAGCTCTGGTCATTAAATCCCACTGCCTACCAGCCCCATGAAAGGCAAAATCCTATGTGCAGACACATGCTTATTTCGGGATGCTTTGCCCCAAGGATGTAGATGTGCTGAAGGTGAAGAAGGAGTGTGAGGACATGCAGATTTTAATATATTAAATAGTCACTTTATGATGTCCTTGTTCCACCTGTCAAGAGGACTCTTGTGCTTTCCTTACTGCATTTCATTTCACATGAAGTCAAAAGACGCTTTTCAGCACTTTGATTCATAGAGTTGCTACTCATCTCATCACCTCTGCTGCAAATGTGCCTCAGAGCGTGCCATTGAACCAGGAGCTTATATTTCTGTTTTATGCTTTCTCTTTTTATCCCCCCACTCCAGTTTTTCTCTAGTTCAATACAATCTGTCTTACTTCCTCCTCAGAAAAGGAATGAAACTTCAGCCTTCACACCCAGGGGTGGGGGGGGAGCACAAGGACTCATACATTGAGAAAGATTAAAGGCAGAAGAAAGGAAACAGAAAGAGACCACATGTTCATGTACTAAATAAAGCAAAATCAATCAGAAGAGAATGAGCAGACAAACAACCTCCAGCTGGCTTTAATCTACATCTTTTCCTTCCAGTTTATTAAATGCTTAAGCATAGATTAATTCCCAGTGGTACCTTCTGCTTTATGCACTGGCTTGATGCTAGAAACTTTACATTAGTATTTTATATTGCTACAGCACAGAGATTTAAAGATGTTATAGAAATGTAGGCAATGAGTGTTATCTCCTCTTAATAAAGGGAAAGGCTCATACCCCCAGAGAGAGCTGAAACAGCTGTCCAAAATCAACATTAAACCCCATTTGTTTTGACTCCCTTGTCTGCTACCTGCTAACCACCACTGCTTGTTTCATGGGCAGATATTGGAGTGAATGACAATGCACCTGCTTTTGCATGCTCTGAAGAGCATTTGTCTGAATTTCAGTGAGGTGCTGACAAATTTGATCCTGAGCATCTGGAGAGAGAGATACCTAAGAAAGACATTCTTCATTCAAACTGTCTAGAGCTTTTACACCTTAGTTTTCCATCCTCCTACCAGGTGTTATGCTCCCTACCACTCCCTATCCATGAATAGACTTCTGAACTACCTTTCTTGCACTCCAAGGTCTTCAGCTACTGTTTTTGTCTCTGTTTGCCATCCCAATGTAATTCACTGCATCCAACTAAAAAGGACATAGGCAGATGCAAGCTGTACCATGCATAACAGATCTGTCACTTGTTAATCACTGCTAGTATCCCCATAATTTTCATGCACACCAGAATCATTCCTGTGGGATGTTTGTTTCCTACTTTCATCCCAAACTCCTTACCTCTCTTTCCTTGGAGGAGCAGTCCTGCGTGTTGGTGCAGTCTGATGAAGCTGATAGTTTTAATCAGAGGCAGCTGCTGCTGTAAAAGGCTGTTGTTCTGTGGATCCCACGTTGCTTGCTCTGGGCTCAGTTCTTCACCAGTATTTCCTGGGAACTTAGCAGAATTGGGAAGGACTGCAGGGCTCCAGAGGGCGTTTCTCCATGGATGGTAAGTACTGGATCAGGCGACCAACATGGGCTAAAGATGGGTCTCAGAACTACTGACAGCTTTTCTCACAGCCTCAGTTCGAGAAGAGAGGCAGAGTCTCTCCCACTCCCACTGGCTTTTCTTGCAAGTTGCACTTCGTAGGTTCTGCTGGGTGGGAAGGGTCTCTGGAGAAACACCTGGTCGCGCAGGGTTGGGGGTGCATCCAGCTGGCCCACCCTGCCTCTATGCCACCTCAGACCCTATGGGGAAAGATCAATGGCGGCATGAAGTTTTCTGTGGTGAACCTGGACTTCTCTGGGTCTTGCCTAGCACAAACTCCCACCCACAAGCTTATTTTCTTCTGATCTGAGATTTGCTTTAATATATTCTCCCTCTAGGACAGGAGGGACTTTTCTTTATGTTTCCCAATTAAGTCTTTCTTCTTCTCTCCCTGCCTTTCTCCCTTGCTCTCACACAACTACTGGCAAATTGCAGATTTTCCTTCTGTAGGACTCACAGATAATTGGCTCAACTCCTCCCTTGAAGTCAGTGTCAGACACAGGGGAAGGAGGGGTGCTGAGGGGGTGGGATTTTTATGCCTATTGGAAAAATCTTTTCTTTTCTCCTCTAAACAGAAAGTTCATATGCATTGCAGACTGCACATTCCCCGTCTTTCCACCGGAGACCTCTATGTATGTATTTGGGGGGGGTGAGTTAGCGTATGTGTACGAGAGACGCAGAGACTTCACTTTCCAAGCTGTAAATTCATAAGCTGTTTCTAAAGGATCTATACTTCCGTGGTGATCTTTTCTGACTGACAGAAGCAGACTGACTCATTTCCCAAGGAGGGGATTTCTGTCCATAATTCCTGTAATTCTTTTGCCGTATGGAATACTTTCTCCCATTCCCTCAACCTGAAAGGTGTTATGTTAGGACTGCTGTTTGATTTGATTAAGAATAATGTGTAACTGATATTCTATAATTAATATTGAAGTAAATGAAAAACTAAACTAGAACTGTGTAATAAAAATGTAAGATAAAAAGTCAAACAAACTGGAAGTGTGTGGGACCAAGGGTCAGAAAAAGAAGAGAAACAAAGAAAAATTAGGGTGAATTTGAGGACTTTTTTCAACCCCAAGTGAAAAATGGCGTTTGCAGTTTATGTCACTGTTTATGGACTAATTCTTTCTCCTTTCTGAGCTTAAGTAATAGTTTAGATCTGCACATCTATTTTAAAATATGTCCAAAAAATTGATTTTGAAAGATGTGAAAGGAAGAATTTCAGCATTTCCCACTTAAAACTCCTAATTGGAGAGAAAAAAAAAAAAAAAAGGAGGAAGAAAAACACTTTGAGATTTTTAAGATATTTTGCCATTAAGAAAATAGAAGGGAGCCATAATCTCCCAAATCCAAATATAGTTTCTGGTCTCCTGTAATTCTCTTTCTTTTTCTTTGAGCAAATTTATTCTTCATTGAACACAAAGATTCCTCTAACTACCTTGCTTGTTTCATCTCCAGACCAGCCTCTCCCCACCAACCCCTCCTGAACAATTTGTGCAGCTTTTGAGGAATTCCTGAGATGCTGTGCTTTTTCTCCTGCTTTTCATTCAAGCACAAGGTGGTTTCTATTATCGCTCTCAGAATAATGCTTCCCTCCTTTTCCCATGCTCCTGGCACTGCACAGCAGCCATCAGCAGCTGCTGAGGAGTGTGCTGTGGCTGTTGCAGGTACATGATCTGACAAACCTGTATGTCTCTCTGTGCTGATGGACTTTGAAAGCCACAACACAGGCTATGAGTTGCATTCTGCTGTAGCCATCTGCAAGAGGCAGCGGCTCCCACCAAGGTCAGGCCTGAACAGTACGTGGATTTCAGGCCCCCCAAGTTAACACAAAGGCAAAACACAATTGACTGAATTGGGAAGCAGCAGTTCCTGACTTCCTTCTATTGCAGACACCTTCAAATTTGGGAAGGAGGAGCATGGCTTGGCACAGCACCGCTGAAACACCTCTGGCTTCTGGTAATGGGTCATGATCTGAACTCAGCTCTTTTTAGACCACAGTACCAGGACTCCTTTGTCAGCTCTTGAGTCTTTTCTCTTCGGCAAGAAGTAGAGGAGTCTTTTTATGGCTCAGACAAATTTTTGAAGTAAGATACGATGCTTACAATTCCTAAGTCATTGGTTCAGATCAAACCTGAGCCAAAAGCTGCCACCTCTGGGGTCTCGTCAACAAATTGTGTAGCTTAGATCCAGACGGAGTGACCAGCGTCCTGGTATCATTGCCATGGGAGCAATTCCTGCAAAAAATCAACAAAGTCAGGACCTGTAGTGCTACAGAGAATAAACTTCTCTTTCATCCCTATATCTCACATGTAGTGAGTGTACAGGTTCTCTGCCAAAAAAAAAGAGAGAAGTGTAGTCATCATGGAGACCATTTCGTCAGCCTGGAATCTCAGCCTACTCAAGCTCTTTTGTAAACCAAATGCAAAACCCTTGCCTGGCTGGATTCACCCAGTCCAGACTCCTACTCAGCTGTATTCTCTATCATTGAAAGTAGCCAATCAAGTTCCTCAAATTATATCAAAATAAAATAAGAACATACTTGACTAGGCACCTTGGCTTTATTTGATCTCTTAGCAAACAGATAACAAAATAATACATTACTTTTGAAATAAGCCTTTGAAAGATAATTGTAAACTATGAGTGTTCAGAGGTTCTAGAGATGTTGCTGTAGCTTTTTGGCATTTTTTTTTTCTTCTTTTTTTCTGGTGTGCTCCCAGTTCAGGAGTTGACAAAAGGCTAGGCTTTCATGACTCCCCTCAGGGCTCAGGAGATCAGAGCTCAAAAATCCCTGCTTTTCCAAAGACGTCCTGAAGGGTGCTGGTGGATAAGTCACATTATATCTGCCACCATCTTTGCTTTTAGGGTTTTAAAGGGAATAAATGGATCAGAGGGACAAAGCCACTGCCAGGAGTAAAAGTTCCCAGTCTCAGCTGTTTCCTCTGGTTAGTCAGAGACAATCAGCCTTTCTCCGAGCTTACAGATATTTACCAATTTAAAAGCCAGGCTTACAATGAATTACTCTCTGGAGGCATTTCTCCCTCCTACTCCTCCAGTCTATAAAGGAATCCTAAATGATGTTTTTATCTGTCTAAGTCTGTCTCAGAGGATGACAGCCTATGGCTGCAGAGAACCAGCACCACTACAAGGTGCTGTGCCTGGCTCGCTGGGTGACACTGGCCATGGCTTGTGGTGCAGTCCTCAAGTCTGGGTGTCCAGTCTGAGAGACAAAGAGAAACAGAACGTGTGGCAGGTAAGTTATATTAACTGAATGATATAGTTTATATAGGACTAACTGAAAGCAAATTACTTAGTCGACTCAGCAGATCATCAGCACATATAGCTGTCATCTCTGAGGCTGGCGTGTGGGTCCTGCCAGCTCATCCTTGGGACTGCCTCAGCTGCAGAAGTGCTGCAGATGGTGCAGTTGTGGCCAGTAAACAAGACAGCTGTGCTTATTTTGGTTCTACCTAGACTATGGGTGAGCAGAGAGGCAGGACTTGAGAGGGTAAGTCAAGGGAAAAGGAAGAGAAATGTTGCGGGGAGAGAGTGGGTAAAAAGATGTACAGAGGAATGGGGAGAGACAAGGGGAAAATACTGCTGTCGTATCTTGCACTAACCACCGTGCTCCTGGTGCTGAAGACCTAAAGAGAAATGACTTGCTTGATGATGGTGGACCCATCAGACCCCTCAGAGCAGCTTCCTCCTCTCTGAAGAAAGGTGCATCTCCTAGGCAGCACACACACTGACTACCTCTGCACCTGGATCTGGGGCACTGTGGGCTCATGGTGCAAGGATGTTACTGTAATTTATGTTACTGTAATTTATACCTTCCGCAGCCTCAGGTACCAGTCATAGCTGGAGACAGAGACTGATGTGATGGGCTGATGTAGCAGACCCAATCTGTTTCTCTCCACCTTAAGGCAAATGACAGAGTGACAGTCGAATGCCACTCAGCTCTGGTCAGAATTAGTTCAAGACAAAAGATGTTCCAAGGCTTTTGTCTCCTCTTCAAAAGCAACTGCAACAGAGATTAAATATTTAAACGAGCTTTTCTCTCCTTTTCCCCATTCTTTTTCACTCTCCTCATTATTCAGCAAAGCAGGCTCATTTTTCCACCCCCTCACCTTCCCTCCCTCCCACATTCATTTCTCCTGAGTGGTGCCCCTCCCTTCAGGCAAAGCTGAAAAGTTCGTCTTGAAGTCAGTAAACTGCAGGTACCAAGTCATATTCTGAAAAGCAAGTAGATGAGCAGCCACAAGTATTACTACCCCTGCATTACCTGTGCCCCTTGAGCTTTTAAACTCAGTGAAGGGCTCTCCAGGGGTGTTACAGTGACTGGGAAAATAAGTAATGATCATCAGTTATGAGTGAGAACAGTAACACTTGGGAGAATACAGCTGGAGAAGGCATGCATTTGAGAAAGTGGTGGTCTGCCTTAAATTCCTTGTCCTGTCACAGAATTTGTGGATGACTCATTTATCAACGTCCCACAGTGTAAAATGGGTTAATAATATTTACTGAGATCCCTGCAAAGTCTAAAAGCATTACTTTTCTGTGAAAAACATCCAGGTCACCTCTTATTTGCTGCATTTGCTGTGAATACTTTTTAAAATTACATTTTAATGAAATAGTTTTGAGAAAAGACTGCATTTCTAGTCCCCCTCCCTTTCCCTTTGCCACTGACACAGCATGCACCCTTTCATTTTCATTCCACCGTTGAAACTTTTTAAAACTTTCCCATCTTTGAAAAATTACTGAGAAGAAAAATTAAAGCTTAAAATACCCCATTATTCAAAAAAGCTTCAGGGTAGAACACGGAGGGAAAAAAAACCCAAGGTGTATGATTAACTTCTTTACCCTCAGTGAACACCAAGGGGAGTTGCTTTAGAGCCTCCCAAGCCCTGATGGTGGAAAAGCGACCCCCCCCACATCCATCTGTGTAACCTGTGATCCTGCCAGAGCAGAAGAACAAGTCGTGTGCTCACCTGACAGTGACTACTGAGTGCTGTGTCAGCCTTGCAGGAAGGAGTGGGAGCATGTACACATCACGACTTTCAGTCGCTGTTCAGTCCCATTTCCTTAGCTGCTCCTAGGCCCTGTGTCCAGAGAGATAACTGCACGCCTGTGAGCGAGCCAAGACCGTGTCTCCTGCTGAATGATGCTGGTAGGAAGGGGTTCATTCAAAAGGCCCTCAAAGCTCTCCTCTGGCTGATACTATCCTAACAGTTCCTGAAGACAGAGAAGCAAATGATCCCTTTTGAGCCATTTCTACAGCTGTGTCCTCACTGCTGTTACTTGGCTCCCTAGGATATGCCCTTACTTGTTCTCTTTTACCATCTGTTCCAACCCTCTTACCAGGGCTGATGATTGTCTCTGGAAAATTTTTACCTGCAATGGAAATATGAAGAGCTAAGCAGAGCAGAGGGGAAGAAGAAATTGGGAGAATATGAAGAGGGCTGGGGAGGAAAACCCTGTAAGTCTTCACAGAAAAATCTCTGATCAAAAGCACAAATGAAGGCTCATTAGATACAGCTGAAAAAAAAGACAAAACAAATGGCATAGACAAAAGAGGAAGTGTATGAAAAATGCATGAAACTGAGACTGACAAGCCAGAGCCCTCTGCAGTATACATGACAGTGCCTTGTGACCAACCATTCTGTTTTGGTCTCCAGTAAGAGGTGGCCATTACAAGTCTGGGTTTGGCCACTATATATGGGATTAGCTGGGTCCATATAAACACTCCCATTCAGAAGCCCTCCTTGCCTTGTAAGCTGTTTGAGTGTAAAATATTGCTTCTCTAAGGATCTGGTTTCTCACTTTCATTCATACTCCACTAGTACCTTCCATCTACACCCATGCTTCCAGAAAACAGAAATTAATTCACCTGTAAAACCTGAAGATCTTTAGAGGTATGTCCTTCTAGCACAACTCTGCCAACACTGTTGTCTTCTTATTCCTGGGAGAGCGGCTTCTCTAAATCCACTGCTGCTCTCTGAAGCCATGCAGGTGGACTGCGCAACTTCAAGCTCGTTGCTTGGATGACTCACTTGATTGTCTTCCTTGAACCAGAGCCTGAGCACTGAAGATATCTCCTACTAAGGGATTTTATTGGGTTGCCACTCTGAAGCTTCATGGTGGCTCTAGTTCTACATCTGCATGATTCTGTGCAAGTTTTCTTTGGCACTTGGTTCACTGTGGTTACTTACGAGAAAAACAACAGCAACATGGTGATGATCAGTGTGAATTAGGGCACTGTCATCATACTGAGTTAATTGTTTTTGTGCCCTCTATCTAAAAGGCCCAGTCCTATGGTAGAACCTGGGCAATTGCAGCACATGTTCTTTTTTTACTGTTCCTTTCATTAAGAAAATAAGAAAGTTTTGAGGATTGAAAAATGCCTATTTCCTTTTATTTGAGAGGTATTCTACACTTTTATTTGTATTCAAAGGAAGCCAGTGAATGGGAATCATTCCAGATGGAAGAACAGGTGAGAATGATGGATTGTCCTTTTATGTTTCTTTTTGTTCTTGTTCTGTTTCCCTCTCTCAGAGGACTGCAATTAGGTACTCAAGATCCAAAGTGAAATCCATATTAATAATAATGGTAATACTGTGCACTCTTGGTGTAACTTTTTTGCTAATATCTCCATGCATTTTGCAAATATTGAGGAAGCTAAACTCAGTCCTTCCTATGGAGCAGGAATATAAATATTTCAGCTGTTTACAAATGGAAAAACGGAATACGCATAGGGGTTTTAAGCAGTTACTCTTAAGTGTCTCAGGGTGAGTGTCTCCAGACACAAGCTCCCTCTACCTACACACCAAACTAACTGAAAACTGAGCAACCATCACTAATGAGCTGTTGAGCATGAATTAATCGGTCCTTTTGAGCTATATAGCTTCTGGCCAGTTCAGAGCATGAGCAGAATGAGTTGTATCTGTCTGCAAAGGGCCACGCAAATAACAGCCTCCAGGCTGCAGGACTGGAAATAGAGTCCTCGTCTCCCCATTCCCAGTCCAGGGCATCAGCTGTATAGCCAGGAGGTGACACAGCACACAGAGATGTGTGTATAACAAATGCTTGCTGCAGAGTAACCATCAGGGAAGTATAGTTAATGGACATGTCGATAACCTCATCTGTATCCTTAAAAGGAACCAGAGCACAAAACAGCTTTGGCCCAGTTTTTCAGAGGCAGTGTTGCCTGCCACAGTCTCTCCACAAATATACGTCAAGGCCTCAGAATCATGAAACAGGCTTAAAAGCTGCAAGATTAAAACAAACTAGGTAAGAGGAAAGAAGTCCTCAGGGTGCTTCAGGGTCAGGTTTTTCTCTGCAGCAGAAATGATTAGCAACTTATTTTTTAACTAAAAAATCAGAGCTATGACTAAAGCTTCTGTATTTGCACATATTTACTAACCAAATTTGAATAAGTCTCTTTAGTTAGTGTGAAATTGGAGAATTTTCCAGAACCAGCCTGCTTCCTCTGCCTGCAAATCTCTCTGATGATCTGGAATTGGGAAAATTCAGGGTTTTCAGTGACAGCTACAAGCAGATCTTGTTTATATGGAGCCAGCAGTGCTGCTGCTTGCCTCCTCAGGTGCAAGATTTCAAGGCTGGGGAGATCCACCCTGATGCCCTGCCCAACAGAAGTCATGGGACTACACCAGCCTTTCCTTACCATGAACCTGTTTCCTCTGCTCAGGCTGCAGGCTGTGCTAGCCTGGCACCCCAGTTTTATCAATGTAGAAAGCTATCGTTCTGACCTGAAAGCTTGTCAAAATGGCTTTTACTCTGGTGTAAATGACTAAGCAAGCTATTGAATCAAAGGAAATCAGATCTAAGGTGGTTTCTATGTTTGTTCTGGCTGAAGACTAGGAGGACGTGTAGAGGAGTATAAATTTACCCATTACCTTCTCCATCACTCTGTACACTCCCTGCCTCCCTCTGTCCAGAGGAGCTTGTTCCTCTTTGAGTAATCTCACAACAATCCAATTAACAAGAAAACTTTCCATCTTCAGTGCTAGATGAGACTACCAGATTATTAAAGGTTCCCATTGGCTCTGACCTGCACTTTGCTTTGAAGCAGAGGGCAACTGCATCTGTGAAATGAACAGAAGGGACAAATTTAATTACTGGCAAATGAACCCACCAGGATTTCCACCCCTGATAATGCTGGAGTGTAGAGAAAAGGGTCTGTGATTTATGTGCAGGTCAAATAAAGAAAAGAAAGGGGATAACCATAAGAATTTGTGCTGGAAATCACTGCTAATTAGGATAGAATGCAAAAACCTGGAGCTGCTTCATCTGCTAGCCTCTTCCACAGGATACAAGCCTAAACCACATGGCTTTTTTGTTCTGTCTCAAGGGTTTTGCCCTTCTACCATACAACCTAATTCTATATAGTGCCCTTCTTAAGGGAGGGGGTAGGAGACGAACATAAGGAGTTCATTTTTTTCCACTTCTACACTTGAAGAAAGTTTATGTGAGCACCTGGAAATAGCGAGTCCTCTTTCTCAGTGTTTTTGAAAGGCACTTTATGCTATTTTAATGCTACAGAAAGGAAACCAGGCACACAGATTTATGCCACACCTGTGATTCCTTTGGTGAGTGACAGCACAGGCTCAGTGCTGCCAGTGAGGGCTTGAAACCAAATTCAGCAGTGAAAGTAAAGCACTCAGAATAACTAAGAAGTGCTGCAAACTAGTGACTCTAGTGCAGTCCATTGTCAATGGCACAAGGGCCATGGGTACACACACCTCTGAGAGTCCTTCAGCCTGCTCCACCAATGGAGCAAAGCCTTTGCTGCTGATGGATCATTCCAGGGTGGGCTGCTGCTCCTTCAGGCCCATGGTATTGTTCAGACAGGGAGATGGATGGGAGGAAGTAGGAACACAAGTTGGCATAGCAACGTCAGGCTCTGCACTTTCAGGCTTATGCAACCACAAGCAGGCTGGGAAGGTGTGAAGGGGCACTTCCCTCCTCTTGCACACGCAAACCCTTGTCAACCCACGCTTCACATCCTTGGTTGTTAAACAGAAATCAGTGATCTGCTGGAGTTTTGTGCTTCCCTCAAAGCCTTGCCCTTGCCTTGCATTTTGCTTCTAGAGGCTTCACAAGCTTTTGGGCAGCAGCGGGAGCCTCCAAAGCACCCTTCACCCCATCCATCACCCATCAGAGCATGCCCTGAGAAAAGTTACTGGCTCCATGTTTTTGCCCATCACCAGCAGCTAACCAAGGGTGCTTCAAGTACACAGTGCACCACTAAAAATAGGACTTATGATCCCCTGACAGCTATGCTGTAGCCCTTGGTGGGTCTCAGCACACTCAGCCTTACAAAACCCTGTGCTGCACCAGAGAAACACAATCCTGCAGCTCTAAGGACAAGATGAAGGGGGTGTATGACAGCTTTTTGCTCTCATTGGAATAGGAAGCATGGTGATTTTAGGCACTAAGCATTTTCAGGTGAACAGTTAAGTAGCTCTTCTGTCCTCTCCCTATAAGCAAAAGAGAAAGGTGAAGAGAAGCCAGGGTTTGGGTTTTTTTATTCAAAATGAATCTCCAAGAGGCTCTTCTAGCATATAGCAGTTCATGGGGTTGATTGGAGATCTGCTTTCATCTTGGCTCATTGCATCCTCAGTTATGAGATTTTTAGACACCACTAGCAACTGTATCTATCATCTTAGACAAATTTTATTTGAGAATACTGAAAAGGGCAGATAGAGAATAAGTCTGATGTCCTCACTCAATCTGAGCTAATGTAAACTCTTGCCAGCAGGGAAAGCTTTGAATTGGACAGATAGGCAGCTTGGTCAGAGGTGCAAAAGGGCACCGCATGAGCCAAGCGTATGGCTGCTCAATAACCAGTGCAAATCCTTGTGGTTTTGCAGTAAATCTCCTAACAGCTGATAAGATTCAAGTCCTCCCAGATTTGGATCTGTGTGCTGAGAGAAAAAAAAGTCTCAGTTTTATTTTTATTTTAAAGCAGGGAAAGAAACACAAAGATAACAAACCGAGGTTTTCATGCATGCAGAGAAAATTCAGTAAGCATCATTTCAATTAACCCTACAGATTCAAAGGTTTGGAAGTAAAAGGAGGTTATTCCTCTTTTCAGTCAGAAAATAAATATTACTAACTTGCAAGCCGGTCCCATGATTCAGGAAGAAGTGACTCATGCTTCAAAATGCTTGGCGGGACAGTATTAACATTGCTACAAACGCCTTCGGTGTCCCATTAGCACCTCGTTGGAGGTGCTAGGACTTCCTACATAGTCACCGCATAAGCAGAAAGCCTTGGCTGCCCAGATACTGTTTTGATATCCCTCAGCGTCTTGGCCTGCTATGTTTCTGAGCGAACCTGGCAAAGCTTCTTTGAGCATGGATCACCAGAGGGGATGAGGAAAGTTTGTCTGGGCAAAGCTTAGCCAGGTTCACTACCTGCTCTGTGGCGGGACAGCTTTTTTCTTTACAGAAATAATCTCTAGCCAGGGTGGAGTTTTCCAGCCCTCCAGATACTGAGCTTCGGGCATTTATTATATGGGTTGCTGGAGCAAAACAAACGGGTACACATTCTTTTGGGGTAATTCCAGGCATTGCTTATCCTCTGGACAGGAGGGAACAAGGGAAGGTGACAGAAGGTGAGCTGGCAAACTCATCACAGCTATTCTGAAGGTGGATGTACTTGTGGAAAGGGAACAGGTACACAAGCTGCCTTGAATGTCCTTTAACAGCTCTTACAGTCCCCTGCCCCAGCTCCTGTCTCACAGCTGTCCTGTGTGTGGCCCACGGGACTCATGGAAATGGATCTGCAAAGGGAAGGGAGGGAAGGATGGTCACACCTTGTACCACTGCATCTAGAGGGGAAAGGTGCCTCTGCCAGAGACTGTCCAGGGCAAGCCCAGACTCACTGGGCTCAGAATCAGGAAGAAAGTTGTGGTCTGTTCAGCAGCACCTGGGCAAGCTAACTTTTGCATGCAAGTCAGCCTGCACCAAAAGGTCCTCACATTTGGCAGCTTGGGTCTATAAGTTCCCTTCATGCTACCTTTTCAATCAACCCCAGGTTATGACACTAAGATGAAAATTGCAGGCAGCCATAAGAATGAAATGTCAGGTACAGTTGTCTCCACTCTGGTTATTGCCGAAGGAAGATAACAGACCTAAGACTGCAGTGTGTCAGTCCCAGCTCCACTGAGATCACACAAAGTCATAAATAGTCATATGTTACAGCACAGTTTTTAATTCTAGCTTAAGCTAAACATTTTTCATTCCCTAACTGTCCCATATCTGTAGTTCAGTGAGGTCCTGGAATATTGCCTGCATCTGCGTGTGGTGATGCAGACGTCCCTCAGTTTTATTCGAATTGTCAGACCTTGCAATCATACACAGACAGCATCCACCTTGCTCACTGACCACTATCTGTCCTGAGAGACAGTCTGACACAGCAGACCAGTTACAGAGCAGATATGTTGCCCTTGGAGGCTGTGGCAGAGACCAATGCATAACATAGTCCAAGTTTACATTCAGTTTTCTGGCCAGCATACATGGCCCGTGCAGCCAAGCACGGTTTGCTCCCTGCTATTTCTCTCGAGTGTCTCTACAGCCACCTCTGCTTTGCATTTCTCTCCACTGTGGCACCAGCAGCAAGCCTAACCCAGTGTACAGACACGGTTAGGAAGCCAAATCCCGGATGCTGAGGGAGTTATGAGAGACACAGTAAGTGCCTTTCACAGCACTTCATTGCTGTGAAATGAAGGAAAGTGCCAGCTCTGAGAAGGAAGTCATCAGGGGATAAATTTTAAAATGAGCTGAGTGGCTCTTCAAGGAGGTGCCTTGCTGGGGGTGGCAGCAGGACAGCAGAGAGCTGCTCATTGTTCTCCTCCCCAGTGGCTACCCCCTCAGTCTCTGAACTCATGCAGGGATTTACAAGAGCTCCATGCCAGACATTTTCTTGAATCTGGCCTAATGACCAAAGCCACCCCCAAATGAAAGAACAGCCAAATTCTTTCACATTTCTGCTGCTTTCTGTTGTCTGCCATTGTCAGGGAGACTAAAAGATGATTACAGATACAGCATCCAAGCATGATGGAGTTGGAGTCCGTGGCTGTGGGGAATGGTTGGCATTCTTGCCATAAGACCTTTAAGGACCTCTGTAAGACAAGCAGATCCCAATTTGTGGTCACTGCAGTGCGTTATGCTCTGCAAAACCACCTTTTGTGATTCCTCTTTGGCCATCAAGAGGAAAGCGTGTGCACACTTAACAGAGTCCTGTTGGGTAGTGCACTCTAAGATTAGCACCATACCACTGTAGGATTTGTCTCCCATGGGATTTGGAGGTGGGGAGGGGGACCATTACAAATACTTCACCTGCTTCATGCTCTCCTGCCACTTATCTGCACCCAGAACTTTACTCTCACTCTCCAGTGTTGACTCTGTCCAGTCCCATTCAAAGTTAGGCACTGGTACACTGGTAAAGCTCTCCCCATATCCCAACACTCATTGTACCAAGTTGGGTACTGCAGAGAGCAAGCAACAGAAGGAAAACCACTTCATTAACAGAAATGGATTTTTCTTTCCACACAGATGGGCAGTGAATATTTTTAAACACAGTCTCAAGAAGATGTGCTAATTGGTACCACTGTAACCCCACGATCCTTTCTGGTAAGTAAGCTAAAGAGCAGATGTATAGTGTTATGAAACTTCAGGGAGATGGATGGGTTCATAGTGAAGTGGACACACTGGCTACACAGGCCATGTATGTCAGCCAGAAAACTAAACACAAGCGGTTTGGACTGCACGGGTTTCTGTCACAGCCTTGAAGGCAATACCTATTATTTATGTGACTCTGGACAGCCATCTTTTGAAATAATAAGCTTGACTGTGGTCCTTTTTCAGAAGGATCCTGGGGAATGGTGGAGTGTCCTGTGACTCTGTGCCTGGAGTCCAGCTTAGAACACCTTCTTCTCCCAGAGGGCCACATCTCCCTGTCCTCTCAGTCACACTCTGCCAGAATCCACTACAGAAATCTGTAAAGGGAAAAATATGCTTTTGACATCCTTATTTTGCCTTATTTAGAGCATGGGCTGAACCCAAACCTCTGAGAGTGTGGCCTGACCATCACATCCCTGATGATTCAGGAGTTGAGGACCTCAAGTTTTTCTGGGGCTACTCCTCATTGGAAATAATTGGTAATGCTGAAAGTGATGATGGCCTTGATGCTCTCCCATGGACTCTGAAACAACGCCTTTCACTTCTTCTCTCCGACCTCTTGAGATGCTCATGTTGGTACAATAATGATCTTTGTGATATCTCAGCAAATCAAGGAAATATGCAGCTTTATGTATGAGATATCCATAAAGCCTTTCCTATAAGATAGTAGATAAGCTCCTTTGTGAAGTGAGTAACTAAAACAAGAGGATCTGCTACCTCAGATATAGATGGGGTTTTCTGCTGAAAGTAGAGGCAGTTGAAAGGCTTTTGCCTGTTACTGTTCCATGAAGATCTGGGTGCCTGTGGAAAACAGGCAGTGACATTTGGAAAAGAGAATGGCCCTCAAGAGAGCCTGGAGAAAGAGATCTCTGTGCTATATGCTCTTTAACAGATTTTAGGACCCAAGAGGAAAGAAGCTCTCCCTACCCATTTGATGCCTGTGGTGAGCGCAGAAGCAGGATTTCATATCTCTTTGGTACATGACCATGTCAAAAATCCCCAGCTGCATTGCCAGTTCCTTTGCCTGATGAAAATTATCCTTTGGTTGAAAGAGAGAGAGCAGCTGTGTATCTATCCTTCTCTAAGTGGTAAGCCCTTTGGACATGGGAGACACCTTAAACAGGGAGATTAACAGAGGATGTAACCATAGTTCACAAATACCTCAAGGATGCAGACTTCAAGGAGAAGAGAGAACTGCTTGGCATGAGTTGAGGAGCAGAACATTGAGAGCCATGACAGTCTCTGAATGCTGGGATCTGGCTGGCTTTGGACTAATCTCCAGGGGAAGTGATGAAAGCTGCATTGCTTTTTGTCACTTGTATAACCCAACAGGCTCAGACGCTGGGAAGTGCCCTGTAGGGAGCAATCCCCTTCTGGCAAGGATTAACTGTCTCAGAGCCTCTTCCATGTCTACAACTCTGCAAGAACACACCATCACAATGAACAACAGCCTTTCTTACCCCTAAATATCCCAAGCATCACACACGTTCCTGCCTTTCATGAGTAACCCTGCAACAAGAGTTCCAGGAGTCCTCCCAGGGCAGGCTGCAGCACATCTCAGTCTTCTGGCGCACCACTTCAGGGAACTCTCACAAGCAGAAATCCAGGTCTAGTCTGGCATTACAAAGATGGATGGGAGGAAATGCAGATAAATAAATAAGGAATGCACAGCTTAAAATGGGAAGCTGCCCATCTGACTGTCTCTTGGAAGAATTTTCTTTGCTTCTAAAATCTGACCCTGGGCAACTCCCTCCCCGCCCAGAGGTCTGGAGCTGTTCTTGTTGGTGTCACTGGATGAATATTGCAGGAGGCTGAGAGGTGATGTATGATGGTGTCAGACACGGACAAAGGGGAGGATGCCCTTCTCTGAGAGAAGGAAACAGCAGCGTGGTGAGTCTGGGAAGATGTCAGTCAACATTTTCCTCCCTCAAGAAGCTGGACTCATGCTCTTCCAGCAGCAGGAATGCTAATCATCTGGGTGAGCTTGTTTTTCTGCTGCTTTCAGGCTGATTGACAACATAAGTAGAACTGCATTTCTTTATGGGGCAGCTTGGTGTGCTTGCTGCATCTTATGCGCTTGAGCATATTGGAGGCAGAGTTCAGAGCGGACTCTGTCATCTAGGGGAGGCTGGAAGGGCCCACACTGGCAATGAAGTGGAGACAGTCAACATCTATGTAATGCAGATCCTCCCACTATGCAAACTCAATTAGGTTTTTTGCTGTGTTGTAGGTTTCCATGCTGCAGATCAACTAATTTTCTTAGTCCAATTACAGTGACAGCTATTAAAGCCTAGAGCATGACTGGCTGCTTGGGTTTTGAAGAATGTGACATTCTGCAGCTAAAAGCTCTATCAAGAGTAAGCAGCATTAACCTCTTTTCTTGCTTCCTCTTTTTCCTTTCAGATAGGCAACAGACATTTGCACTCTCCAGCTGGATGCCCTGCTCACACCAGAGTCTGAGCAGCCCATGATAAATAACTGCCTTCCCATGGCTTTGCAGCCCTGTCTTCCCAGGTGAGCCAAGGAACCCCAGCCTGTTGCAAGGGAACCACCTCATTAAATCACCTGATGTGAAACATCCCATCATGTTTGCTATGCAAACACACACATGGCAGAAACCCCCCTAAATGCCATGTCCTGGGTGATCTGGGCTCCCATTTGCTTTAGTAGGAGGATGACAACCCTCTCCTGCCCGCTCATCCTGCCTCCCCAGAGTGCGTTATTGCCATGTATGGATATAACCTGCTCTGCTTCTCTCTCAGTCTTACTCACTGTGCTGCACCTACATGCATCTACCTGCACACTTACAGGAAACCAGCACAAGGAGCAACTTTGGTGGGCCCCAGATGAGTCTGTCAGCAGCAATTCCTTGTGCATTTTCAGCAACAGTAAAACAAACCAGGGACACTCCCAAATGAAAATCTTTGTTAGACAGCAAAGATGCAGAAACATTTCCCAGCACCCAGCTGGCTCCTCTTCACTCTCTGAAAGGCATTGCTATGCTCCAAAATCCTTTTAAGCTCATCAGAAACCTCCACCTCAGAGTGGATGGAGGTGCGATGCTGACCAGAGTCTCAGAACAATAGACCGGAGAATCACCATCAGGGAAGGTTTGTTGTAGTAAGTTATGTAGCAGGAGAGCTGCAGAGCCGTCTGGTGGAGCTGCAGTGGCTAAAAGACACCATCCATGTAGACAGCGATGGCAGAGCTCAGACGGATGTCGCCTTAATAAAGAGGCAGATTTAACCGAAGCCACCATTGCTGCCAGAATGGCCCCAAGCCCAGCTCTGATGTGTCTCTGCAAAGGCCACAAGCACATGGCTGACTGAGCTGTGACCTCTCTGGCTTCTTTTTTTTTTCCTCTGCCATAGTGCAGAGACAGACATCCTCAACACAGAGCTAATCCAGGCTAGGCAGGTGGCACCTTTTCCTAAGACCCCCTCCATGTGATTCGTCTGAGAAATACTGTCCACTCCAAAAATGGCAACATCCCTTCACATTCTGCCACCCACTGAAGAGATTTCCTCCTCTCAGGAGGAAATCCACCCAGGTGGATTTTCATTTAGCTAGCAAGCCTCAGTTTAATGTTTGATAGCAGGCAGCTATTAGTGTACCACTGGGTATGCATCTCTTCGTGAACACGTAGGCTTGTGCTTCTTCAATATTTTTTGCCATAATGACCAGCAAGAGGGAATCTTATTACAGCCTACTGATAAGTATCTTTCCTTAGCTGGAAGTGAGTCTGGTTTATGACTCTGGTTCTAGTCCTGGGTATATATTTAGAGAGATAAGGGATAAAACTATCTGGCAAACTCCTCAGAGCTTTCCCCAGTCTTTATTAGGGCCTTGAGACAGAGGCTGCTCCTTGCCTTAGCTGGTGTGGGTCATGGTACTTCTTCAGGCAAAGGAAGGGCTAGTGGGTCCCTGCACGCAGTGGATTTCTGTAGATTAAAGACTCACAGCAAGAGCTTGACTTTTAGAAGGGAAAGAAAATCAAATCCTTCAAAACGTGTCTGCTTTGAAGATTAAATCATATTCAGTTCATCCTATTTGTATATTTAGCACATTTTCTTGGCACAGATATAGATGCAATTCTCATTTCGTTTACACAGCTGCAAATGCCCATCTGAGTTAAAAGAAGAGGGTAGAGTCAGAGCCTGTTAATCCACCCTGGAAGAGATATTCAGTCTTGTAATTCACAGTTTATGATAGACCTTAACTGCAAGAGACTAAGAGGCTCTCTTTCTACCGTTAGAGTCAGGATGCAGAACTTAGAAACAGACTAAAACAGTCTACTTATAGAAGCCAGTTCTGCTCCGATCTGTACTTGCAAAGCTTGTTGTGTACCCAACACGTTGTGGGTAATTAGCTTCTCAGCGGTGGAAGATTGCTGTGGTTTCTATTGGGATAATCTATGTCCACAGTCTAAGCCTTGTATGGCAGCCTGGCATCGCTGTCAGAGCCTGGCTCATGAATGATCTGGCCACCAATACAGTCAGCAATCCAGAAAAAGTACAATTCCCTGTTCTTCAAAAGGGAGGGTTTAAGCAAAAAACTTGTGGGAAGAGACAGATCATGGATACTAAGAACCATCAGAGACACTGGCTGGAGTCAGTTTTGGAGGGTGCCTTTTACACTTGCTTGGGGGGAATTTGGAAGTGATTCAAACCTGGCACTAGGAGCCAGTCCTAAATGGAAGAAGGAGATCCAGCAGTCCTGTCCAGTTTCCTTCTCTTCCTTACTGATAAAGCTTGTTAGGTGTAATTTTCCCTCTGTATTCATTACTGGTAGACCAGACTATTTTTTCAAGACTTTTTTTACTGAAATATGGCATTTTACTGATGCCATGTTCTTTTACTCCAGGACCAAAATATGGCATCTCCACATGGTTGCAAAACATATTAGACAGCCTGAACATGGATGTAGAGTTAAACATTAAAGATACAGTAAAAATCTGCTATATATTTGATATTTCTGGCTTCCTTAATATGTTTTCCACATGCACAGAACTGTACATGTTAGTATAAATACCTGTGACTTTTACTTCTGATCAAAGCCTGGATCTGGTCTCCAGGATCTTCCTGGGAGCCTTCAGGCTCAGATTTGTTTCTTAACAGATGAAAATAAATACCAGGGGCTGATGGATGGAATAGCTCTGTTCAGTGCTGGTGTAGTTCAGAAAGCTATGTATGTGTGTGGGGGCAGATTGGGTTCGACATCTCCCAAACACTGTGCAGCACGTCAGCTTGGTGCAGAAGGTGCTTTAGCACACAGCTTACTTGGGAGAAAGCTGTGTGCTTTCACTGTGGGGAAATCATGGGCTAGGGCAGCACTATGTTGCAGTTACCACCTGAATGGTGGAATGACGCTCACTCAGCCTACAATGGTGTAAGTGCTACTAGCCATCCTTTGCTAGGAACAGACTGAGGCCCTGCCCTGACAGCACCAAAGGCAGCATCAGAGGCAGAGGAAAACAACAGGTTTTAATATTAAAAGGCATTTCATCTCCAAGACCTGAACAGGGCAATAGTCTGCTGCTTTGGCTGTGAACTCTGTGTCCTGCACACCAGCTGTAGGACAAGGCTGGTGTGATTCTGGGTCAGGTCTCTCCACCCTACAGGACAGGATATTGGAAAGCATGTCTATACTGCGAATAGCTTAGCTCCCAGCTATTCTCTTGAGTCCTGGTCATGGGATCATCCATGCAGCATGTACATTATCTCATGCCTGGCCTCTCTTGGAGTGGATGAACCAGCCACTACAGAGGCAAAAGCTGTCCTTCTATGGACATTTAGTTCTGCCCTTCAGGCAGCATGGTGGAGCCTGCACCAGGCTTGGCTTCCTCAGCCTATACAGCCCTCCAGTATTGTGCTCCCAGGCATTGCACGTTCACACATCACTTATACTACTTTCCAAGACACGCAACATATGCACCCAGCATGGAGCTATAAAAAACACTCTGGTGTGCTGTAGTAGAGCCCTCATCATTTCAGACTCCAAAGCTCAGAGGTGTGGGGCAAGAGTAAACACAAGAGGAGGAATAAATGTCTTTGGTGCACATGGGTGCCTGAGGAGGCTCAAGGTCAAGCACCATGAAATGTAGATGCAGCCACTTTCATGCGAATAGCTCTCAGCAAGACAGATACAACTCACACAGTACTGCACAGCTGGGGAATGGAGAGCTCTCTCTGGAGTGGATAACTTCACAGTGTAGCCATAGCTGCCTTCTGCCAAGAGCACTCTTCCACATCTTTCTCCAGCCCAGAGCACTGACTGTCTGGTGTGACCCTTGAAGTGATCCCTGGGCCCTCTCCCCAGTAACCACAGTAGTTTTATGCATCTTCCAAATCTGTGGGAACTGCTTTTAAGATGATATGCTCTGCAACTGCTGACCAGTGCTCCCCCAGCATCTGAGGCCTGATGCTGAGATACCCTGTAACTTTCATCTAAGACTGAACTTGCCAGAGGAAATCATAGAGATGGGGAGCTTCTAAGTCAAACTTCCTCCTTTAGGAGTCTAATAATGCCTATAAATACACGAAATAGCCTTTGATTAGGACCTCCTAACTGCTCCTTACTTCCCTGGAGAATTTGGCTGTTTGCAGCTTTGCTCATTCTTCTGTGTTCTCACTCCCAACCAACTGGAGGTTGTTATTTTGGGGCTGCATTCAAAAACACCCATATGTGAAGAACGTAAGTTGCTTTCAGAACAAAAATAAGTCATGGTTATGTACATGCTTTAAAATGCAGTCAGTCTCTATCGGCTTGCAGCAGTATTTGAGTGCCTTCATCTTTTGCAGTATTTAGCCAGCAACTCAGTCAGCAAAGCACCTGAGGAGGATGGGGTGTAGCCATAACTCTCTTTTCAGACACATATTGGCTAGTTGAGGCACTGTCTTAGTCTATGAGGAAACCAATTGCAAACCCTAATTCTCCCAGTTGAATTGCTTAGGAATCTAACTTGGGATGGGCCAACTGGGCAGCTATCTCCACCTCTCTTATAGCATCTGCCTGGAGCATCTTTTGCCTCTTCCCTCTTCCCTCTCTCCATGCAGAGGTGCCAGCTGTACCTGGCTGGCTGTACCCTAGCCAGCTGTACCTGGCTGCACACTAGCCAGCTGTACCTGGCTGCACACTAGCCAGCTGCCTTCACAGCTTGTGGGGAGCAGGAGGACACAGATGGGATGGGCTGTGGAGGCTGCTGTGAGCCTTAATGATCCGAACGGTTTCCTCTGGGGAATAAGAAAGGTGAAGGACCAAGGTTTAAAAATAACAGTTGTCAAGAGAGAGAAACTGCTTTAAATTTTAAAAACTGGCTGAACTGGCTAATTGCCAGGAGTGAGAGTTTACTGCAGTGGTGGCTCGTTTAGACAACTGAGATCCCTTTTGCAGCTGAATAACATTTTCTCTTCTTTTCTTTCCTGTTTACATCAGTCCAGTAGTTAACCCACTCAAAGCTAAGATGCAGAGTAGATACTGAAAAAGGGAAGTTTGTTTTCCTCTTCGAAGCCAGGACTAAGAATTAGGCTGAGATCTACTAGTTCTACAATTCTGATGAACTCCAAAAGGAAAAGCATTTCCATTAGCATGTTTTCTTTGGAGAACCAATCATATGTTTTCATGTAAAATATTTTGATAAGTGACTTCTATCCAGCACATATAATGTCATTTGACTTAGCTAATAATACCAGTTTAAATGTTAGTTTTCTGGATTCTCAGCTGTTTTCTAATCTTTGTCCAAAACGATCTTTACATAGACTAAGAATTTAAAAGATATAGCTATTTAGAGAATTGTGAATGGCAGTCCCAATATACAAACACATTTAAGCACGTCCACATGTTATTCTCTTGATTAGCAAGAAGAAATACCTTATTCTTTAGGCTGTAACTAACTGCAAATCTGACTGTCAAGTAGCCAAAAAGAAGCCGCTTTTCTTTTCCCAGAGAAGCAATTTAAAAGTAAAAATGAAAAAAATAAACCAAATCCATCACGAATAACAATAATAAATTAAATTTTCTTGTTTGTAGCTTTAATCACAGCTAAATGTGGTGATTTTAAGATCACATTCATTTCAGTCAGCTGCCCTTGTGATGGTGACATGACATTTCTGAGGGGGGCAATCAAATATGATCCTGTTATTTGGCCATCCACCTGTTACAAAGCAGGGATGGACAGGTCCCTGTGCCGAAGTGATATTGAGTTCCCATGTCCTCTGGCTCAGCTGTCTCTAACCTTGTGTGCACCATGCCTGTCTTTGTGCTCTGTGGGCTCTGTGGGCTCACATTCTTGCCAGAGACATTCAGATGTGCTTCATTGCCTGGATCCTGGGGCCTAATTAAAGGAGTATGAGAACTGCATAGCTCCTGTGCATGATCTTTATGTGTGGTCCTTTCTTGGTATGCCAAGGAGTTAGTTGTCTCTGTAAGAATCAATCAATAATCTCCCATCCAGCCTTGCTCAGTACGCTCTGGTTCAGTACACTGTGGACTTGAAATGCCTTTCCAAGTACAGCAACCTTATGATGCAGTGCTTAATGTTCCTCGATCATGTAGCCAAGTAAGTTAGAAAGATTGATTGTCTTGTCTTTTCATGTTGCTATAGCTCTGGGCTGAACGATGGGCAATTCCTGGCTCTCCTGGGCTAGCTTCACTCTCACAGCCTCTTCTTGCCAACCTCTCTGCCAGTCTTTTGCTCACTTCTCCAGCTTTTGCCACTGATGGGTCTGCCTGCACAGTTGGTTCACAGACTCCTAAAAAGGCTTTGGCTACAAGGCCCTGGGCCTGTCCCAGGCATAAAGCTTTTTCAGTCTGAGAAAGTCACTGCTGAGTTGACTTCTGCTGTCCTTGAGGGCTTTGTCTCCGTGGCTCCTCTTCTTAGATGTGAGCAGTGTTTTTTTTCTGGCTCCCAGCAAACATGTCTCATTAGCAGTGTGGATGTGGGGCCCCCATGTCCCTTAGGTAAGGATGCTTCCTTAGAGCGAGCTACCTTGCAATAAGCGCAATGCCCTGAACTGGAGATACACACAGGGGCACTTTTCAGGGGCATTTGAAGGGGAGCATTTACACCTAGTCAAGATCTCCCTACTCCTCCCCTCCTACATACACTGTGGGAGAAAAGTAAAATGCCCATATTTTAACTAAGAGTCAGGCTCAGTTAAGTCAAACCAATATTTTAGGACATATAGTGCAAGCATATAGATATGGTGATGTTGTACCAGAGAAATAAGACCTCCATCATCACAGATGCAGTTTTCTTGGGCTATGTCCTTCAATCCTGTCCAGGTGACACCAGGAGTAAGGGCAAAGCAGCCAGGGCTTTGTTGCCCTTGGGAAAGCCAGGAGAAGGGGTGGTACCTGCAAGCTGCCATGGCAAGCAGAGGCAAGGAGCCCTGGGAGGCAGGTATGGGGCAGGGGAGGTCAGCAGTTTCCAACCTTGCAGGAGAACTGGGATTTAAATGCCCAGGTAGCTGTGAAGTCTTCAGATACCTCAGAAAGGGGAGCAGCAAAAAACCCACAGGAAGATGGATAAGTGCTCTCCCAAATTAGTCAGTATCTAAAGATAATAACTCAATCCTTGCTGAATGACATGTAAGCCAACCTCTGCCTTAATGCTGTATTGTGTTGTTATGCTGTATTGTGAAGAATAATTATCACATGTGTGATTAATATACCAATACCAACACAGTTATTATAATTTTTTTCCCAGATTTATAAAATATTTCATGATGTTGCAATAGGAAAGCAACTTTACAAGATTTATGAGCTTTTCTTTTTCCTAGAAAAGTATCTTTTGAAGACCGCCAGTATCCTCTTCGGAACAAAAGCCTGGAAGGGCCAATTAACTCCATTCCCTTTTCCATAGAGAAGCACATCGCAATATCCAGCTCACAAGCTGTCCTAGCTCCGTTTTAAAAGCCTCACTACTGTTTGCCTCACTAGTCTTATCAGCAGGGGTTGCTTTAAGGTTAAATGTGTTTGTGGAAAACTTTTGCTCATTTGCTCCTTTTTTAACGTCATTCTGTAGTTTTAACAGCTTCTCTCCCAACCTGGTATTTTCCTCCTGATGTGTTTAGCTGGAGCCAGACTCAACAGATAAGTTCTTGTGGCCCCTCCTCATATGACAGCATTTCCTTCATCTTCCCAAGAAACTCCTCTGTCTGTGTGTTGAATTCACCTTTCCTGAACATGGCTTGACTAGGTTTGAAAGCAGCTTAGATTTCACTGCAGCTGATACCCACTGTTCCTCAGATGTTTGAGCATCTGCAGAGCAGTTTTTAAACTCCCTGAAGAGGTGCCCACATGTATCCTAGGAAGACCTGGACTCAATCACTGTTCCCTTAGGAATGTCCTTTTCCATGCTTCATTCCAAAAAGGCTTTTCATTTCAGAGGTGAAAAGCAGAACAGGTAATTAACCCATGGGATTTACCTTATCACAGCTGCTGTCATTTCCTTCCGCATTTCCACCAGGGTAAAGTCTCATCAAGATGAGATTCCTTTAACGCAAAAGGTGAAACCTTGAGGGGAGACAGCTGTGGGGGATGCTTGGCTGTAGCAGGTAGCATGCTAGGACCCTGTATTGTACTTTCAGCTCTGACGCTGATTTGATAATAAGCGCTAGGCAGATCATTTCTTCTCACGTCCCCTCCAACCATATGACTATTCTGTCTGTTTATACATTTACGGTCCTTGGGGCAATGGCTGTGTATTACAGTGTATGGAATACAGCCTAGCACAGTGCAGCTCGGATTCAGTGACTCTGGTTGCTGCTGTTTTAAATACTAATAACCGCAATTCAACAAAAAATGTTTTTGAAGTAGGAATTCTCCTCCCATCCCAGCGGCTGATTGCTCTGACGTTATCAGTGCACAATTCTAGTTTAGCTTTACCATTTCAGCCCAGAGCTGAAATACTGCATCATGGGAACTCAGGGCTTTAAGAATAGCATCTTTCCTATTCACATCAGATCATTCAGCATGTAATCTTTTTATCTCCTGCTGCAATTGCTTCTTGTGGCAAGTCCAATCTTCTATTGCAGCATTATTTGAAGTGATTAGCTCTAACAGATTCTTAAATTCTGACTGCTAAAGTTGATTTTTGGAGGTATCGAGCCGCAGTGCTTCGTGATACATTTCCCCTCAGATTATGATCAAAAATGGAGCGATGTTTGTTGTTTGTTTGAAGTTGAATCTTATTTCCCTTTAGGCATCTGTATAAGGCAGTTTCCTGGAGCTTGATACCCACAGAGGAAATACAAGATTAAGAGCTTAATCAAACTGAGAAACAATGCCTGGCTAGAGCCAAATACCTCTGAGTCTCCTTCTCAGTAGCAGCTTCTGCTTAGAACTGTCTGCAACAAAATTCCCAGTCAGGAATTTTCCAAAGAAGCATTTTTTTTTAACGTTGCCATACCCATCCACTGAAACTGAGGATTTTTTTCATGCTTATGCCATCTGGGATGAGACAGTCCTTGGGAGAGCTTAGTTGTTCATGAGCACCTTGCTGTGTATTTTTTGCCATTGTTGAAACTGAAGAGAGAGACCCCTCAGCAGATTCATATGGGTGCAGGAATAGAAGAATATTTGCCATTCCAAAAACTTTTCAGGATGGAAAAATGCATTTACTATCCATATTCAGTTTGAAATATATCGCCCATTGAAGACAGAAGGCAGATTCCCATCTTAAATGAATCACAGTTTTTTTTTACTGGGCTGTAGTAATGTTCTGCATCTATGTGGTCTTCTTATCCAAAGAGCTTGTAAATATCTTTACAGTGTATACATATGTGATCCAAAGTCAACAGCAAGTCTTACTACTTATTTCAAAGGCTTTAGATTAGTCTTCTCGATATACAGCAGGAATTACTTTAGGAAGTTCACATCTGGTATGAAATGTGGCATCTGTTTAACAGCCTGCAGAAAGCTTTAGGGCTAGGAGTGAAAAAAAAAATTCCAGCCCAAGCTGCAATTGAAGTTTGCCAGATTGGGGTCTGGCCAGGACATAAGCAGTCTGACCACTGTTCTTTGAGAAGGTGCATTTTGTTTGCAAATGACCATAAGTGTTAATTACCCAGAGTTTTTGTCTGATCAGAATGTAGAGGTTCTTTTGATGCCTGAATGTCCATCTCCTATTAAAGACATCATCACATTTCTGAAATCAGAAAATTATACAGTAGTATAATAAGTAGCAGGAAAATAAATGTGTATTTTGTGAGTAAGAGCTAGGCTAAAACTGATCACTCGCACTAATACTGTGAGTGGAGGTCCAGGAAAAAGCCAAAATACTAAAATAAAATGCCGAAACAAAAAAATAAAGTACCAAATACGAAAAAGAGTAGTTGTTTCTTTAAATGGGAAACAAGAATTGTGATAAATCAATATAAATTTCAAACATTTTGAAAGTTATTCTGCTCCATCTTTTGAACTGCAAGAGGTGGGAGAAGTCTCTATTCTCATCTGGAACAGCTGATAGTTCTTCTCACAAAGGGCAGGACAAAAAGCTGCACTTTATTTTAATCGTCCCTCTGGCTCTAGCTGGTAGTGAAAGCCACCTAATTGGCAGCCCAGAAGAGTGAAATCTTCCACTTATGCACAAAAAAGCTACAGCTGTGGTAGCAGTAAGGCAAGCTACTCACTACCAGGAGAGGACCGTGGAGGAAAATGCTTAGACCAAGTGAAAAAGGTGCTGTTCATAATCCATTTGATCCATTCAATTCCATTGCAAACGGTGTTAGGGGGCTGTGGTGTTGGCATCTGGCCATTGTGTTAAGCATCCTCTCCATTCTACCTCTTTTTGTGTAGCTCAATGAAAAATCCAGCAGGCAGGAACCACTTCCAGTTACTAATGACCAAGGCTGGGTTTGAGCAAGTGTCTGGCAGAGGAAAGTATTAGCACTGCCTGATTTCCGTCTGTTTTGTAAGGACTGTCTTATACCTGCAATCTCTTACATTGTTGAGGCTTTGGTTATTACTCTCTTCTAAAGATAAAACTTCCATTTTAATATGACTATTTTTACTTAATATCTACAGTGAGGGAAGAAATACAGCAGGGAGGCTCAGTAGTTTTAGGGAAATGGAAGATACTAGCAGTTCAGCATCTAGGTCAGCATCCAGGTCCTTGGGCAATGTTCCCTATCCACTGACCAGTATGGTCGGACAAGTGTGGTTTCGATTCCAATGGCCACCTGTCTCTGGCAGGCTTGTCCTGCAGCCTGTCCCAGCCAGGTGCCCTCACCCCTTCCCTTGCCCCAGCCCTGGTGATCCTCTGTCCCCAGAGTGACCCAGAACACGGAGCTAGGTCATAGAAAATTATTAGTTATCCACTGGTTTTGGTTTCTAAACCAGTGTACTGAAGGGTCAAATGAGCCCCAGACCCATCAGCAAGGAGGGGAGGAGAGATGGTAGCTGTTGATAGAGGGAAAGATAGAAACATTCCTTGCAGAACGGTACCCTCAGATGCTTCTTGAGAAACATTAGACTGTGATCAGGAAAATGACAGTCAAACCACTTCTTTTCTAACCTCCTCCCACTCACCATTCTCCTGAGGTAGGAGCTGGAAAATTAATGCACAGATGGACTAAACAGAACTAATAGATGCATTTTGAATGGATGAATTGTTACGGGATTGTGAATGAAAACCTCCATGGTGACACACTGCATAGGATGTCCTTGGAGCCCTTTTAGAAAGGAAAGGTGATCCTTGGATTTTAAAAGCTTGTGAAACTTCTCAAAGAGCATTTCTATTTGAGAAGTTTAGCACTAGTGGCTCTACACAGTAAGTCAGGGAGAGGCATTTCTGTGTGACTTTGAGGAAAGCGAGACTGTCAAGGAGGTGCATGGGTAAGAGGAGTGGAAAGCGCCACATCAAGGTCTTGAGTCAACAACAGGCAGTTTGGGACTGACAGGAAAATCCCTTGGATGACAGCACTGGCAGAAATATCCCAGGATGGTAGGGGATATTTCTGGAGGGGCTACAACCAAGTCAGGCAGAATAGCTTGAAGCCATATACGGTAGCTGGAGGGGGAAGGCATGTGTGAAGGACAGGAGAAGTCTTGTGTGAAGATAGGAAGAAGGCCTTGAATGTATGTCCTTCATATATATGAGGGTCCTGGATAGATGTGTTTGGGTGGAATCAAACCCCTTGCACAATGTGCTCTTGTACATAAGACCTCTGGTCACTCATCCTTCCGCAAAGCCATATGTCACAGAAATCTCCATGCTCCTTGTCCCATCCTCTTCTGAACCAAAACCCAGCTCATCCACAAGTCCTTTTCCTTCCCATGCTAGAGCTCAGTTCAGCTCAGCAGCTTAGGAGCAGACTGACCATTTTCATCTTTCAGTTGAACTAATTTTCTGCCAACTTAGTGAGTCAAATCAGCAAACAAAGGTGTGCAGTGCATGCCAGAAGGATGCATGAGGGGCTGCAGGGGAATATGACTTTCCCCCGTCAGTGAAAGGGGTGCCCTGGATCCACTGCATAGCAGTGCTGAGCTTGTGTGCCTGCAGTTGCTGTTATGACAGAAAGTGCTTTTGTGAATTTAAACCAAGGGATTAGACCAAGGAATCAGCTAACCTAGACTGCAGCATTGTTGTTTTAGCATTAAAAATTTTCTACCTTTTTCACCAGATCTTTGTACTTTGTTTACAAACACATTGCTTAGATATTTAATTTTAACCTTGACATGTCTCTATCAGCTTTTTTTTTTTTTTTTTTGCTGGCATTCTCTGCTTGTAAATATAGAATGCAGTGCTATTTAGTCCTTCTTTAATTCTACATTTCCAAGCAATTGTAGGTCAGGTTGTGATCTATACTATCCTCTTCTCCCTACTGAGGCAATGGTGTTCTATGATCACTCTAAGCCAAGAAATCTGGCCAAGGGCTGCTTCCTCCTCCTTAAGAGATCAGCCTTGTACAACGCCAAATTCTGCACAGCCTGGCTCCTTGTTCCAGCTGGTGCTTATGAGAGGCTCCTAAAAGTATTTTCCTCTACCTGCACATGAGGCACCATGCAAGTGGGGTAGAACTGCACTTAATAGTTGTAGGATGAAGTGGAAACTGAGTGAAGGTGTTGAGACTCTCCAGCATACCACATCACTGGGCTTTTGTGCTTCCAACTGCTGTTTTTACAGGAGATTATTTTAATGGATTAAAAACTAGGGGACTTGCCTGGGGAGCCTAAAGCAGAGATATGACTATGGTATAGTGAAGCTGTGGCTCTCACTGTGGAATCATTGTTCCTTTCTGAGCATACCCAAGAGCTCTCTGTTTTGTTATTTTCACTGGAAAAGCACTCACAAAATGAAAGTGACCTGTGTGAAACAGGGGACTAAAGGCAGAGTATACAGAGCATAGCCAAAGCCAGAGAGATCTACTGGAGCAATGGCACCATCAAGGATTTAAAGATTTTGATCTCATGTTGAACTGAGGAGGATGCTCTTGATTCACTGGCAGAGAAAACTGCATGAGAACAACTTGCTGTGCATGCTGAGGAATGCTCATTTGGCTGTGCAGCAATGCTGATTTACTCCAGCTGAGGATCTACCCCATTATTCCTCTATGCTGAGAATAAACTACAGCTTACAATAACCCTAGAGAGACAAGTATCATTTTTCCCACCTCCTTTCTGGAAAAGGCCTATCTTGCTTGCCCAGGTTCCTCAAGCATCCTTCTGTGTAATGCTTGAGGGATCATGTTATGTGGTGAGAGACATATCCAGCGTATCAGGGAGGGTGGGGAAGGGGCTGCAGTAGGAAGGAGCAGCTGTGGAGGCTGGGGTACTCCCTGCAGCAGTGGAGTACTGCAGTGCCTCTCCTACACAGGCAGCATGGAAGGAAGACACCCAGGTTGTCTAGATCCATCTGGCCAAGGGGGCTTGTGGTGAAGGAGAGAGCTAGAGTACACAAGACATGGGATACCTGGCCTGAAGCAAGGGAAAGTGAGGCATTTATGAGTTTCACATTTTAATCACCGGGCCCTATTGTCCTGCCTCTCTCCCCTACACTTGCACAAGTTTGAAGCCGCGAGGCTTCCCTTAACCCTGGATATCTTCTCTATCCTTGAGGTATACTTAAAATATGTCAGCTTCCCCCCGCTCTTTGAGCAAGTCCTCTTTCCCATGGAAATATCTGCTTAAATATCAAAGCACAATGCAGACATGAAGAGAAACAGATCTACAGTTGTTTACCTTGTCATTCAAGGCCAGGCTTGATGGGGCTCTGAGCAACCTGATCTAGTTAGAGATATTCCTGCTGACTGCAGGGGGGTTGGAATAGATGACCTTTGAAAGTCCCTTCCAACCCAATGCATTCTATGATTCTGTGAAGCCAGCCCAACATGTACAACATGTAAATAATAGGAAGGAGGACAGGTCCCCATGAACCTGGAGAATCTGCTTGGGTCTAACTGTCTCAGCACTGTGTAGCCCCATTAGGCACTCCTGTTCCTGGCCAGCACAGAAGGATGAGTGGCCAGAAAAAAATGGAAAAGGGGAAAACTAACTGCCAGTTTTTAAAGGTGCCATTTCCTGGAAATCTTAGATTTTCTGGCCTTTATATGTTAGTGTGCTCCTGTCTCTGCTTTCCTTTACTGCCTGCAGAGGCAACCCCTTTTGTCCTCCACATATCTGCCTGACACTGCCACCTCAATACAGGAGGCTGGCTCAGGCCTTGGGCTGTGAAGAAACCCAGCCAGTGTCTGACACAGAGGCTTTACCTTAAAGGATGATGCTCTCCATGGGGGAGTGTAGATTTAAGGAATATCGTCTGTGATCTCAGTGTGTTGCTCACCTGGCACTGTACAGAGAGCACAGCACTTCTCATTGCCCATTCAAGATGTGTCCGTGCAATGGAGGGCTTGACTTCTGCAGCCAGTGTAGGGACAGGGATGCAAACAGAGCCCAGCTTATTGCAAGCAGGGTTGAGAGCTCACAGTCTTAAGACTGGCAGGCTAACAGGCAACCAATTTGCCTGCCAGCTTTGCCCACTACTAGCAAAGCATTCCTGAGCCTGCAATTGGGACTTCACCTTCTTGCTGTCCCCATTTGGGCCAGCCCAGACAAAGATATATTGCTTATCTGTCTGATCTAAACCTTCTGCACAACCATCTTACTAGGCTCTGAGTCTGCTTTAAATCAATTTTGTTGCATTCAGTGCCTTACTGAGCTGGGATGAATTAGTGTGGCTTTACTGTCACCAGAGGATACACTCGTGGTTTATTTTGTTTTTTCCAGTTAACTCTCTCTCTGTTTCCCCTCAGTTCTTCTCCTGACGCCTTCTGCACTCCAGGTTTTCCTCCCACTTCTTGTTCCCCAAGCAGTGCCCTTGTTGTGACACCGCCTTTGCTGAATTTAAGCATCCCTGGTAAGGACAGGGAACAGGACCCTTAGCAGCTGTGCCCCAGCTCAACCATCCACATTCCTGCCCCTCCATTCCTTCCTCAGCCTGCAGCCTGTGTCTTCTTCTGGCCTCTCACCCAGCACAACTAGAATGTATGAAAATTTTTCTGACAAACACTAAATGGAACTACTTGAAAAACTGGGTCAAAATCAGCAAATAATTTTATCTGGAAAAGAAAAAGTGTGAAGAGAAGGAGGAATTTTGAAAATGCCATGCAATGTCATTTCGACATGTGAAAAATGAGATGTTCCATTTTGGAAAAGCCTAAATTGCATCAAGTTTTTCAAAGTGACTTCAGACTTTCAAACAGCATTCCGACACCTGAATTTCAAAACAGTGATTTTTGATTGAATAGTTGACTAGCAGTTTTGTTTTGTTTTAAATAAAAAGAAGAAGTGAGATTTGAAGAAGATTCACAAGACAACAGGGAAGCTTTTTCTCCTGGCCTGAGGAAAAAAGCTTCAGGATGATCTGAAACAATGCTTTGCATGGGTTTACTTTTTTTTTGTTGAGAAAAATACATGTAAAATTTTCTCCTTCTGTTTGACCCAAACAACCTACCTCTTCCAGTATTTACCCCACTGAAAAGGCACACTAAGAAGGACCCTCTTTCACCCAGTCTCAGTCATGGCCTTGATATCCACTTTTTTAAACAGAATTTTTAACAGCTTCTTTAACCTTTGGCTACAGGGACAGCTGCTCAAGAGAAAGATCGGCTTTGCTAGGCTAACAGTAGCCTTTGCAAATCCACCCAGTAGGCACACCTAGAGTTTAATTATAACGTGAAGAGATTTGAAGTTAACGTAATGCGCTTCTTAATACAGCCAAGCCTAGAGATAACAGCTTTCAGCACACAGTGCATTCAGAGAATGAAGCAGGTGACCCACTCCATTGCAGTTTAAAATTAAAATGGAAATGAACTTCCTCATTCACTCATCATTATATTCTTGCCTTAAAAAAGCTGAGGCCAGCAAGAAAAAAGATACAATGTATTTTTAAAATTCTATTTCAATTATGCTGTGAATTAGTTTTCACGGAAATTCTGAGAAAGCACTTAGAGTCATAGAATCATTTTGGTTGGAAGAGAACTTTAAGGTCATCAAGTCCAATGGCTAACCCAGCACAGTCAAGTCTACCACTAAACTTTTAAATACCTCCAGGGATTGTGACTCCACCACTTCCCTGGGCAGCCTGTTCCAGGGCTTTACAACCCTTTTGGTGAAAAGAAATATTTCCTAATATCCAGTCTAAACCTCCCTTGGAGCAACTTGAGGCCATTTCCTCTCATCCTATTGCTTGTTCCTTGGGAGAAAAGACTGACCCCCCTCCCCACCTCACTAGAACCTCCTTTCAGGGAGTTGTGGAGTGATAACATCTCCCTTGAGCCTCCTTTTCTCCAGGCTAAACAACCCCAAGTCCCTCAGCCACTCCTTGTGAGACTCGTGCTCTAGACTTCTTCACCAGTTTGTTGCCCTTCTTTGGACACACGCCGTCACCTCAACATCTTTCTTGTTGTGAGGGGCCCAAAACTGAACACAGTATTTGAGATGCGGCCTCACCAGTGCTGGGTACAGTGGGACAACCACTTCTCTAGTCCTGCTGGCTACACTATTTGTCATAAAAGCCAGGATGCTGTTGGCCTTCTTGGCCACCTACGCACACTGCCGGCTCATGTTCAGCCAGCTGTCCACCAGTACCCCCAGGTCCTTTTCCCCCAGTCAGCTTTCCAGCCACACTTCCCCAAGCCTGTAGTGTTGCTGGGGGTTGTTATGACCGAAGTGCAGGACCTGGCACTTGGCTTTGTTAAACCTCCTACAATTGGCCTCAGCCCACCAATCCAACCTGTCCAGATCCCTCTGTAGATCCTTTCTACCCTCAAGCAGATCAACACTCCCACCCAATTTGGTGTTGTCTCCAAACTTACTGAGGTGCACTTGATCCTCTCATCTAGATTATTGATAAAGACATCAAAGAGTACTGGCCCCAATACTGAGCACTGGGAAACACCACTTGTGCCTGGCTACCAACTGGATTTACCTCCGTTCACCACTTGGGAGAGAGCCCAGAAAAGTAGAATGAATAAAAGGACAAATTTCATGTCATGAATGTAAAAGTGAAGACTTTGTGACTTGTTTCTGAAGCAAGGTGCTATTTCCTTCAGCCAGGAGCAGTCCTAGCAGCCTCCTGGCATTCCCAGGAGTCAAGTTTCCAACTGGGGCCTGCTGTGCAGAGCATGTGCCTGGCCTGGCTTGCCCAAGGACACTCTTGCTCTGAATGAGCCTGTCCAATCCCGGCCAGCAGCACACACACCACAGCCATAGCAGTGCCACCAGGCTGCCTGCATCCTCACCTGCCACAGGCTTTGCAGACTGTGCTTGGCTCGGCTCAGCTCTGCCCTGCTGCAGGAATGTTTTGTACTAGCCCATCTACATCCATTTCTGCACATCACAGATTGCAGCATGGGCTCATCATTCAGCGCACAAAGATGTCAAAAGAAAAAGTGACTTCAAAGGCTAGAAATGTCACCCCACAGAGCCAGGAGACTGACTGCAGGCTCTGAGTTTGGGTGAGAGCCACAATGCTCAATCCTGTGAATGATTTGAGGCATTTTTTTCCTCCATGATCACTTTAATCTCTCTTATCAGCACTGCTTGCTAATTAGCATGCTTATTGTGGGCTGCTTGCTTTGAAATGTGCTAAGATACACCATTCTGGAAAAAGCACACTGATAAAATTGCAACACCTGAAATTATCTGCAGTAATAGCTACATCTTGGGTCCTATGGCAGCTACCATATCACGTCTTCTGCTTATGAGCGTGCAGACATCCTCTACCTCCTCAACTACCTTCTGTAGCACCTGGCCTTCTACAATGAAAGTGTGCTCATCCCAACCAGGCAGCAGCAGCATTTCCACCCTACGCGCAGAAGCGTGTCTTTTGCTATGGAGGACTATTGAGTGCAGCTGCCAAAAATCATGAGGGAATCCATAAACTCCACAGTTGAAATGATTTCACTGCCTTCCTTGTCATTTCCTTTTTATATCTAAATCTACTGTTCTTGTATGACTTAGTCAAGACCCACCTCATCCTTCTCACTGGAACAAACCTGGCACATGCTGCTGAAATCAGATGCGAATGCTATGAAACCCTGTGTCTCCTGAAGCAGATCACAAACTTGAGAGCACAGGCAGTATGAAGCAGAAAAGCCACGGCTGGAGAAACCAAAAGATTGTGTTTTAATCAGCACCTGCCTACCTGCCTGATAAGGAGGACACCAGTTTGCAGGTTCTTCCACTTTTTCCAACCTACACATCAGCCCCTGCATCCTCACTCAGATCACACAGCATCTGCATGATCTGAATCACACAGTCGGAGTTTATTCATTGTCACATGGCTGGAGCAAACCCACACTTGTCACTTGACATATCTGCAGCTTAAACCAGGACGAAGGAGAGACCACCACATCAGGCAGCATTTGGAAGCTCCTTCTCTTGAGGCTCTCGTGGAACATGGGGACCTGAGGAAACTGGTCAGGCCTTCAGGCAACTCAGGACCAATGAGTGCGCCAGCCACATCAGCATGAAACCAAGTGGCCTCAAAAAACTTTTATCTCAAGCCCACACGAGAGAGGAACAGGACAGCTGAACCCAAAGAGTAAAATGCCTTTTTTCTGCCTTTAAGAGGGGCAGCAATGCTCTCCAATCAGTCTAGAAAATGGAGCTCCATCTTTACTTTAACAGAGTAGCCAACCTCCCTGCTTACCCCTGGCAGTGTACCCCCTAAACCCTCTTTGCTCCTTTAGCTGGACCCCAGCTGCAGTGCCAGCAGAGGTTTAGTCTTTCAGGTCCATTCCTGTCACCTATGCCTTGTCTCCTTGGTGATTTTAACATATCTGTATTCCCCATTACTCTTTGCTAGGTGCAGCTTTCTGTGACCCCATAGAGTTGTTATGGCATGGTGATGAATTGCACAGATCAGGCCACATGTCATGGTGTGGAAAAAGTGCGAGATAGGGGAGAAGGTGAAGTGGGAGTCTACTGCTTGGGATTTGCAGGTGCCCACCCATGAAACAATGACCTAGAAAGAGATGGTAAGATTTCATCACCACCCCTGAGCTAACATCTGCACCCCCTGGCTCACCTTGCTCACATCTGAATCACCTCATGATGATTCCTTGCATTCCCCATCCTGCTCTATGCCAGTTTCTCATTTTGTCATGGGAGCAAGCGAGGGTGTCATCCTGCATGGTTGCACATTGGTGACTCCTGATGACACCTCTGCCGCTGCAGCCATCCCTGCTGACGCCAATACAGCCTTCGTCTTACAGGTCGTGAGGGCTGGAGGCAGTGTTTGCTCACCAGGGCCAGCCACCATGTCAGGAGGAGGAGAGGTGGTGGTGAGGGGCACAGGCAGGAAGGGAAGCTCCTCACTGTATGGAGTAGGGCAGGAGGATAAGAATGTGGTGGACCACACTTACATCTCTCTCTTGAGTCTGAAGTCATGTGGCAGCAGACACTCTGCAGGACCTGGGAGACCCTGGTCTTGAAGAGGCAAAGGGGTCCAAGGAGGAGGTTGGAGGTCCCTTGGCCCTGCAGTCCATGGAGTTGGGGCTGAGCCGGGTACCTGGGCTAGGGCCTGCTGTCCATCCTTTCTGCCAAAAATGTTTTGGAACATGTATGTTTAAGCACCTGCCTAAAACCAGCTCGAGAAAGGACTGCATCATGTTGCCTGTCCTTTTAACATAATTATATATATGCTGTGCATATGTGTAATGGCCTAAACTCAGATTCACCAAAATAAACAGAGACAGCAGACATTTGACAGCTGTTTCTGCAGATAGCTTAACTAAATTTTAGTATTCTTTCACGTTTGACTTCTTTAGAGATACATGATTTAATTGCACCAGTATTTGCAAGGCAGCTTTAATTCATTTTATAAAATATGCAGATTCAAATTCCTTTACCTAAATTATATGTGTAGGTTCCTTTTGATTGTCTCTATTTCTTCTCAATTGCTCATTCCCCTCTTTCTTTCCCCTCTCATGTTGGCTTNTTTCCTCCTTTTTTTGTTTCTTTCTTTACTTCATTGAAATAAAAAAAAAAAGGTGGATTTTTTTTTAATCTGGCTGTCCTAAGAAAATATGACATGAGACAATGATATCTGGCGATTGGTCTCCCTAGTTTCTACAGTGAAAGTCACAAAGATAACAAATTCTTACAAATTGCATGAAAATCAATGACCAAGTAAAGATGTCTAACCTAGGAACTTCCTCAGGGAAAGGCCACAGTGTACATTTAACAGTTATTTTTCTAGTTTGGTATGCTGTCAAACCAAACTGCAAATGGATACCATCTAGATGATCACCGTCTGTGTTGTGTAGGCTCTGAGTGGAAATAGAGATGAGGACAGTGGGTACAAATTTATAGGAACTCACATCGCATTCTTTCTGCTGTTCATTGGGCAATTTGCTTTCTAAATTTCCTAGAAGACATTTTATTAAAGTAAAAATAAACAAACCCTCTACGTGCATCTGGTTTATGGAAAAACAAAACAAAACTAGTGCTGAGAAAAGGAAAACACAGGAATGAAAGAACGTAGGGAATAAGACTTTGGGAGTGAATGCTGGCTCAGACCTCTGAACAAAGAAACTGTTTCCTGCTGTTTCACTCCTGTTTTGTCCCAGAAAAGAGGGTTTTGTGTACCTTCTTTGTAAACAAAGCAAGGCTCCAGTAAGGAGATATAGGGCTCCATATTAGCTTTTTTTTCCTAAATGAAACAGTCCACAGGACATTTAAAATTGGCTAACCATGCAAGTCAAAAAGGGATAATAGCTTTGTGAAATGAAACAAAATGATCCCGACATTGCACAGACCTGGTGTATGTGCATTATCTTAACGCTCCACTTCTGTTTATATTATACGTGTTGCCGTGTCAGAACTCAGACAAGGCTGGAGCTGAGTTTCCATTCCCCTGGAAACTCTTAAACCTCCCAAGACTGACAGCCTTGTTCAAATGAACAGAGATGAGCCTAAACATCCTCCTGTCCTCTTGACCTGTCCCTGTGACCACAGTCTCCCCCCACCCTGCATTACAACTTCTAAGCTCTCCCTTCCTCCAGTGGCATCCAAACCTCAGTACTGATGGCTCCAGAGCATTAAATTGGGGTATAGGAAATTCCCAATTGTACTTTGAACTGTAAAATGTTAATGGCTGAGAAACTTTGGGTTCATTGTCTTTCCCTTCTGATTTTGAACTTCCAAGGTATGTTGGTCTTTTTTGTCAGATTTGCCTCTTCTAAGACTAAAAGTCTGCTTTTTTTTTTTTAACTGAAATTAAGATGGTCGTCTAGGTCATGGTTTCTGGGGTCTGGGCTTTAGAAAAGTAGTATCCCAGATTACAGTTAAATATTGTGATAAAGATTGAGTAGTACTGGCATCTGTTTCACTACACTTACTCTGAGATTTCTACTCTTGTCTTCCCTAGTTTCTTAGTTGCCAAACAGCTTTCTTGAATCCAAACATGGGGCTCTTTACTCTCATTGGGATGAAGAAGATTTCTGATGCTAAGAAAGAAAATTGTATGGATCAATTGCATCATGACAGTCCAAAAGGAAGTCATAGATGGTTTTGCTTTCCAAGTTGTCTCAATAACCTTACCCAAATTTCCAGCTCCAAAATGCTGATAAACACATTTCTCAGATTTCAAATTCCCTTTGCCTGATAGATGCACTGGACTCTGTCTGGTGGCATAAGCATTAAGGAAGTTTCATTTTTTGAATTATATTTTCATTCTGTTTCTACCATTTCCCATCCCAAACCCCCTCAGGATTTTATAACCTCCGTGCTCTATTCTGGCTAGTGATGTCAGAAGCAGAGCAGTTACCATGGAGAAGAAGGGGACAGACTCTTCTGAGATGGACACAAACATAGCCTGTATCTACAGCAAACTTGTGATTCATCAGCCAAATTGCAAGTCGTCATTAATAGCTTGCAAAAGAGGTCGTTGATAATTTTTCATTTTAATGTATCTGGTGGTGAAGAAGTTTATTAAAAACTTTGAGAAAGCCTGGCTAATGTCTACATCACAAGAAGCCACAACACATGTTATTAATGAATATGCAGAACAATGTCAGGCACCATCTCAAGAATGGCTACAAGAACATGGCTATAGACACCAAGTTAGGAGGTTGGAGCACACACAATACTCATTGCATACTAGTATGAATGTTACAATGATACGCAGATAATGCAAGGAACTCTTTAAATGGGGAATGCAGAGCAAACCCAATGACTCTAGATTGTATAAAGGGCTTCTCCATGAGGATAGACTGATACATTTCAAAATATTTCTGCTTTTCTTTCTATTGCTTTAATTTCTAATGTTTAGTTTACTTTTTAAATTTTGGTTGTGTGAAATGTTTCACTCCTGCATAAGCCTCTTTTCTCAATAGCTGTTTAAGCTTCTTCCTCTTCCATCACTCTAGAAACATTGTCATAAGGTGAAAGCTTGACAGTAGACTTTGCTTCTGTGAAGGGGTAAGCTCAGTACCAGCCAAAGGTGTAGGAACATAATTTGACTCCAGAACACTGTGACATCCCATGTATTCACTGGCAAAATAGGTGTTTAAGATCACTGGAAAATCCTATATGCTACCCGGATTTGGGAAAAGCAGTTCAGAAACACCAAGAAACCCTTTTTTGGTCATAGAACACAGCACTGAGATGCTCTGCAAAAATGTTCTATGAAAATAACTTTGCACGTTATTTCTTAGGAATAGGAAATATTCTCATCTTATAAATAATAATAACAGAGTTCAGAGTTATTTGTTTTCTGTTTCCTTTATGGTTGGGAGGCTTTTTTGCTCATCACTAGGCTGCTGGGGGCATTTTTCTCTCTAGCAATAGAAGAAAGCTAGGCTGAAACACCAAAGCTAAACTGAAACACCAAATTCAGCTCACAATCCGGCACATGCAGAACTACATCCAGTTCACTCTCCTATAATCTTACAATATTTTGAAAACTGTCAAGTATAAAAATGTAGTTAAAATGACAGCAGTAAGAACTCTCTGAATCTTGGCAAAAATTGCTCATTATTGCACAGTGGGACTTCTTGCCGAGGTGTTGTGGAAGCTATAACTGGGTTCTCCAGTAACTGTGAAACATAGTCACCCAGAAGCATCTCCCAGCTCAGGAATTCCTGTAGCCACTGATTTTTGGAAGGGTTCTCCTGAGGCCAGACCACTCAAGACTTACTCTGCATGTTGTACTCTCCCTTATGCATGCAAAACTACCTGCTGGAAGAGGCAAAGGAAAGCTGGATCTTGGATTTGCACCACCACAGCTGTTTTCACCTTATGTTTGCCTTAGCTCTACTGACACAAATCACATGAACCTACTTTGAAAATCATGACTCTTGTTTCTGTCACCACGTGGGATGCACAGAGAGAGAAGTATGGGCCTTCTAAGAGGTGTCCTTTTCATTTTACAGATCACTGCTGTGAATGCAACCACTCTTTAACAGTTTATGTAGTTGTAATTGCTGTCATTCCTTCAGGATCCAGGAGCCCAGAGAGCACTCTTCTGTGAATATGGCTGTGCTGAGACTCGGAGCAGCACTGATCCTAGAGCTGAAGCAAACACAACGCTTCAGCAAAAAGGGCTGAGAACCTCTGTCTGGAGGTGCTACCACACCAGCATTAATCTTCCAAATGTTTTTTATACAGTTTGACTCCATTTAATAGTCAATACCAGCATCTTTTTAAATCTTTGAGATTTATATTTGAGAACGTTCATTTACAGAGTCAGTTGTGATGGCAATCATCCCTCTGCTCAATCTGGGTTTTCTGCAATGCAGTAACACTCCCCTTTTCCCTCAAGGTCCTGACCCTTCTCAACTGGCCTTGTTCTCTGCCATGAAACAGGGAGTCCTGCTCAGGCAAGAAAGAGGTATAGTATCCTTCAGAAACACACCCCACCCTTCTGGGGTAGGGAAAGAAAAAAAAGAAACAAAAAACTAATGAAATAATTAAAGACTCCCAGTTGTGCTGCAGTGTAAAAGGAGTGTCTTGTTCTTTTGGAGATCCATGTGGGAAGCTTAAAATGAATTTGTTTTCTTTATGGGTTTATAACTCTGTAATCAAACAACACCATGTATAACAAATCTGTGGAATGAGGGATCCTGCCACAAATCTGCTGTTCAAAGAGAAAAAGAAATACATCTCTTTTTTCCCCATTTATTTCCTTTCCTGACCCCCCATCTCCCAGCTAAGGGAGCACTCCTGCAGAGTACTTTTCATTAAGCAAACCCATTTGTTTGGCGGCTGGAACTCAGGGAAGTAGGAGTAAACATTCCCTGTGAAGCACCAGTGTAAATTTATTTAAGGATGGGAGTTTGTAATGACCAAGCCACATCTTGTACTCAGAAGCCACTTATATAACCAGACTGAGAGTGCCCAGAGACTGTCTGGGAGTTGTTTTTAGAAGAAGAAATGTTTTGTTATTTTATCTGGGCTGTCCCAGGAAGACCCTGCTAAGAGGATGTTGTTGCCATAGGGTATCCTAAGTGGGTACGCATGGAATGACCCCCTGTGCAAACTGAAAGACCTGCAATGCGGCATTGCAGAACACCTGTGGAAAGCCATCTGACTTTTCTTTTAACACATTTAGAGATAATCCGTTTTCTTCCAAGGTGAATGCCATTTTCATTCCTGGCCTTGGTGGAAAATGTAGCACTGAAAATTAAAAAAAGTTCTTTTTTTTCTTCTGAAATCCCAACATTTTTCTTTTCTTTATGACAAAACAAACATTAGGAATGTGAAGGTTCAAAAAAAAAACCCTATTTTTTTATTTCACTGAAATTTTTCATTTGCTGATGGGGTTTGCCTACCAACAATGCAAGACCCTTGCCTTTGCCCTCCTTCATCCCATTTCTCCTGAAATCCACCCTCCTCAGGGTTAGACAGCACTGCCTGAAGGCTCTCAGGGCAATATTTCCTAAGACACTAGATACGTGGTTGCCTCAAAATGAATCATCTGAAAGTGGTCACCACTGCGTGTCACAGCCTGCACGCTCTGGCAAATCAACTATGACAGACCTTTTTCTGAGTCATTTATTTTAGTATACTTGTTGTTGCTTGTTCCAATCTATGGTACTCCAGGTCCATCCTGATGGCCTTGGTACTTAGAGATAACACTTCTCTCCTCCTTCCTGATTTCAGGTGTTTCTGGGTGTTAACATAATCAACACACTTGCTTCTCTGCAGCATCCTGCACATTCCCCTGGACATCGGAGCTGTACTGCCACTGCCTCTGCACAGCAATTGTGCTTTCAGGCTTGGGGCTGGGTGCAAATCAGTCCCAAGAGGAGATGCCTGCCCTCCTCTCTTTAGGGATGAGAGCTCTGTTGAGGAAACAGTTGCTGGAGGAAAGCACTCCCTTTTTGACCGTCATTCTCCAGCCTCACTGAGGTCTCCTCTTTTTCCCTCCACAACAGCCCCACTCTTGTCCCCTTAGCTACTGTCTTTTCCTCTGGCATCTCTGCGATGTCCCTTCCCTGGTCTTTCTCCTTGATGTAGGTTCCCCATGACATTTCTTGTATTTCCTTCTGCATAATCTGTGGCAACAACTAGCACCAAACACCTAATCTTTCTTCCATCTTCTGCCCTTCCTCCTTTTTTCTGGCACTATCAGCAATGCCACCCTCCTCTCTGTCCCACAGGTGCCAAAATCCAGTGTGACCTTCAGCTCTCTCTTCCCTCTTCTCCTTCTCTGACTTCATTATTAATTCCTGCAGTGTTAGTTCAGCAGTCCAGAGGTAGCAGGAGCCTGTGGACTGATCCAGCCCTGAGACTGGGTCTGGTTCTGCACATCTGTACACACAGTATAAAGGAACAGGCTTGTGCCGGCTGCTAAGACCAGGAAGCAGGGATTAATTCAGCCATGAGTCCCTTTTAAAAAGAAAATAAAGTAAGATGCGAAATTGCAGCTATTTTCCTGTTTTGGGATGTGGGAAATTGCAAGTGTCCTTGGTTATTTATGCTGGTAGTGTTTTCAGCTGGCAGTTCTTAGGGGTCTTTTGAGCTAAAGTTTCCTTCAGCTGAGGGCATGGTGATTTATAGCTTACAGATGGGTGCACACATGGGCATACACACACACAAACTCTTGAACATATCAAAAGTGGCAAAACCTAAGCAGTGCACCAAAACTCCAGGCAAACATATTCCCTACCTACAGAAACCTTACTTACAGGTCCTGTGAGGAATTGTCAGGGTAATGGCATGTGGCTATCTTCACCATCCTGGAAAAATCCATGTCACTGGTCTCTGTCCTGCAAGGCAGACTCTGCCGCTGCTGATCAGAACCCCTCTGGACAGAGTGAGTCAACTCTGAGCAATAAAGTACTAGCAAAGCAACCACCATGGATCCACTGGGACTTCTCTAGGAAACCATTTCTTTTTCATTCCCACCAGTCCAGCTTTACTCATCCCTACTAATACAGACTACAATGCCAGGGAAAATACTAACATGAGACCAACCTTCACTCCTTATCTGAACACCCTACACAGATCCCACTCCATGACTGCCTCCACTGCTGGGGCAGAGTGACCAGCTCAGACTGGAGTATAGACCATCTACTTTCAATGCTCTGTCCTTCATTGGTGACTGCAATACCCTTATATCACGTACATGATATAAAGAAGACAGACCCATTCCACATAAAATAACAAAACACAGTGGGCAGGGTCACAGGCAGGGAAATACTTTAATTTCAGTAAATGATGCTTGCCAGAAATAGGCTTTTCCTTTTTTTTTCTTCTATAGGTTGAGGTTTCTGTCCCTCTAAGTCTATAAAGTATGGGTCTCAGAAACATATTTAGCCCTCGTGGCACAAAATAAACTTCCTGGATGGGATTGCTGTAGGCTTGAGCACAAGCTAGCGCTCTTCTGCTAAACTGGAACAATCCCAAATGTACTGATGATTATGGATGTTATACAGTTGTTTTTTGTAGTGTAATTGTGGAATTAGTTTCCAGGAACACTGCCATGGACATCAAACAAGCTCAGATCAAGGACTTCATTTCAAGCAAATATTTAAAGTGACCTCACGTCCTTTCCATTTCTTCTTGCACCTTTCTCTAGAAAATCTTCATCTGCCTAACAAGTACTGCACCTTTCCATCCATTGGCATGGCTCTGTACGAACAGTAAATAAGAAACAAAAATTAGGCAGAGTGGCAGAGGACACTCCTCTGAAGGATAACGCTCATAGCCCTTGTGGCCACAAGTAACGTGAGGATGGTACTGCTACAAAGAGTAACCTGGCACTGGGCACAGGACCAGTCCTCTCCTTCAAATCTGCTGCAGACATCGAGGCCAAGAGAAGGAAAGGCAGATGTGGGGATAGAGGCTGGGAAGCTGGGGCTGAGCAGAGTGCATCCCTATAAAACAGTCGACATTTCTCTGCTTGCCTCCTTGGAGCCAGCTGTGTGTTTTGTCTAAAGCAAATCTCTCATTTGAACTGCTTGAGAACAAGCACCGAGGAGCCCCTATTGTAAACGCCACACAAAAACACAAAGGAGAGAGCTCAGAGTAAAAAATATTTTAATAATAAAACTGTCAAGGCGAAATGAGAGACTAGAAACCTTTGCAACGCCAAGTAATTAAGAACAGTGACGCTCTTTCCAAAGCATATGAGATAAAGTGTCTCCTTAATACTCTAATTGGAGAGGAGCAGTTTGGGGTGAGATGTACATGTGGACCAGGGGGAGTAGGTAACCCAGGGAAGAGAGCCCAGGAGCTGCAGGGGTTGGGTACATGATTTGAGATCCTGCCAAGGAACACAGAAATCCCCTCTCTCCTGCAGGCTACCCGATGTTCCTTCTACAGTCTCTCCAAATTAGGTCACAGAGCCTACAAGTAACAGCAGCCAACACTGGACCACCCAGGGCAACAGGGAGGTGGCTAACCAAGATGAAGCAGAACCACAGATGATATGATGCAAGGGTGGATTGGGCAATAGAAAAATACGCTCCACTGGATGAGGGAAAACAAAAGGTCTTAATGTATGATGGTGGAATGTGATCTCTGAGCTGTGGCCTAGTGTAGAGTGGGAAGTCATCACAGCACAGTGCTCTGTGCATGTACCCAGCCCAGGCTGGCACATGGGGGTCCATCACTGGCCTCACTGCACCCACACCACAGCGGGCCCTCAGCTGAGGTGTGTTCCTATCAACAAGAGGAGGATTGACTCTGCCAAAGGCATTGGTTGGCTCTTGCCCAGCTGACAGCCGTGTCCCTGTGCTCAGCTTTCAGTAAGGGTTCACCAGCAAGGAATGAAACGTGGTGTCAGGGCCCCAGATTATCAGTTAAATACTGAGAATCTCTCTCCTCCTGTAAGCCATTTGGTATTTAATCTTCTCTTTGGGTTTGCAAAGACAGTCTGTCCAACAAGCACAGGAATATTCTCAGGCTGGTTATTCCTCTTCCTCACTATAACTAGGAGAAGGCACCTACCTTGTGGAGAAAAATCACATTTGGTTCAGCTCACAGAGCTGAACAAACCAGACTGTGGCCCCTCAATGCCACTCATGCACCACATGGCTCAAAGGAAAGGTATGGGTTATTGGGGGACTAGGAAGAGGATCTGCATTTTTGAACAAACCACCTGGTGTTTTTAGCCCAGACACTGTGGCACAAAAGTGCACCAAATGAAACAACAGATAAAACACAGATGTGGAAACCAGACAACCAAGAACCTATGGACTTCAAATGACAGAAATAACCCCAACAGATCAATACCAGACTAGGCAACCTAGAAAAATCTGCGGTCTCAAATAGTCCTCTGTTGGATTGAGAGAAAAAGCTACTTCCATTTCAAAAGTGATGGAGTCAATCAAACACCAGGTATAAAATATAAACACTGGACACTTGGTATTGTGCAGCTATCTGACAAAGGTATTAAGTTAGTTGGACTCTCTTGAAGCACAGTCTTTTTATATTTTCAAAACACCAAGTTCTGTGCAAGTATTCAGGCTGCCATGGCAACATGGTACATTAGTTCTTGAGTGTCATCTCCCATCACAATTGGGGTTTTTTTTCAGAACTTTGCCCAACTTCAAAACTTTGGTTGCTGAGGCAACATCTCCCTTTAAAGGGAAGTGATTGGTTGTGTCCATCTGTGCTGAGGCAAGGGCTCTTCTTTTAAGACCGTGAGCTACAGCAAGGGAGGAGGTGTTAGGGAGACTAAAAAGATACCCAGAGAAGCAGGGGGAGAGGAAGAAACTGTGCTAAGAAGTGGCTGTGGAGGGACAACACACACCTTTGTGTGAGGCAGGTGGGATGGGCTGCAAGTGGGAGGCTCCAAGCTTAGCACTGCTGAGATAATGTGCCACATTACATCACTGAGGATATGAAATGCAGTCTTGGTGAAAAAACACTTTGCCTTTGACGTATCCTGTGATGTGTAGTCCTCACAAGACCTCTACAAGAAAGGAATTTGTCACTGGGCTTGTTTGACACAATAAGTGACCGAGGCGGGGAGAGCTTGAATGAACTACTGAAGGTCACACAGTAAATTAGTGGCTGATACAGGAACAAGCCCCTGGAGGTGTTGTGTTTCATTTGTAAGATCATCATTCCTCTGATATTTAACTTACGCTTAAACAGAAACCCATTTACCTTCTGCAGAGAAGCACTGCAATCACTTTTTCTCTTGCTAACATATTACAGTCCTCACCTCTGCTATTTGTCAATGTATTTGGCTGAAATGCACTGAAGCAGGGACCTCTTTCCTTCCAGACAGTGAGGCCCAGATCTGCACGCTTCCTGAAATCCTGCTGCAATATACATGATCGCCACCAACAATCATAATAGCTCTTTAACTGGGGTCATTCCTGCCTTCCTCTTGACTGGAAGCATGGAAGGGACACAGCACCACCGTTGCTTGTCTGCCTACAGACTCTAGTTGACTGACAAACACAGTGGGAAGCTTCAGGAGGCTCCAATATGCTGCATCCAGCAGAAAGAGCAAACAAGTTGTGGAGGAGGCCCCAGAGGGGTGCCCGGATGAGCAGTGAGCAAAAGCTGGTGGCTCTGAGGAAGTGCACAGCATGAGACCATGCACATGTCACAGGAATGGGCACAGGAGAACAAGACAGGATGAGAACAGGCAAGGTGTGGCAAGAGGACAATAACAAGGAGGTGAGCGTGGCACACTGCTGCTGCTAGAGCAGAGACTGAGAGTGAAACCTGGGAAATCAGTACTGGGAAGACTATCTTGCCACAAATCGGTATGAGTGGCATGAGTAGGAAAATTAGCTTCCATTTCATTGAACCTGCTGAGGAGACATAACTGGCACAGCAGCAAATATAGATTGGCTGGACAAAACTCTTCAGAGGGGATTTATTCGCTTTGTCACTGGCCTCTTGTGGAGCAGAGGTCTTCCACACAGAGAGCTGTCATTCAGCCCATGAGGAGAGAAAGGCTTGAGGTGGAAGAATGGTGGGAAAACAAAAAAGAGCTAACAACAGAAGGGGGGAGACATTACGGAGGTGAAAATTTGTGGCACGTTTCTCTGCCTCTTAAAGAGCAGGGGAGAGTTCAGGAGGATTAAATAATACTGTGGATGTGACATTTCTAGGATGAAGAACATCCCCATGAGCAGAGCCTAGGACTGAAGAAGCTGGATTTCATCCATTCTCCTTTGTTATTAACTCTTGTGCACTTTGGGCTAAGACATGCTGTTTTCCTGTGCCCCAACTCCTTTGGGATGACTGGACTTCCCTACCACCAAAGGGTTAGAAAGAATAGATGTGTTTCTGATTGCAAGGTGCCAAGTCACTGCTGGGACCAGGAACGAGTTTAGGACTGAGGAGTGAGATTGCACAGGCATGCTTTACACAGTATCTGCCCTCCTGCATCTCAGCAGCCCCCATCAACCTTGTATTTCCCTTGCCTTGGCCAGCACCTGTTGACGACTATCCTGGAAGCCTTCAACTGCACCAACAGCCCTTTGCTTTTCTGTCATGTTCACATGAGGAAGCTCACAAAAGTGTCCAGAAAAATTAGATAAGGTAGCTCATTTAGAGCAGTTTGGTCTGTACAGGTTTCAGCTCCCTCTTCCTGCTCACTGTGGGACCCAGAGCAGAACCGTTTGCATCCTGGTTTAAAAAGGTGGTTTACATGCTTAAAAAGAATTACCACTTCAATAGGGGTTCTCCAAAGCCTTTGGCTATTGGCTGCCTGTGAGCCAGCATCTTTCCCAGCCTGGAGATGCGCACAATAGGTGCTGCTGAAAAGCAAAGCCAATGAGTAGATATAGGATCAGTACCGGCTATTGCCTGACTAGAGGGCACCACTGATTTATTAGACTAGCTTGCCACTTTGCAGCGTGTTTCTCAGTGCCCCAGATCCAGACTGATGGTGACTCCGATGCCCATGTAGGGGTCACTGGAGATTAGGCTTTGATTTCTTTCCATTTCAACAATTCATAGCTAACTACATAAGCAGAGTCAGATACAAACCCAGTGCCTGGATCACCACCTCCCTGTTCCAAATCTGGGCCACTGTGGCATTTTAAAACACAAGCAACCAACACAGCCCTGCCAAACAAAAGCAAACATGAGAAATGCTCTTGATGTCAAAAGAGAAGCATACAGATACAGGCTTTGTCTTTCTTCTGCATTTAATTGTCTTTGATGCTTCCTTCCCAAGGGCATTGAATTTTAACTGCCTATTCCATGTTGGTGGAAGAGACCAAAAATGGCCTATGGTGATTGCATGTCTGGCAGGCAACCCCCTGGGGGCTGCATCCTCTGCATCCTGGGACACTTCCTTCTGTCCAAGTGATTGAAAAAGCAGCCTGAGGACTGACTGGCTCCCACGGTGATAATATTTCCCTGGTGATTTCCAGGGATTGCCCATGTCCCCAGACTTCTCTTGTCTGGGCACTGACTACAGGGAGTTTCCCTCACTGGTCCTTGACTTCTCATAGCTTTGACAACGCCACCTCATGGCTAGCAGCGTTTCCTATGAGACCCTAAGTGCACTGCCTCTGCTCTCCCATGGGTGATGCAGAATGTCCCTGGGGCACAGATGAACCAGGTGAAGGAGGCCCGATACCTCCTGATGTACTTCAGCCCAAGGCAGAGGTTGAAGAAGCCCTCAGGACCTCTTTCCCTCCTGCAGTTCTGGGGGCGGGGAAGTGAGTCCTCTCCCATGCTCAGGCATCTGAGAATTGCCTGGGAGTCTCCTATTCTCATAGGCAACATTCAGCAGCTGCTGGATGGCCCAGCAAACAAACAAGCAGCTTCTGCAAAATGTATCTGGACATCAGCCATATCAACCATGAATGCTGCTCTCCCCTGTGGATACAACAGCTGCCCATTGGAATAAACAGGAAACCATTTTATCCTCTGAGGAGCAAGAAAGGTGAAGGGGTCATGACTGTAAATTGTGTGTCTCTGGGTTTGGGGCATGCAGCAGGAGCTGCAAACAAATAGGTCTTCTGTTTTTTCTCATAGAGCCAGGACTCAAATGCTAGGCTTCTCTTTCTGAGCTGGTTCTATGACCTAATGCTACCCTTTCCTCCAGTGTGACAAAAGTGCAGAAGCCCTGGTTTCTCCACTGAGGTTTTGGAAAGCAGTCAAATAATATGGCACAGGGAGGCACTGTGGCAATGCGCCTGCCAGGTTATGTGAAATACAGGTGTGGATATGTCTTGTCTGATTCTGCATGACCACACGTGGTTGTTTTGTGTGGTCCTGGATACTAATACGTGTGCTTCTGCGCTTTGCATTCCTACCCGTTGGTGATGTTCACCGCTTTGAGCCCCTTTGGGATCAACTTCTCTTGGCCATTTTAGAGTGCTTACTTTTCCAGCCTCTTGGAAAGCAAGGCAATTTTACATCAAATGAAGGCAGCCAGTGAGAATTTGCTTTTGCCCATGGAGTGCTTCTATTGCTGGGTTACTTGGCTGGACCTCTAGGACTGCTTGTGTCATGCAGGAGGCCAGGTGAGGTGGGCCAAAAGGGGCCTTCTGACATCAACAACTCAAGTTGCAGTTCAGCTGAAGACCGGGAGAGCTTCACCCTCTTTCCATGTGATGTATCTTTTACTCTAAGTTGCATCTGCACTGAATAGTGTACAGTAAAGTGACAGCACAGGTTAACAGTAGTGATGTTACTGTGGAAACAATTATATATTTTAATTGCCTGACTCAGAAAAAGTTGGGTAAATCAGACATTGTAGTTCTTCTGTTGCAGCAGCTGTGCTGCCAAAAGATCCGGACTGAGCATCAGGTACATAGGGCTCTGCCACCACCCAGTTTGTGAGAGCCATGTGGTGCTGGGAAAGCTGTTCCCCTCATTGTGTCCTTTGGTTCTTCTCAACCCAGGCCCTCACCCTTTACCTGCTGGACTCACACCGATGACAAACCTCCCAGATAGGTGACAGTCTCTGCTCTCCTGGTCAGACCACCAAATATGACCTCATTACAAAACACAAACAGAAGATAACCGAAAATGTTGAAATGTTCACCTTATTCTGGAGCAAGTGTCTAGGACGGTGATATTACCTGTATGCTAGATTACTTGTCAACTGTTGCTCTAAAAACCTTATAAATACCTTGAGCACTACGTGCTTTAACTCTGTAGTCCTAGTGATACGCTGAAGATCATCTTTGTGATAACTTGTGACAGAGTCCGCAAAGTACCAGGTGCAGTTTGAGACCTGACAGATTGCATCAAGGGAAAGATATCCAGACAGGAAAGATGCCTACATATTTATTTATAGATGCCTATTTATACCACGGAGGTGCTGGATGCTGATGAGCACACAGCATGTGGCCAGCTGTGGGTAGACCTGCTTTCCACTCAGCAAGCATTTTATGAGTACTTTGACCAAGACAGGCAGAATAATGCTCCTGCTTTCATTCTGAGAGTCTAGAAGTGTGTGGTGCGAAGGGCATGTAATCCACTGTTGCCTGGCTTTTCTGGCCAGTGTGCTTTCTGCTGCCCACGCAGATGTCTGAAAAAGGAAAAAAAAAATGTTAGAAACAAACAGGGGGGGTGAGATGAGGTGAAGATCAAGAACAGGGAGAGGAGGTGGAGCATCTTGGCTGGATGAAAGTTGAAGGGCAGGGAGAAGAGGGAAGGCCAAGAAGCAGCAGATGGTCCAGGGGACATTCTCTGATGCATGTCCTTCGGTGCCCCATTCCTAACAGGCAGCCCTAAGAGCTGATCCAGCACGTTATACCCTTATGTTGTGCCTGCCTGTGAAGCCAGCAGGCTAGAAAACAGAAGGCTTGTGCTGGGCACTCTGCAAGGTGGCCAGGGACTGACCACAATGACCAGGAAGAGGAATAGGAGGGTGTGACTGTGCAGAGGAGAAGAGAGAGTAGGCATGAAGTATGCAGTGGGGTGGAGTAGGAGATAATGGATACACTGACATTGCTGGGAGAAACCTAGAGCAGAGGTGTGCAGGAAGGAGTAAGGGGTGTTGCAACGTGATGAGCAAAATGGGATGAAGACCAGTAGGCAGGCATTTGTACATCACAGCTGTGGGAGAATGAGTTCTTTGGGATTTTGAAGGAACCTAGCCTGGAATTAGGGGATACAGGCCATTAGTCAAACTTTTTAAAGGACTTTAAACTCAGCACGAGACACCTCCACTTAGCAGACCATATCACAAGCACCCAGACCCATGACACATGTTGTTCCACAGAGTGATGTCATGGCAGCATGGCATTGCTGCACCAGAGTCTCCTTCCCAGAGATTTTTCCCTTTGTCTCTCGGGACACCATCCAGAGCAAAGCACAGGGATTTCTTTGCCTCCAGGAGATCAGTTCTCAGCCTGGTGAGGACAGGAGAGGCCCTAGAACATGTTAATGTTACTTATATCGGTAGGTAGACTCTGTCACTGAGATTGGGCTACTGTTGTGCCATGCACTACACAAAATCATGGTAAGAGGTGGTCTGTGCTCCAAAAAAGGTTATTATCCAGGACAGGCAAGAGGAAGTAATTTGCTCAACTAGCCCAGTAAGTCAGTAGCAGAAAGGGGGAAGGAGTCCTGGCTTCCTTCATCTGAGGAAGCCATTCCTTCTTTCGTCGTGCTTGGTGGACCAGATCAGATTGTTTCCCACATTGTCCATATCAGCATTTTCCACTTGCCAGTGTTTATCTCACATCCTTGAGCAACAGCCCTCAGGACTCTGCCATTTGGGTTTGTTTTATTTTATGGAGGAAGTGACACTCACAACACGCTCAGAGGTTATGTTGCTGCATTGCAACAGCTCTCATCCTACCCAGGAATGGAAGAGATTTGAGTGGTGCAGATGTGATGACTCAGCTTTGCTGGATTTTACAGTAGTGGAGCTCCAGTGACATTTCCACAGAGATATTCTGATGAGCTTTGTATATGAGGAGAGAGAATCAAACCTAATGGAGCTGCCCCAAAGGTAGCCACCCAAAGCAAGCCTTCACCAAAGCCCTTCTCCAATAGAGCAGCACAGCACACAGGAAGGATATGAGCATCTTCCCAGTTTGAGATGCCTATGATGCAAAAATACCTTCTTGATTTAGTTGCCCTGACCTCCTTTTGTAATCAACAGAGAGAAAACAAATGCAATTAAGACACAGACCTCTGGCTTCTTTTAAACTTTTACTTTGGATAAAACAACTTGCCGTCTGGAAGTGCTCACGTGCCTGCACTGACAAAGAGCGCCTTGCCCAGACACAGCTCTTGATGCCTGGTCAGATGAATCCCAGCCCAGTCCTCCCATGGAGAACCAAAAAGGCTGGCAAGAGCCCCCTGCACTGGATCTTTTTGGAGTAAGAAAATCCCCTCCACTCATGCAGATGAACACATCTCATGCAGAATTACATGAATTACATGTAGTCTGCAAGTTCTTCAGGAGATGATTCACTGTAGCAAGAGATGGGTGGCTCCTACACCAGCCCAAGCTTTGAATCAAAGGCACCTCAGCATCCTTGGTGGCTGCCTGCTTTGGGGTGGTTACACTCATCCAACTATGCTTCCCAAGGAGACAAGCCAAGAGTGGGAAAGGGGCCTCCTGTGCCAGTGACATAGCACTGAGGTAAGGAAGGGACAAGGTCAGACCAATAGGCTAAGTAAGGGAACACTGCTCTGCTCAGATGTGAAGTGGCTAACTCTGGCTGGTTTTACTCTCTCTGTTAGCACTGGATTTGAGAACAGTATTTTTGGTCATCTAAAGACACCTAGATGGAGACTCTGTCCCAAGTCTTAGCATGCCAAAACCTCAGAGGTGACAAAAAGAGTCACCTTTACCAGGAGGATGACCAACCCTTTATGAAGTAGCTATCATTTGAGGAAAAAAATCTGGTCATCTTCACCAGGAGGACCCCCAATCCCTTTTCACGTAGGTATCACTAAGCATCTACCGAACTGATAACTCTTGTTCATCACAAAATTTCCATCTGCAGTGCAATGTTCAAAACAGGCCATTACTAATCAATTATCTTGAGTCCCAAGATAATACCAGAGTTGCACACATCTCAGCTCCACTTCTTGTGATAGAGCTGCAGACATTAGTTGCTAAAGAATGCTGTTTCAAGCTGTACATACACTTACATAACCACATACCATATAATCAACACATTTCATGGCTCAAAGAGATCAATCATTCTGATCTCCACCACAGAAATGTACCTCTCATATAATGAAAACAGCAAAAGAACCCAAACCCAATAGAGTTTCCAACCTCCACACCTGCCAACGCCCAGCACAGCTTGATGTACCTTGAGATCTTCGATGTACCTGGCTCTTTTGAAACCTGTGAGTACCACATGACCACCACCAGTGATCAGCAGCTGAAATCCAGCCACATACTACTGCTCCAGCACTGAGCAAAGATCATGGGGAAAGGCTGGGAGGATTTCTGAAAGGGAAGAGGGAAGGAAAGGGAGGAAGATGGAAACAGAGCCCTTTGCACTGTGTTTCGCTTGGTTATTCTGCTTTGTGGGAGACGCGGAGCACACTGTAATAATCTTATCTTAGGTGGCCATGTGCCAAAATTCCAGCAACGGCCATTCTCATCTCTCCATGCTCGGTCCGTGAGAACATCCAGCCCCAACAGGTTGTGAGGAAAATCCCCCACAACCATCTCTGTCTGAACTGGCCTGTCCTCCCCCGGGAGATGCAAGGTGACTTTAGCTGTGTATTGTAAAACAGAGTTCCCGAAAACTCCACTTACATATATTGGTTTTGAGGATAGGGTAACTCCACAGTATTCAGCCTCCTCAGCCCTCCTCTCTCCCCACCCAGCCCCTTTCCACTGTTGGGTGCTCTTTCCAAGCCTGGGAATGGAGGCTCAAAGCCTGCTCCAAAGGCAGCGTTAACAGCAGGCTGTGGGTATGGATCCCATACTCACCTCACTGTTTTGCTTTGCTCTTGCACCACTGGAAGGACCATAGACAGGTACTGCCAGCATCTCCACAGCAAGGACACAGGTACTGGGGAAAGGTGGCAGGGGCTGAGACACCTGCGGGACCCATTACTACAGCACTGCATGGGCTACAGCAATGTGGCAGGAAAAAAGCCACGACACCATACTGTTGCTTGGGGGCCATGTTGACCCTGCTTTAACGGGCCACTTTCTGATGCTCCAATATGAAGCACTTGATCAGGGGCACAGGAGCGTGCAAGCAGGATGGAATGCTTTCAGACACTGGTAGTTATGGGAACTTCAGCCTCCAGGTAAGGATGTGGCCCTGTTATTCTCATGTTCACTTATTCATCCTGCATGGAGCTGATCCTCTCCATGAAGCAGCACCATCCTTCTCTTATTCCAGCCCTACCTCCTAGCCAGGGAGCAATGTGGAGAAGGAGCAACTTTTCTTTTTTTTTTAAAGGGGAAAAGAAGGGTGTCCATTTTTACCCCTGCACTGCTTGCTCCAAAAAGTGCTATGAGGTGCCTGGCACCTGCAAAAATACAGGGCAATAAAATCACTAGGGTGAGCTTTCTGGAGACCTATCCCTACCTATCCTATTGGGAGTCTTTGGGCCAGTCTCCTCTCTGCTCTAGCCCTCCACAAATGTAGATCTCATTGCAAAAATTGGAGAATGAAGAGCAGGATGCTGCTTCTTCAATCTGCAGCTGGTCTCACCAGGGCCACCACCCCTCTGGCTCATCCAGACAGACCCATGACCTCATAACCACCTCCAGCCACATCAGAAGTGCACCATGAACCTATCACAGAAACACAGAAACAAATGGGGATGCTGCTGAATCCCCACAAGGGCTGCAGTGGAGCCCAGCCCTTGTGGCAACTGCTAGGCTGGGTGCACCCTGCATCCCAGCACCCTGGTTCAAAGGAACCCCTCTTGGAGAAGAGGGAAGCGCTGTGTGCACTACCAAAGCCCAGCATTCTCAAGGCTCTGGTACCCTCTGCTGGTCCTGAATGTTCCTTTTGCTAAATGCGGCCTCTCCTGGGCTGTTTTTCTGTTTGAAGGTCACTTCCAGGACACTTAAGAAAACCAATACTGCTTCACTGACAACGACAAAAACTTGCAGGGTTTGACAAGTGCAAGGTTATGCAGCAAATACAGAAGGGCAAGTGGCTGCACAAGTGGACTCCGGGACAGAAAGCCCAGGAGAGGCTCCTGGTGAGTGGGACATCCCACCCTGTGGCTGCCAGCACACAACCAAGGTGCTAAAGGTATGGAGAGGAGCACACAGCTCTTGGGCATCATGCTGCATCCCCGTTCTCACTTGGCACTGCTCTATACCACTGAGGCAAGAAGGGGACTACGCCCATGCCTCCAGCAAAGCTTTTTCACAGTGCTTCAAAACATGGGGTAAAGTGTTTGCCTGCTGCAGCCCCTGTAGAGGGGAAGGAGGGATGAGTAAAGAGCAGCTCTGAAGCAGGGAACAGCAGGTCATTCCCCTCACTGCTGCTGACAGATGGGGAAGGCAGCAGTAGCCTGCAGGCAGTGACCAGGTAAGGTGCCTCCTACACTGCTGAGCCCAGAAGGGCAGCCTCTGTCAACAGGATTCATGCCTTAATAGACAAATCAAACCCTGGGTGAGTAATGAGTTTCTGCCTTCAGGGCTGCTGGTGCTGCCCATGGGGATGAGTCCTGCCTTGAGGCGGGTAACACAGGGTGAGCAGGGGGGATGCCTTTCCAACCGAAATCCTGTACCACCTCTGAAGGGGATACATCCCCTCTGTCCCTCGAGGCAGCCGAAGGCCCTGGGCTACCAATATCAGTTTTTATTTTAATACAAACTAAAAGCTGGTGGAGTTCAAAGAAACATTGACATAACACAGTGACAGAGCACCCAAGGAGAACCCTGATCCCCCCCAACCCTCCTTCAAAAGGGAGGCCCTAGGCTGTTTGGCTCCCCAAGGAAAAACTTCTTCCAAGAGCAGGGCTCTGACCCCACAGGGAACTCTGCCTGCACACGGACCCACATCAGGCAGCAGCAGCTCCCTTCCCACGTGTGGGACAGAGAGGTCACTTGATGCGGTAGAGGACTTTGCGTTGCATGCGGTGCTGGATCTCCCCCCGTCGCATCATCAGCTGCAGCACCTTGTAGATGGCATGTTCTGGGTATTTCTGGAAAACAAGAGAGCAGGGGGGATGAGTTGGCAGGGAAGAGCTCCCCGGAGCCCAGCCAGGGAAGAGCTCCCCGGAGCCCAGCCAGAACCTGCAATCACTACTAAAGCCTGGCTGTGCCTCTCCAGCAGCAAGGAGGCCAGCGGCAGCAGGTGCTGATGCTCCTTTCACTATTTCAGGTCTGTCTGAAGCCAGTCTCCCAAATCAAGCTGTTCTGGTTTCAAGGGTAGGACCTCAACCTCCCCAAATAGCCCCAAACCTAAGTGATTCTGCAGAAAAATGAGTTCTTGCCTCACACCCCTTCAACTCTGCAATCACATTGCACACCGTTCCCTACAAACAACTTCAAAAGCAAATATGACCATAAAGGCTCTCCACCCCCTAAGCAGCAGTCTAGAGTCCCCGGTTTCACAGCCCAAGCCTCCATGGAGTCCCTGGCCCACCTGCCGCATGAAGTCCTGGACAATGCTGTGCTCTGACACCTGAGAGCCAATGGCAAAGCGTCGTTTGAGCTGCTTCTCAATGCGGGACAGCATCTCTTGGTCCTCCTGTGTTGTGAAGCCTTCTGCCCCTGGAAAGAGAGAGGCTGCGTGAGCTCTCTGTGCCACCCACAAGTCACTCTCAAAGCCAGAGTGCCCGTCTCTTGCTTCCCACCACACCTGCATGTCTCAAAGGCTTTAGGGAACCCACGAGCAAATCCACCATCAAAGGTTGTGGAGTTACACAGACAGAGCTGAATATGGACCTGACTGCTGGAACTTCCTTCAAACCTTTTGTACCACACTGCCTGCTAAGGAAACATTGTCTCTCCCCCACAGGGAAAGATGGTAGGAGACAAACAGGTTGGGGAACCACGTCCATCACTGGACTCTGCCTTTGGGACTACAAGAGGCCCGACCATCCCTTCCGTGCCCAGCATAGGTGGAGACCCCTAGTGTCATCTGTCGTTGCCCTTCCTGTGAGTCACAGCCCTACAGCCATGATGCTGCAGGCATTGCTTTGCCTTTGCTCAGAAAGCAGGTCCAGCACCTCCTGCCCCTGCCAACCCGGTCCTGGAAGGCAAGCTCCTCTCTCCTTGTCAGGAGCCAGGCACAGCATGTCCCTCCTGCCCCCAGCAAAAGCATCTTTGCCTCACCTGACAGGCTGCCCGACATGGCTGCATCAAGTGTGGACACCTGGAAGAGCCGCAAGGCCTCCTCGACGTCCGCCTCGGTGGCGAAGGGCTGGAGCTTCATCTTCCCCAAGGACTCGGCAATGCGCACAATGGCCTCCAGCTGCCTGCAGCCAAAGGAGATGTTCCCTGCCTTCTACTGCAGCTCTGAGGGGTCTTCTCCTTCCCCTCAACCCCTGACACCTCCACCTACCCTACTCCAGGCACCTCCTGCTCCGCACCTCAGTATCTCCAGTTTTGCCCTTTTCACAAAGGGCTCTCTCAAACCCCAGTACCCCACCAGCCCCCTTCCTGGGCTACCCCAGCTGACTCCCAGCAATGCAAGCCCAACCCCGAGGTTTTTGGTGGAGCAAGGAGGGCAGGATTGCTCACCGGATGGTGATGGGGATGCTGGAGCGGCGGTCGCTCTCCTGCTCATGCTGGCGAGTGCCAGTCCGCATCAGGATGTAGCGGTTCTTCAGCTTCTCTGCTGCAGCTGCTGACAGACGAGGACCACACTTCCTGCAAGGGGGGACAGGAGCTAGAGGCAGTGCCACTGGAGAGTGTCTTCTGTGCAGGGGGTTATCCCTTGTGCCATGCTGCAGCACCATTGTGAGTGGCTCTCGCTTCTCTTTTTTCAAGGCAGGAGTTAATAAAAGGTCACCCAGACATACCACTTGCAAATACCATCTGCACCGTTCACTTCTCACCACTGCCTCCCACTGCGCAGCCCCGGCACTGCCAAAAAGTCCTGTCTCTCACTCACGTCCGACAGAAGGAGATGAGCTTCTTCAGCTTGTTCAGCTCGATCTCACCCTCCACCGCCTGGGTCTGCGTCAAGGCGCTCACGTGTAAGGACATCACATGCTTGGCCAGTGTCTAAAACAAAGGGCAGTCAGGCAGCTGGAACTCCTCGTTTCCCCCTCCCAAAAAATGGGGCACCCTGAGTCCCAGCTGCACCTACATGCCCCAACCCACCATGTCTCGCTCCTCATTGTGCTCATCCTTGACGATGAAGATCATGTCAAATCGGGAGAGGATGGTGGGCATAAAATCAATGTTCTCCTCGCCCTTGGTCTCGTCCCAGCGCCCAAAGACAGAGTTGGCGGCTGCCAGCACTGAGCAGCGGGAGTTGAGTGTGGTTGTGATTCCTGCCTGTGGGTGGAAGGAGAAATGGATGGGGTCAAGACCACTCCATGCCACAGAAGGTCTAGAAGACTATTAATGTGGGGTGAAAGGTCCAAAGCAGTTTGCAAGGACTCATCTTCAATCACTTGCATTTAAATGAAATCCCTTGAGCATCTGTAATGGTTCCACACTGGAGAGGGGGTCAGCACAGGAGCTACATGGGGCTAGACCCACATGTCCTTCTAGATGAGGACTGGCTTGAGTGCTAAGTAACTTCATTTAAAACCTCCTGTCAAGGGCAAAGACACACAAGACCCCACCCCAAGTTTGTGATCTGAGCCAGAAACTGTGTGGCCAGGGCTGAGTCCCCCTGGGCAGCCCCAGGGGCAAAGCGTGGGTTTGCAGGTAGCTGGGCAAGAGCGACCAGCGGGGAAAAGCTGTGGTTGGCACTGTGTTACCAGAGACCCAACAGCTAAGGGGTGAGCTAGAGAGACCAGGAGGGAGCAGAGTTGCTGCAAAAAAGGGTTGAGCACTGGAAATTAAGAGAAACTGATTTGAGAGAAGACCTGGCACCAGGATGTCAGGCAGTTTCAATAGATCTTCTGAGGGCGTGGAGAGCAGTGGAAAGAAAGAAAAAGTGACATCAGGCTGTGACACAGAGATACCAGTGGAACTACTAAATCTAGAGGAGTAGAAGATAGACAGAGGGAGCTCCTTTCAGTCCTCCCGAAGTTCAGGCTGCCTGAGAGTAGACAACCCAAAGCCCATAGGCAGGGCTGACCAGTCTCAGATCAGAGAAATCAGTAACCAACAAGGCCACTGCCTGGACTCTAAAACAGGCAATTCTGGCAACAGATGTATGGCCACTAGTTGGTGGGCTCTCACGGAAACCCAGTGGCAAGTCAGGCTCCCATCCCAGCATGACACATGCCAGCAGCTCACCTTAGCAATGGAGATAGTCTGCTGCTCCATGGCCTCATGAATGGCTACACGGTCATCCTCTCGCATCTTCTCATCCAAGGTGGGAGAGATGAGGCACAGAGGGAAAAAAAAACACCACAAAGTCATCGTCAGTCACCTACACTGGACTTTAGCTACACACCCACTGATGCCAGCCGTGGAGGTAAAGCTCTGTGAGGACATCTGCCCAACAGCACAGGACGTAACCAGAATTTCCCTGCACCCCATGCCTTGACCTTCCCTGAAAGAAAGTGAGGCAACCTCAGGAGAGTCACCCTTTATCCTGCAGCTCCAGACTCTCCTGGTAGAAGCTGGCAGCCCAAGGGCTCTCTTCCCCAGTCCCGATGCAGGCAGCTCCACAGGTACCTTGTCAAACTCATCGATGCACACCACTCCCCCATCTGCCAGCACCATGGCTCCTCCCTCCATGAAGAAACTCCTGGAGGAAGGGTCGCGGATCACCGAGGCTGTCAAGCCAGCAGCACTGCTGCCTTTCCCAGAGGTGTACACCTAGCAGCATGCAGGACAAGAAAGGGGACAGCATGTCAGCTGCTGCAGGACCCAGGAGCCCACTGCTCCAGCTAGAGGACAAAGCACCCCCAGGACCGCAAAATCCAGAGGTGCTGGAGGAAACACAAGGACCTCCAGAAAACCCCCATACACACCAAAACCAGACCTGCTGGGTATAGAGCAAGACTATTGCCTAGTCCCAGGTCTCAGACTAAGCAGCTGTGAGGCACCAGAGGGCTTGCAGACACACAAGTACAGGTATTAAGTACAGAACAGGGAGTGATTCATTGTTTGGTGGACTGCTGCATTAGCTTTGTTTTCCCCCTGAGAGAACAACGCAGTCAGAAGCTGAGTATAATAGAGACTACAAGAAAACACAGCTGAAAATATAATTTCACGCCTGGGCTCAGCCTAGAGGTCCGTGCCTGAGATGCAGTCAACTTCATTTGTCCTGACCAGCCAGCCTCTCTGCTGATAAAGTCTCAACAATAAACAACAGCACCAGTCACGTCTTTGGATGTCTGCAAATAGCCTGGCTCATATCATAATGAAAGGCATTACCTGCTTCCCCTTCCCTCCCTCGTCCTCCACACTGCACCCCATGTGTTCCAGGCTAGCACCAGAAATGACAGTTCCCACCTCTCACAGCCTGCCTAGCTGTGGATGCATGGGCAGGTATCTGCTGTGACTATGGTCTGGTCTTTGGTGCTATGCAATGAGAAGGGAAAAACAAGCCACACTACAAGTGGGCACCTCAGACCACCTACCCCAATGGGTGAACACTTCTCAACAAACTTCAGCAGCTGGGATTTGGCTGTGCCAGGGTCACCCAGCATCAGTAAGTTGATGTCTCCTCGGCGGGTCAGCCCATCTGGGAGCCTAGAGAGCCAGATCGGGAAGAAGAGAGGGAGGAGAGATGGTGAGCCTTTACTTAGATAATGAAGCATTGCTGACAAGTGGCAGATGGCTGGCAGCACCATCAGAAGACTATAAGGACTTTGTGCCATGAATGACACCCCTGCCACCACTCTCTCTCCACCAGGCTGATGTTTCCCCACCTCTTGCGAGAACCTCCAAATAAGAGGCAGGCAATGGCCTTCTTGATGTCAGTGCTGCCATAGATGGAGGGCGCAATGCTCTTGGCAATGGTCTCGTAGATGCTGGGCATGGCAGCAAGGCGACGAAGTTCCTCCTCTTCTTGAGGGGTCACCGAGCCAGCAAAGCTGTGTCCTGTACAGGGGTGAGGAGAATGATACAACAGCGAACAAATGGACATTTTAAAGTAAATGGCACTACTCTTTCTACACCCACTACCACCAAAATCCCTCCTTGAAGATAATGCCAAGTGCTACCAGGTGGGCAGGGTGGAAGAGGGCAGGAATTTGCTATTCCAGCAAGGGAGGCTGTGCCCTTAAAGGCTGGTAGGAAAAAGCAAGGACCTTGGGCAAAGCAGCTCTGGAGGAACCAGAGGGAAAAATTACAGTCAGGACCATGTTTTAAATACATAGCTCAATTTTAACCATTGACTTCAGCCCAGATCCTCAGGGATGGCTTAGCAGATTCCCACTAAGATCAATAAGATAAAAGCACTTAAATACCCTGGAGGACTCAGGCTGAAGCCTCCTCATTTAATATCACTGAGAAAAAGTCATGCAGGACACAACTACAGAGCATCCAGGACAAGTTAAGACCCCTGGACCGGCGTGAACCTTCTGCTATATAAGCAGCAGAAAAGGATGCAGACTGTGATTTCATACAGTCCTTGCTGAGGGACAATCTTGTTCAGGAAGGGGGCTCTCCTAACATGAGGCTACCAACACAGACCAGACAGGCACCAAAACCAGCCCTCACCTGAGCCCTCCACGTCCACCTGAATGCCCACCACACGGATGTAGGCACTTCGGATGCCCACTCCCACATTGTCACGGCTTCTGTTCTTGCTCTGGGCAGACTTCTTGATGGAGTAGATGCCCATGATAGTGACTCTGTTCCCTGGGACCACTTTGTCACACAGGTACCTAAGAGGAAGAAAGGGAAAGCAGAGGATGGTAGCAGGGGAAAGGATGGCACCAGCAACCTGCTAGCCCTGTGGGGTAAGGGTGGGAAGACCATGCTGGTACCTGTCACAGTACAGCTGCAAGTGCCGGGGCATCTCCCCATGTGGCACAGCGTCTGGGGACTCCTGCAGCTTCAGGATCTGGAAGTCCACACACTTGCACTTATCTGGCATGATGAAGTAAGGGTCCAGTGGGCACTTCGGGCGGCCAGCTTGTTCTCTGTGCAGAGAGATTAATCAGGAAGGCTGCTGGCACTCAGGAGCCCCCCCATAGACAGCACAGCAGTGACAGAGCAAAGAGCAGCCACCCCTCCAAGAGGTGCCCAGCAGTCCCACAGCATCAAATGAAAGGCTCACCAAGCCTTCTGTCTTGTCTTCAACAGCTGCCAAAAGCAGGCACAAGAACAAGCCAAAGACAGGGTGATGCCTGCCTGAGTACTCTCCCTGCCTCCCCCCTCTCCCCTGCTAGCTAAAAGCGGCGAGGAAAGTAATACATTAATTACACAGAAGGTAACAGTATAGGCTCAGCAACATGGCAGGGCATTTTTCTTTATAACCTCGCGCACGAAGCAAATGTTAAGTGGTTTCTGGTGTGAAAGCAATTAGCAATGTGACAAGCCTGCCATCAGCCTGAGTCTCTTGAGACGTATCTGCCCTGCTAGACTACAAGCTCTCCTAGACAAGGAGCACCTCCACATCCCGCTGCTGTCTCAGCACATCACTACCGATGCTTGACTCCATGCAGGTAGGGAAAGGGCTTTTGGGGAGGATAACGTGGGAGTGCGACCAAGGATCAGGAGCCAGGCTGTGTACAGACCACACACAAGGATGATTCCTATCCCAACGGCCTCTCAAACTGCATTAGAAGTAAGGGGCAGAAAATAAATACTGGCAGGCACGAGCTCAAAGACACAACCCACCAGGATGAGTCTGTGCAGGAGCTGCAGCACAGCAGCAGCCTAATGCTCGCCGTATGCCTGGGCACCAAGAGCTGTAAAGCGTGATCGGAATGTTAGTAGCAAAACCTCCCTACAAAAGGTAACACAAAAACCCGCTTGGGAGGGGAAACATCGAAGCAAGATGTTTGTTTGAAAAAGTTAACAACTGAACAGAAGGTTAGGACAGCAGCTTAACGCAGCATTATGGGACAGATGGAGGCAGGAATGAGCCTTTTGGTACAACAGGTAAAGCGCCCTATAGATATTACCAACTCCTGGACATGGCTGCTCAACGCTGTGTGCAGCACTGGTCACACAGCGCCACAATCAGTGTGACCACAGACAGATGGACCTAAAACCTGCCAGCCATGGGTGCATGCAGGCACAAGGGCAACACGAAGGAAGGAGGAACAGAGCAGCGCAGATGCTTGTGCCTGTGCAACAGCGAGCTGGCTCTCTGCAGCGTGCATGGGATGAAGGAGGAGCAAGAGGGGACGCAGCCTTTTTTTCCCCACTGGCCTGCAGCATGCATCCTCATGTCAGTCCTTACGTGTTGCATTTCCTGGGGAGGGCATAACCCTCCAGGCCTGGGCGCACCGCAATGTTGTTGATGGTGTTGCGGCAGCTGCGGCACTGGATGGCTATTCTGGTGGCCTTGGCTCTCACAGGGGTTGCTGCAATCACGATCCCAGGAATCTTCACAAGGTGGGACATCTGGTCAGACTGGAAGGGAAAAAAAGGTGAAGGAAAGATGAGAAAGGCATCACTGGAGGATGGATGGGAAACTAAACAAGTTAAAGAAACACAGTTCTTTCTTAGCTATGCTTCCACATTCATGGGAATAAGGTACCAGAACAAAAAAAAAGCCTGAAAAGTGTCTCTCTGCTCTACAGCAGTAGAGGAATGTTGCATGACTTAAGCCATGCTGATTTCAAAGCAAGAGAGAAGAGGACAACACACTCTATGCAGAACATGACTAACAGCAATAAAGTCCCTGCAGCAGGAACCAGCAGTAGCAGTCCTTTGCAGCCAGATTTAGGTTGCAGAGTATCCCTGCTTGTAAATTACTGTGCAACCCATGTCCTGAACTATGTGATCGAGTACCTGAAGGTTCCCTGAAATCTCACCCACACACAAACAAGCCCTGCCACTTGCTGCTCAGCATGGCAGTCAATTCACCTCACCTTCAGGCTGCGGATGTTGGCTGCGTTGGCATCTGATCTCAGCATCACCTGGATGTCTTGGAGAGTTTCCTCCCCTGAAGGACGAGGCCGGGTGACCTCATCTGCAACTTCTTTTGCTGCTTCTTCCAACTAGAAAGGGAACAGCTAGGCTGTTATGGCTATATTACAGTATATCATCAGGGCTGCTCTCATGATGTGACAATGTCAGCACGCTAGCTTCCCAATCTCCTCCATCCTTACCAGCTGCAGGTGCTCTGCTGGTTGCTTGTACAGATAGTCAGCAAGATCTTCATCAAAGCTGGCCAAGTCTTCCATCTCCACCTCCACCCAGTACTGACTCAGGTTATAGTGCCGTTTAAGTTCATCCCTGGAAGGCAGCAAGCAGTACAGGTCACACACAGTGACCTTATAACAAGCTGGGAGCAGAGAAGGCAGGTTCTGCAGGGGGTCCTTGGTTTGGAAAGCATGTGGAGAAAGTCAGGAGACTGCCAAGAGAAGCACAGAGGGACCTGTGGAAATCTTTTGCCCAAAACCACTTTGAAACATGATGTAAGACCAGGGACACCAGTGCTTACAGTGACAATGTAAAGTATAGTGCTAATTATTTACTAGTTACATGATCAGACAGGCAAATTAAAACTTCTGCATAGGTAAATACACATTATACCAAAAATATGATTTTAAAAAGGGAAGTAATAGCATAGCAGGCAATGTTCTCCTTAAAAAAAGCCAGGGTGCATGAAACTTAGAGATGAAAGGTGAAAGACTGTCCCGGCCTCTGCATGATACATCTCTATGTTCTCTCACGGGTTGTCTCCAAGCTGCATTGGCAAAGGGCTGGCCAAGGGACCTTCATAGGGCACACATGGGCAGTGCTGCACTGATTTTAATGGACATAGACAAAACTCCAAATCAGAAAGCACCAGAACTTGAAGACAGATCTTGAATTTCAGAACTAGGTGGAGGCTTGGCAGTGCCTGCATCGCGGGTCCCTCTATTGCTACCTCTGCCACCGGTCAGCTGCATAACAATTTGAGGGAACCCCAGATCTCAGTTTTCCTGTAAGGTTAAATGGGAACAACAACATTTCTTACACTAACAAAGAGCTCTTTATGGTCTACTGGGAGAGAAAAGCTGACACACGCTACAGCCTGCCCGGGGTGTGGGCAGCAGGAGGGGGGGGACAGCAGGCCGGAGGTGCAAAGAGGGGTGAGGAAGGCTCGGAAGCAGCCGAGGGGTCACCGCAGCACCTGTATTTGAAGGTGAAGCCTGTCCGGTCCGTGCCCACCCGGTATTGCCGCAAGAACTCCTTGAACCGCTTCTGCAGCTGCGACTTCCGAACCTGCCCCTCGTCCGCCGACGCATCCCCCCCAAAGCTGTCGCTGTAGTAAACGCCGGGGTCGTCAAAGCCGGACATGGCGCCTGCTGCTGCCCTGCGGGGGGCGAGAGCGCGGTCAGCCCCAG
>VZZY01011227.1:233576-274263 GCA_013400335.1 Eurystomus gularis | reverse complement strand
GGGGCTGTGCCGCAAGCGTGGTGGCCTACGAGCGGCCTGCCGGCTGGGGAAGCGTGCGCGCTGCGGCGCTGCTCCCCGGGCCCGCAGTCAGTCAGTCTTGGGGGAGGGCTGGCGGGTTGTCGGCTAAGGGACAACCCTTCAATAACGTGGCTGTGTGCGTCCTCCATGGGAACAAACCCGGGAGGCGTGTCTTCTGCCTGTAGCAGGTTGTCGTGTTGCGGAGAAGCCAGCTGGTATGGTGCAGAGAAACCAGATTTATTAGTAAAGACTGTGGGAGAGTACAAGCAAACCTGTGAAGGCTTCCTGAGGCGCAGCCTGGAGCCCTTCAGTGTGTGATAGCGTGATGGCTGTGGGGGACTCAAGCACCGTATCTCCTCTGCCGTGGGCAGGGAAGGGATGATGCCAGTCTGAATCCGGATTTCCTAAGTTTGTGGTCACAGGGACAATCTCTTTGAGCAGTGGAGAGGGGCCAAGTGTGGTAGAGTGCACCTGAACTCAGGAGCATTTGTCTGCATGTTGGAGATGTTCAGTTAACAGCATGGTTGAATGAACATAATGATTTAGTTGGGGTGGGTTAGAGGGACTAAAAAGGTAGAACTTGATACAAATTTGAGTGAATGAAGAAGTTCTTGTATTTGAGTAGCTGGCAAGCCTCATATCCTTGCTTTTAAAACATCTGACAATCTTTTTTTTAAGAATTAAATATTTTTTCTACCAGGGGTTGGCAAATGGATCCAAATAGAGAAGTATTAAAGGAGCTTTTTGGAAGGGTTATAGGGTAGATAAGAGCCCAAGAATAATGACAATCCCTCTTTCCCACTCTTATTCTCAACGGACTCTGCCTTCTGATTCTTGTTGGAGCAGGTTCAGTGCTGGTCATTATAGCAGATCAACAGGAAAGAGTGTCTTTGGGATTAAGGTCACAGCCAGAACAGGCAGCATCATGGAGACAGGTTGATCATAGAGGCTTTCTGATAGAAAGAGAGGAAAGGACTCTGAACTGAGAGGTAATGGCCTTGTTGGTACCTGCTGTGCCGTACCTGAACTGCAGCCTCTCCTGCAGTGTTAGAAGACCCTCTGAAGCAGATAGGGCCTATGGCCATTAACAGTGGCTGGCCACAAATCCAGACCTCCAGATCTGCCTCAGCAAAAGGGGAGGAAAGCAAGGTGTGTGGGTGGGCTGCTCCAGCAGTGCTGTGTGTTTGGAGTGTCTTTGGCAGTGCTGTGTGTGTGCTGCATCTTGGGAGTAAGTTGGGTTGGATTGCTACCTAGGTGAGAGCAGGCAGTTGTATGCTTAATGTCCTTCGTTTAGCTGCCTTGTAGGATCAAAACCTAGTGTGCATTTCATTTCTGGGGGGTGAAAACATACTTGCTTCTCTGATTCATGCTGAAGTTCTGGCAAAGGCAGTCTGGTAATAGAGCCCTTAGCTGGTAGCGATCAGGGAGAGCCATCCTAGTTTCAACTGGCTGAGGGTCCCGTCACCTTTTGCTTTTAATAGAATAGCAACCAGCTCTTGTGTATGGCTTCCACTTCTTAAAAATACTTCATGTGCTCACAGAATTTTGTGCCATTTCTAGAAACAGAGACTAGCATGTAGGAGCTGAAAAAACCTGCTGCAACTTGTAACAGGTTATTGTTAGCACTGAGTGGGAGCAGAGTCTGGCCCTGATGATAGCTCCCACTTTTGTCTATTGTCATGTCTCTGGAGGCAGTAGCTCCAAAAGACATGAAACTGAGAGGAAGAAAGACATCTCCTTTCTCGCCAGGTAAGGCTTTCATAATAGGACACACCAGGCCTGAAGACCTTACAGTGAAGTTTATTATGTGTATAAATTACATAACCAGACGAGAATGACACTGTATCTTCAACAACCATCTTCTGCTTTTTAAAAACCAAAAATGATTGGAAAAAGAATTAACAAAAGCCTACTAGTGTCATATAAAACAGTCTGTAACCCACAGGAGCCATGTGGCTCCACAGAAAAAATGATCACAGTATTATCTAGTTGTATAAAAAAACTGAGCAAATAGAGCTCCAGGGAGCTTCATATTTCTGAGGAGAGACAGATGTCAAAGCTGCGTTGCTGATCCTGTAGGATTTTTGCAGGTACTCTGTAAAGCAGTGACAATTCTTGGCCGTTGTTTTTAGCCTTTTCTACCCTTAGTTTTTGGTGATAAAGTTAGTCTCTAAGAAGAGCTCACACCAAGCATGGGAGAGACTTTGCCTGAACCCCCTTACAGCACTCTTTGATTTCTGGGAAGAAAAGTCTCATAATATTAGTGGCAGAGCCAAGATCACAGTACCCAGTCGAAGGGAATTTCTCTCACAAGGACTGGGGAAGGTGGATTAGTTCAGAGTGAGGGAAGGCACGAAGAGAAGGTGAAGGTCCTGCTCTTTCACATGGCGAATAAGCCCACGGCAACTGTCATGGCTAGGAAGCTGAGTGCCAGGATCCACCGCACCAGGGGAGTGGTGGGCATCATGTCTGTGTGTCTCTTGTTTGTCCTCTCACTTTCTTTCCCAGGCACTGGACCTAGATAAAATAGGGAGGAAAAAAAAAATAAGAAAAAACAGCAAGTGAGAAGAGTTTGAGTCAAGAAGCTGCTTGTATGCCATGCTTGCCCTCCCCAGTGCCAGAGCAGACCCTGCTGGAGTTATCAAGGGGAGAAGAAGGAAGCCCAGAGCCCACAGCTGGACTGGGGGAAGCAGCCGGAGCAGGTTCTGCTCTCCTGGGGTAGGTGAAGAAGGAAAGCAGCAGACTTGACCTGGGAATCACAAAGGCTCCTGATCCCCCTGCCTGTATGTCAGTACTGGCCTCTTCCCTTGTCTCTTTACAGGCTTATGCACTGCCCAGCTCCATCAAACCCCTGCTGTGTGCAGAAGACAGCCAAATACTTAAGCCATAATTTAAAAAGGCATTTTGTCTCCTCATTTATTTAACTGGTTAGGCAACTAATGACCTTAAACAGGTAGTCTTTAGCACTCCAGACAGTTTTCCCAGTACAACTTCAGAATGAGATTCCTTATCCAACACCAAACTTTTCTGAAAATCTTACTTTTAGGAATGTATTGGGATAGTAGCAGCTTTTACAGGGAACTTTTATTGCCCTTCCCAGAGAAGCTGCTTTAAGCTTCACTGTCTAGAAATGTGCAAGACGAGGTTTGCTTTTCATTCTTTGCCAGAGGACAACTTTGGTTCAATCCAGTATGCACTGAAAAATCTCCCTTTTAATTTCAGAATGGATAGGTCCTAAGGACTTTTTTAATTTGAATCACATGTTATCAGGGAAACCACTTTCCTCTATTTTCATCTGAGCCTTCTCCTCACTCAGCTACAAGCCTGACTCGATTAAAAGGGATTGCTCTCCTTGCAGCCGCTGCTCGGGCTTGGCCCAGTTAGGGATCAGCACTTGATGGTACTGGAGCTTTTTCAGTTTTGCAAAGCTGATGTGCATGTACATCCCCACTTCCCAGCTGGTTATGTTTCATCATCCAGAACAATGCTTTCTATAAACCCAGCACACTTTCAGGAGTGTTTTCAGTAAATAATTCTGGAAGGCAGGAAAATGACCAGAGGGAGATTTAATCTGAAAGGAGAAGCTGTTAAATAGGGCTGTATGTCCAGAAGAATCTTTTGTCAGCATCACAGCACCATGGCTGATCTGCTGGGCCCAGAATTGCCGTCTTTGCTTCTGTGAACTCAAGACCAGTTTTCCCTGCAGTCGAAACTCATGTTGCCAATGAACCTTACACTTCTTAAAACCTAAGAGGAGGAGAGGAAAGTCTCTTTTTTTGTAAAGCTCCCTCATTGACACTATTTCTGGAGAACCCACGTGTCATCCTTGCTCTGTCATGTCTAGAAGAAGCTTTGCACATACCAGTGCCTCTCCTCGCACTACCTACTGATAGGAGAACAAAATCACAAGGGACAATATTAAACACACACCCTTAGAAGGGTCTTACCGTGCTCATATGATCTGTTAACGTTCCTTGTGCGAAGCTCTGCCTTCAGCTGCACAGGGTGACCATTCTCCTGGCCCTTAGACACCAGCTCCTGCAGTGCCTCAAACACCTAAGAAGAAGAGACGCTGTCTTATTGTGTGGCCTCCTCTTCTTCTTTCACTGGACCCCTTGCCCCTGCCCCAGGCACTTTAGGAACTAGAGGAAGACCCAAGCCTTCAGTCTGAGTCTCCTGGCACTTTCTGCACAGAACATAGTCTGCTTCTGGGGTCTAAAGCATGTCTTTCAAATTCCTTGTTCAATTTACAGGTTCTGCTTGAGGTTTCCAGCTCAGGAGAAGGCTATTGCCCATCTTTTGATGGATAGGAAAGCAAGATACCTGTGCACCTGGTCAGCATCCACAGAGGACCTGTGGAGCTGTAGTACAGAGGTAAGACAAGTGGCTGGTCATCCCTATTCCTAGTATAAGCCCTCATTCATATCTGAATAATGGCAAATGGAAGAGACTGAATTCAGAGCCTAGGGGAGGGAGAAGAGCTTTTCAGAGACCAGCCTTTTACTGGGCTCCCAGGTTGAACAAGTGTAGCCACCCAACTCTGACTAGTTTGCCCTAATCCGCAATTCCCATAAGCTCCACAGCAGAAATACTGGCTCTGCCTTTCCTCTGTAGCTATTATCTTGTTTTAGAGAGGGTGTGGGCAGGTAGGGCTGGCTGATTGTTACTCACCTGTATATTGAGCAGGAATGCTTTCTTGGCCTCCTCCAACACTCTTTTTTTAGTGGCAAGATCCATCTCGAGGGCATTCATGCGGGAGCGATAGAGCTGCTTGAACTTGGTGGCATTGGAGACTCCATCGAAGGTGAAGAAAGCCAGCCCCTCTCCAGTGCTGGGCAGCTGGAGGGCCTTTTGAGCAATTTTCTTCAGCACCTGCCCCCCGGACAAGTCTCCCAAATACCGAGTGTAGGCATGGGCCACCAAGAGCTCTGGGTGGTTCTTGCCTATGTAGTGGAGCCTCTCAACATATTTCTGAGTAGCCTCAGGACATGGGATCTCTTCCCTCCAGTTGCTGCCGTAGAAGTACTTCAGGTCTTCCTCCAGGGCCGCTTTCCGGTGCAGCTCTGCTGGAAAATACACTGGGGCATAAACTGGGTTGTCCTTGTTACGTTCAATCTCTTCCTCCAGAGCTGAGTAGATGAAGTACAAGGATGATGTTACCAGCTGAAAGAGAAAGAAGAAGATGAGCTACAGGTGCATCTGTCTGTCTTCTTCAGGTTTTGGGGACAAATCCTACTAACAAAAAAGTTACTCTTGGGCACACCCAGTATGAGTCAGACACATCTGTGGTGTTGCAGGTTTCCCATATGGAAAACAGTTGCAAGGTGCAATGAGACACTGTTTAGCCCCTCCCCTTCTGCTTGAGGCAGCATCAGGTAAGACCAAAGCCCTTTCCAGCAGATATTGGTCCTACCTGTCCTTAAAAGCCACTGCCTTCACCTTCAAATTAAAGGTCATGAAACTTGATGTAATGGAAACTGAAGCCCTATTAAATCGTGCCTGGTCTATTCTCCTCCATCCTTCAGTCAATAGAGCGGGTATTCCCAAAGGTATATGTTTCTGGTGCATTGTTCAAATCTGAATGCTTCAAGACGTGGCTTCCCTTTGTGGGGCCTTGCAAGACAATGGCATGCTCTGTTTATTTTTAATAGACTCATAGAATCATTCAGGTTGGAAAAGACCTTTGAGTCCAACAGTGCCTGCTTTTCAGCATATTCATCCTGTTGGCATTCCACTATCCTGGGAACTGAGGCACCACCATTCTCCTCATTCTGACTTGCAAGTGGGGTTGCCTCCTTGGTTGCCCCAAGGAGATGAAATAAAAGGGGGCTGGAAGCACAGCCTGCCTCTGAAAGACGCCTTTGTGAAGGACCACTGCGAGGCTGTGTGTTCTCCTCTCTAGTTTGAAACCATTGTTATTGTTGTTTTTCCCAGCTTACGCGATACTTTCTTCTATCTGCCAGCATTTCCACGTGGTGTAAGACAATCTAGCCGTGTTCTTTCCTTCCCTGGGCATTCTAAATTCAGAGGCTGTATTCATATTTACAACTACACTACCCCTTCCTTACACTGGAATCCCTTATCAGTAGCAAAGTGTAAAATGTGAAGATATTGCAGGACAGTGAGTCAGGCTGGGGAGATCAAGCTGATGGCAGGAGAGAAAGCAGTTTACTCTCCAAGAAATCAGTTCTGCAGAAAAAGAGTTGCCGTTTCAACTTTTCCCCACTGTGCCAGCAAACAGGACTTTGATAAGCACGCAGAGGTTAGCTTGGTTGTGGAAACAAATATTCAGATTCTGGCGAGTCACGTGTCAGGGCAGATATATAGGTTTGCCAAGAGAGTAAACAAATAGAGGTTTTTAAACAATAACCTGCTATCCAGCTTACTGGAAAAGAAACAAAATATGAGAACGTTGCCTAACAAATTAAGAAAATATAACTTGACTGGTTGTTTTCAGAGGCAGGTAGTGGTTTAGTGGGAAACATAGCTTTTGAAAACTGTTGTTACTTTTGAAAATCCATATCGTGCCTCACACCCCCTCACAGCACGTATGTATCTTCTAAGAAACTGAGCTGTATTCCTGAAGATCCGACTTTATGTTATTGCCAGCCTGTCTCAAAGTTCACTGCATAACCAGTGCCACATTTCTAACAGCAGGAAGTCATCACCTGAGATTAAATTTATACTTGACTAAGTATCCTGAATGCGACCTGTCAGAAGTAAGTAGTCTTTCTCCTACTCTTGTGGGTTTATTTGCCAAGGAACAATTCAACAACAAAGTAATTAAACCACAGGTTGGATTGCTAGCTCTTATTTGCAAGCCCATGCGTCACATCCTATAGCCTCCCAGGAATTTCTGGCCCAGGTGCGTGCTTTGTTTTTGCTCATGGCTTTGTTATGTGGCTCAGATCCCAGGAATCATGTATCTAGTCAGGTTAGGCACAGGTCTGCAAATGATTCTCTTTTATCTGAAGAAGAGCAACAGGCTTCTACCTGTTGGGCAGACATGGCTTGCTCAAACTCAAGTCTGCTTTTGAGTTACTGTTGTTCATGGTCTCAGCTCTGGTAGAATCCAAGTGGCAACTAAAGCTTTGCAAAGTTCAATGCCAGAGATGATCCCACAGCCTCACTTTCTCACTATTCCATCATTATTTTTAGCTGTAGCTGCTTAGTGTTGTAATCCAGTATTCTCCCTCTTTTTGGCATTTCAGTCACTCATGTATCTGTATATAGTTATACCTCCATTAAATATCATTGCCAGTAAATTAACATGCAGGCATTTATGAAGAAAGAGAAAAGCAACTGCATTAATCCCATCAACTTCTTTGTCTTTTTATCCTGTTTCAGCTTGGGTGCCTGTCCCACTATGCACAGTCCTGCCCTGCCTTCTGCAAGAGGAGCCACTAAGATCATAGAGTGCTGGAGTTTGATGAAAAACATGTTTTGCCTGGGAGGTGGTGATACCAGAAAGCTGTAATACAAAGGACCTCCTTCCTTCCCCCGCCTCACCCCTTCAGTCCCAGCACAGCCCATCTAGTCTAACAGTGTATGTCCTGGCAAGGAAATCCCATCCCCAAGCAATGCTGCTACAAAGTACCTTAAACTCGTGGAGTGACACCTGCCCCTTCTGAAAATTCTTCATGAACGGTGTGTTCTCTGCCTGCTCGTGCACCTCCTTGGTGGCTTCCTTCATGAGCTCTGACAGGTCCTTGGACACGCTGAGAAAGAGCAGCAAAACAGATGTCAGTCCCTCTCTGCTGGCAAAATGGATCTTAGCTATCTAGAAAAAAAGGGGGAGCCTGGAATGGCAGGAAAAGAAGCAGAGCTTTCCCAAGAGCCGCGGGTGGGAAAGGGGGGGCACAAGCATCCCAAACACTGTCCTAAGCAGAGAAGACTGACAAACTCCATCCAGAGGCGAAAGCAGGAGCATGCTGTTCTGTGCAGAGCAGAAACAGGAACAGCATACCTAAAAGCAAGGCGAGAAACACAATACTCTCCTGGCAACAACTCTTCCTCTCATTCCCATTCTGTTCTCACCTTTCCGAGCTGTGTGTCTGGAAAGTGTCCATGTCTTTCCAGGTCGTTTCACTCCTCCGCTTCCTTGTTGTTTTGCTCGTGCTTTCCTCCTTCCCTTCTGCTCCCAGGACAGTGAAGCTCTGAGCTGGGGAACCCAGTTCCCGCATCCAGCTTTATACTGCCAGGCCACGTGAGCAGCCAAACCGCTGACCTCAGTGTGAGTGCAAGCTTCTTGCAACACAACTGCACTTCCCTTCCCAGCGTGGCACTCGTCCTCCCCTTGCCTGCAGCGCCAGGGGGCCAGAAGGAAGTCACCTGATTCATCTTCGTAACTAAGCACAAACAAGAGGATGTCCAGAAACTTCTCCTTCGAGGGTGCTTGGCTCCATAACCCTTCCAGCACAGTGCCCATGGCAAGCAGAGCCCAGGTGCTGCAAGAGGTGCTCATTGTGCTGGAGGCCGGGGCACTGGACAAGGAAGAGTGGATTTGCTGGGCTAGTGCCTGGAGCAAGGTGGGCAGCCTCCTCTCTCTGCACTCCAATCTGTGTCCCAGCTGCACACTGCCTGGGGAGCTAATACAGCACCCACCCTCCTCTGCTTTAGCATGACTCGGGTATAAATGTCTTATTTTCCATGACTGTGCACATCCTCTGAGAGTCCTTCAGGTAACACAGTACTTGTGGGCCGTGGGATGGGGAGCTCAGCACTACAGGTTAGGAGCTATCCCGTTTGCAGCAGGGAGCACAGCAGGGATCCTGGGGCACCCGGGGTAATCTGGTGGCTGTGGTACATGCATGTACCAGCGCTGGTTTGCAGGCACCAGAACTGCCCTTGCGCAGCGGTGGGCACTGGGCAATAATCCCTGTCACTTTACACAGAGCCAGCACAGGTGGGCCTGCACAGATGCACAGCAAAATCCTTTCCATGCTCTGTTTTGCATGGAAAAAACATTGTCTGATTTATGTGGCAGCTGGCCCCTGCTGATACCACAGCTGTGTGCAGGGCAGTTTAGGAGAATAGCCCTCCATCTCTTAGATGTCCAGAAGGCTGAGGTAGCTCGTGGACTGAAAAGATGTCATACAAAACTTGAGGGAAACTGAGGAAGTCTGCAGAGACTTTCAAAGGCAAATAATTCCTCAGATGTGGGAGAAGAGAGTTGGAGAAGGCACTTCTGCCAGTGCCTGGCTGCTCTGCTGTTTTGTCTGGTGAAGTGGTCAATGAAGCAGCCAACAGATAAAGCGGAGCCCTTCTTTTCCCACTGTAGCTGTGCTGGGAGCAGGGCTAGCCAGGATGTACGATGCATTGGGCAGCTCTGCTTTGGTAAAGCACATATTTTATGTTCAACCCAAAGAGCAGGGCACTTAAAGCCACCATTCCCCTGCTGTTGTGGTGATGAGAAAGCCCCGTGCTGCAGTTGTGCAGGGGGTGGGAGGGAGGGAGAGCCTGGGAGGAGGAGGAAGGACTGTAGCATCTTCTATCCATCTGTCCCCTCCAGCAAGTCTGCTCTGCAGCTTTGCTGGTGGGTGCTGTCATCCAAGCCACGCGCGCCTCGCTGCCTTACGTGTCTCCGTGCCACTGCACCTACACCTGCCCACAGCTGGGTTTGGTGCTGGAGGTTAGAAAGCTGTCCTGGAGGAAATATGCTTCCATGCTTGTTTTTTGACTCGGGGCAGACATCTGGCGTGTGGTACAGCTCTCAGGAAGGATTACTCAGCGTTTCCACCCTGACTCAGCCAGACTTTTCCTGTCTTGCTTTTTGTCTTTTAAAGCAACAGTGCACACTAGCAAAAGCTGTCACGTTCCACTCTTATCCCCATGCCATTGTAGACAGCTTGCTGCTGGCTTGTTTGTTTTTTCTGTAAGGTAAAATAAATGTATCAGGATGTCTGAGTCTTTGAAGCAAGTGTGGCAAAGCCTCAAACGTCCCCTGAGAGAGGGCTCCTGTGTGGAGCCCATGGTAGCATAGGGCTGCATGGCCAGTCCATCCTGAAGACATTGATGCCCCTTTGCCACAGGGATGGCTACAAAAGGAGCATTTCCCTCTGGCACCGTTCCTTAAGGCTCATGTGAAGTTTTCTGTCCTTTTCAGTGAGCCCTGTTCTGGCATGAGAAGCTGGAGCATAGATTGAACCTGTAGTTCTGGTGAAGGGGAGTAGGAAATACATGATAATATGAAAATGAATAATATTACTTCTTTTATTAGTATGCAATAATATTAAAAAAAAAAATAATCTCCAAGCCCTGTCCCTCCTTTCACCTCTGTTCTGTAGCTCTGGTAATGCACCCAGTTCCTCCCTAAGGACTTTCTGTTTGTTTTCAGGCCAGTGCTTTTGTCCCCTGCCTGCCTTCTTCCAAGAGGCTACATGCTTGGAGGCACTCAAAAGTATGTATCCAAAAGGTCTTCCTCCTTCCTTTTCATCCAGGGTTGAGGTAGATGTAGATGTGAGACTGGGGGGGAAGAGAGAGAGGGTGTCACGTCACTCCCACGAAGATAGGATACTTCTTCCCAGGAAGCAGTTCTGGCTCGTAACCACACTGTCCCAGGACATGGAGCCAGTGTACCTCCTTCTGGATCCTGGGGTGTGAGCTTCTCCTGGACTGGTGTGAGAGTCTGGACAGCTGGTCACCAGAGGTAAGGTCCCTACTGCAGTTCACCTCCACTGTGAGCTTTTCCATAGATACAGGCAAACAAATCCGTGCAAAACAGATTTATGCCATCAGTTCTCTAACTGATCAGGATTACTTGGGGTGGAGTAGCTGTGAGACTGGGCTCGGCTCTCTGGAAAGGCCCAAATGCCCTGCAGCAAGATGGAAGGAGAACTGAAAGTGGGGTGTCATCATCTTTGTAGTCACTGGCCTGGGACATTTCTGGCCCCATCCAGCGGTCTGCAGTGAGGACTTGTATTACTTCTGCTGTGCTGCTGCTATGCAGTGTGGGGAGGTTAATGACACCGAGCAGGCCAATGTGCTGGCAGAGATCTGCGTGGTCTCTTCCTAGAAGAGAACTTGGGAAGTCGACACTTGAGAGCAATGCACAGAGAAGGAAGTGTGTGCTTTTAGCAGAAGGAACAAGCTGGCCTCCAGAGCAACTCACTCTGGGAACAGTGGGACGCAGGAAAGCAGAGGCCAGCCCATATCCAGGTCATTAAGAGATTTTGCTTGGACCTCATCAAAGTGTCAGACCTGTGGTCTCTACTGTGCTTGACAGAAGTCCTGTCATCTCCTAGTCTTCCAGCAAGCAGCAGCTGAGTGGTGCCAGAGCTAATCTGTGTGGGTGATGTGCATGGGCACCAGTGAAATGGCCCAGGAGAGTTCTAGCAAAGATGAATGAAGCAGCCTCAGGCAAGGTATTTCTAATATTTCCTGCTGGGCTTAAAAGCTTCTGTCTGCACAGCCCAGCCCCTGAGAAAATGCTTAGTCGAGAGATGGGGTTAACAACAGAAAGTTATTGACAGGTTGATGTTTTCATCAGGGGTAGGGAAGTGAGGGATTTTTTCCTCTTTATGTACTTAACAGCTTGTTCTGCCAATAGCTTTAAGGTCAGAAATGTCTAGTTACACAGGCAGTCATGGAGGGAAGTCAGCCCTCCTGAACCTGTGTGGGAAGCACTGTTCCATGCTGGGCTCTGGCAGGTGGCTCTTGATGGCTCAGCTTGGCTTGGCTTGGTGAGGAAGGCACCACATGGTGAGAACCAGCCTTTTCTGGCTTGGAGGGGTTAATGGGTTCTCTCAGACCATGACACAGCAAAATGCAGCTGCCTGGTTTGTACTCAGAAAGCTGACTCAGTAACCAGGACTTGTGTAATGGCAGGGGAAAAAAAAAAAGTTGCTATCACCAAGTAAAATAACTTGCTGAAGGGAGTTGGTGCTGGAGGATACAGGGCTAGTATGTGGGTTAATTCATGTTTACCCGAGGGAGATTGCCCAGCCCAGCCTAGCCTAGCCCTGGAAGAACTGACTGTGCTCACTGCTGTCAGCATTGATCAATCCAAGTCTAGGTCAAAGATATAGGTGGAAGAAGGAGGCTGGGAGTGCAGTGCACTGGAAATCCCCACGGGCAGCGCAGGCACTACAGCTGCCCTCTGGACTGGCACTGCTGGTACCTTTGGGAGAGTCCTTCAGACAGACACGGCTGTGCTGGGCAAACTCCACACACGGGAACCCTGCAGACTGGTGTGGTGGAAGATGGAGGTGCAGGAAGATTTCTCAGACATAAAAGAACCAGCATGACAAAAATAGGAAACACAGATTACAATAGAAGTTTTGTGTGCTGCAGCACATGGGTGTCTCCAGCACATGGCTACAAGCAAGGAGAGAGTCTGGGCTGGCTGGAAACGGAGCAAGGAGGAAGAGGGAGAGCACGCACCCTGCAAGGCACGTGCCTGCTTTGTGACCACAGACCCAGAACAGGGCAGCAGTAACCTAAAGTGTGAAACAGCTCTCCAGGTTATCGGTAGACTGGGCTGCAATTTTGTAGGAGGGTGCATCGATCCCACCATGCTCCTTAGAGTCTTGGTGCTGGCGGGGATCATCCCCTTGCCTTGCTAGAGATTTGCTTTGGGAGCAAAAGGGAGGTGTGGGAGGGAGCAGGGCAGAGTTAGCAAATAAAAATCCCATCTGTGCAAATATTTCAGTCCGTGCCGCCTCCTTTGTTTCAGTGCTACAACGGCGTAAAGCAAAATGTGCCCTGACTGCGAGACAGGACAAACTGTGAAAAACTGGGTTTGAAAATCACACACAGGCAGCAAGGAGGACTTGTGCCACAGCTCACACCCCTTTCTCAGGGAAGGGGAGGAGATGGCGCTGGAAACCAAGTTTTGTGAGAATGAGACCCAGACACTGAGCTTCCCCCTCAAGGTTTCCAAACCACCCCTGCGCGGTTCCCTGTCCCTGGGGTTGTGCAGCTGAGGGGCTGCGGGCAGCCAGGGCTGTTTCTGGAGATTTCTCCGATTGTCCGGAGAAGCGGGACTGGGGCCAAGAGCAGCAGCTGCAATTTCAGGGCGGTGCGCAGGAAACCACCCCTTAACAAACAGCCTCTGTGGATGCTGCTCCATGACTCAGCAAAAGAGCCCCTCCACCACAGCCTGAAACCGTTACTCAGCAATACGGGGTGGCCTGGCCTGAACTTGAGTCAGCAGGACGCCCACACTGGGGAAAGGGTGAGTCAGCATTAGCGGGAAGCAAGCTGTGGAGTTTTGGGGCTCATGCAAGTGCAGGGAGTCCTGTCGGGACTTGCAGCATCACCAGCAGCCACGAAATGCTTCCCTTCCAGCTGTGCTTCCCAAGCCCTCTGCAGCTGCACCAGGTGGGCTGGGAAAGGTTGGAAAAGCTGGTGTCCCAGGCTGGGAAGGCTGCACACCTCTCTGACCTGGGGACACGGAGCATGCTGTGGCCGTCTGCCCTGGGACGGGGATGGTCCACGACCTGTACAGGGGGAATCAAGGCATGGGAACACTGCTCTCTGGGGTGCTGGATAGGCACCCGGCTTTGCCTGGGCTGGTGGAAAACACCAAACCCAGGATATATGGGTTGTGGGAGTGAGTTTATTTTAGAGACTAGCATGCAGGGTGTGCCAAATTTAAGTGATTTATCCAAGGCCACACAGGGTGTCCATGGCATAGCCTGTCCCCCCCCATTCCCCTTACCTTTTTCTTCACTCATTATCAAAGATCGTTCCAGGGCAGGCAGGCAAGACTGTATTTACCCCACCGAGCTGCTTTCTGTTTTGAAATGGTGACAGCTACATGCTAACAAGAACTAAGCCAAAGAAAGGTTAGCAAGGGCAGATATTTCTTCAAAGCCCTTTATTTAGGAGCAGAGGGGGTTCAGCACTGGAGAACCTCGGGCACCAGGGTGCCTATGGACTGCAGCCACTAGTGCAAAAGAACAAGAACGTTCCTGTTTTTGGAGAGGCCTCCTCTGGCATCCTGGGCACTGGGCAGCTGGGGCTGCTGGCTCTGTGTGGCAGAGACCCCCTTCCTCTGGGCAGTGCCCAGCACAGCAGGACCTCGGGGCCGTGTCTGCAGCACTTACACTAAATAATCAATAACCAAGGCAGCTGGGCAACATGGGATTTGAATTAAAGTGTTCAGCTGTCAGGTGTGCTTGGGCAGAGGCAAGAGGGAGCAAAGGTGCTTGGCACAGGGTGAGCCACCCCTTATCGCTCTGCTGGAGCTGGTGGTTGATGGTGGGAATCACTGCACAAAACCTGGAGGCAGCGGGGACAGGCAGAGGGGCCTGGCAGCAGATCACCCACACCCTGGATTTTTTGCTTTGGTTGGTTGTCTTTTTTCTTTTCTATTTGGACTGAAATTGTGCAAAGGAGCTCAGAGGAGTTGGTACCTATCTCCCATTGAGACTGGTTTGGTATTTAAGGCCCTGGGTTTTTTTGGTCAAGGAGCTAAAAATACCACTGAAGTGCCTCACAGCAATTTTTCTAAATACAGATTTTCCTGCCACTCTATGCTGGTGAATGAGCCTCCCCTAAAGCTGCAGGAAAGCCGTGTCCTTGCCACTGTCAAATTCACCTTGTGCCTGATCCACGCTTTTCTGCCAAGATCGGCCAGGAAAACACACTGCCTGGAGACTGGCACATGCAGTTTTTCTGTGCCGAGAGGGCATTACTGATCCACTGTGAGAAAAGCCCTGCTACAGAGCCCATCTCTCTGGGGGTCTCTTTGCCAGAGCTGAGCCCCCAGCCTTGGTGTTGCCAAGTGAAACACCTCTGCACGCCCCAGCCAGGGGCTTCTGGCAAGGACCAAGGTCCAGCCCTGCAGCAAAGCTGCTGGAGACAATGCTGCATCAAGCTTCTGTTCACAGGGAGCCATCACAGAATCATAGAATGCATTGGGTTGGAAGGGACCTTCCAAAGTTATCTAGTCCAACCCCCCTGCAGTCAGCAGGGATATCTCTTACCAGATCAGGTTGCTCAGAGCCCCATCAAGCCTGGTCTTGAATGTCTTCAGGGGTGGGGCCTCCACCACCTCTCTGGGCAACCTGTTCTAGTGTTCCACCCTCATAGTAAAGACCTTCCTCCCAATGTCCAATCTAAACCTACTCTTCTCTAGTTTAAAACCATTGCCCTTCATCCTATTATTACATGCGCTTGTAATCTTGTCCCCCCTCACCCATCTCCATCCCTGTGGCCACTGGCAATCCTGCTGGGAGGGGGAAGCGAATCTGCCTGCTTGTGCAGTCTGAACCTGCTGCAGTTCCTTGCACCCTCCCCCCCTCCAAGATTTTGCAAGGACGATGGCAAATAGGGAAGAGGAAGCTTCTACTTGTGAGCCCATGCCCCTGAGGCCCCATTCCCTTGCTCAGGTTTCACTGCTCGCTGAAACAAAGCAACAGGGACACTTGTTTATCCAATACACGGCAGAGCTGCTGGGCACCGTGCAGGATGCTCTGGGTGCCCTAACAGCCAGGGAAGAGCAGGCAAGTCAACGAAAGACAAATCTTTACAGAGCTACCAACCATTTTGGCATCACCCTGATGCAAGAAGTCGCCTCTGTCTGTGTGGTTTGTGAAATACCTTTAGGAGGAAAAGAAAAAAACAAAATCCAGACTGGCTGCCAGTACAACTCCTTGTGTTACACTGGTGATCACCAGCCACCTCCATTTCCTTGCTCCTGAGCATTGGGGCACCTACTTTTCCTCTCTAGTTTATGCACATTTTGCTATCCTACTACCTTTTTTTTTCTTTCTTTCTTTCTTCTTATGCTTCCATTTGCATATACACTTACACAGATAAAAATGAATTTCCTACAGAATTGCTTTCCTTCCTTACAACCCCCCCTCTGCTGCCCACTTGGTTACTGCCATATGACCTTTCTCAGCATCTCCATCTGCCCTAAGCAGCACCACTAAGAGTGATCTGAAGGGACTTTAGTCTCATTTTGTGAAGGAAGGAGGAATTTTTAAATGCAAAATAAGCTCTGAAGAAGTTTTGACATAGCAGAGGAATGTGAAAGCCCTGTGGGATGGAGAACAGCCTTCCCAGGGTACTAGCACGGGATACTTCTGTGCTGATTTGCGAAATCAGGAGGTAGTTTTGTTAATTGCTCTTTAAAAAAAATATAGAATTCATATACTATTTGAAGGTTAGTAATAGATAAAAGAGAAGCATGTATTTTTTTGTGATGCTGGTATGCCAAGAACCACGCAACCCAAACATCATGGAAATTCTCATTAACTTTTAGCATTTATTTGATTTGTGGAGACGTGGAGGAACTCTGACCCAGCACAAGAACTTATGCCTTTCTTCAAATTACATAGAAACAACTGCTCTGGGTCAAGCAAAATATCTGTCCACGTCAGGATCCCGTTCCCAGTGTGGTTATTAATGGATGCTTAGACACAGCGCAAGCACTCCTTCCCGGCCGTCGCAACGCCTGAATGCACGCTCTGGAGCAGTCGCTACGTGAGTCCACGCTGTGCTAATGGTTGCAACGTGATACTTAGAATAAGGAAAAACTTTGTTTTGTTTCCAATGGTCGCATAGCTTGCTAAGCAGGTCACTGCAAAGCGAGAGGTTGTCCTCAGCAGTTGGTGGAGCTCAGGCTGGGTGTGCGAGGGAGCACAGCCATCTGGTGGTCAGAAGCGAGCAAGCAGCAGTGTTTCTTTTATAAATAGCAACATTGGAAAACACTTTTAAAAAGGGAAAGGCATTTAAAGGAATTATTTATAGTGGTGTCATTTTATTTTTCCGCAATCATGAAGCAGTTTTTGCCAGTGCAGAACCTGTGGCCTCTGCTTAAAATGATCCCATGCAGACCTGGCAGGTTGTTTTTGTTTTTTTTTTTTTTTCCAATTTCCTCCTCAAAAGAGAACTTTCAAAATTATTCAAGCTATTACTGTTATAATCTATAACAAGTACGACAGTACTGATTTGGGCATGGAATCTTTCCATGCTCTTATCCTCATTCTTCATATGTTCAGTTGCTTGAGAAAAAGATACGTCATCCCTGTATGGCTAAACCTCTGTGCTGGGCAGCACACAGTGAAGAGCACTGTGATCACGGCTGGCAGCGTGCATGGTGGGGAGAGGACAAACTCATCCAGAAGGCCATGAGCAGTGCTCTGAATTTTCACCTGTTGGTCATTGCTTCAAAGTGACCCCACTTGGCAGCCACCAAAATCCCTTCCCACCTGTTCGCCCTATGACAGAAATAATGGAGAGCCAGTTCCCCTGTGCTCAAGTCTTCTGCAGGCACGGTCCCCTCTTGGCTTTGGCAGCTCCTGTGATGGCTGTCTGGGGAGAAGGAACACAAGGCAAGGCTGGAGAAGTGGTCCTTACCCCAAAGTGGGTCCAGGGCATCCCAGGGGCAGCAAGGAGGAGCTTGAACTCCACATGCTTGGTTATACATTCAGAGACGGCTTCATTTGTCTTTCAGGGTAAGCCGCAGGTGAGAGGGAGCTGGAGGCTCTGGTGTGAACAGGTTGGTGTCCTTTGCAAATGCTGACTGGGTACCAGAAGCCCTTCCTTACCTGCACAGCCAGGCAGCCTGAGTCCAGGCACTGGCAAGAGGATTTGGGCATCAGGTCCCTTGCTCCGGAGGCCCTTCTGGCCCCACAATTGCAAAACCTGCTAGCTTGGGCTCCATCGTGCCTCTGTTCTTGCTTCCTCTTCTGCAGGTGCTCCAGGAGGGGAAGCTCAGAAGTTGGCCCTTCTGCCCTTCCTTCTTGTTCCGTTTTTCTGTTGAGACTCACAGGAGGGATGCTGCAGAGGCTCTCAGAGCCTCGTGTCCCAGCTCAGAGTCCAGTCTTGCAGGAGGCACCTGCACTTGCAGGGGGGATGCTGCCATGGCCTGTAGCTCATGGGCAGTCACAGTTCTTTGACCTCAAGTGTCCTCCTATGGGCCACACTACCAGCACAGAGCCTCTGGTGCAAGCTCTGCATGCTCTGGCTGGGGTGGAGGAGGAATGTGCTCTCCGGGGAGCTGAGTTCAGCTCTGGGCTTGCTGCTGGGGTGATCATAATGTCCAGAGACAGCACTGTGTGGGCAAATCCAGCCCCTCCACCCAGTGCTTCACTTCTAGCCTGCTGGGACAAGGATGCTTTGGAGATTAAAAAAAAAAAAAAAAAAAAAAAAGAAAAGAAAAGAAGGATATTTCAGGAAGATGGGGGTATGGTAAAAATGGACTTGTGACAGAGGTCTGCAGGTGTGCCACTCCCCAGCATTTACCCGTGTTTGCCACGTGAAACCCTCAGGCATTCGGTAAGGCCGAAACCCATGGCTCTTAGGCTGCGCTCTTCAGAGAGAAAGTGCTTTGCACACTGTGTTTGATTTAAGCCCTTCTTAGGTGAGGAGTGTGGGGTCCTATGCCACGGTGAAGTCCTGCTGCAGAGCTGGCTGTGGAGGAGGAGTACTTCAGAGATGAAGCCATGAAGCTTCAGGCAACCTCCAGCAGAGCCACTCCTGGACTCATCAGCATGATGGGGCAGGACAGGGGGCTTTTAGGCTCATTGGGCTGGGATTTCCTCTCCCCACCACCTCCAGAAGATAGCTTGCACACCCTGGTTTGAGGACTGCTGCTGAAAGAGGGCTATATTAAATATATAATACCACCTGCTTCAGAAAGGAGGGGGGTTTTCCCCCAGAGGCATTGGGAGTGCCATGGAATTAGGAATGGCAATTTGTTTTTCCAAGGGACAAACTGTCCGATGACAGTATGTGCTGTCTGTCTTGGAAAGCTGAAGAAGACACAAAACCTCCTCCTGTCCCATAGCTGATTATAGAGGAGGAAACCCAGCACTCTGCACTTTCCAGCTCCACTGCAGCAGCTGCAGACCAGCTTTGCTCACAGCTCTTATCCTCCAGCCTCTGCCTGAGCTCGGTACAGCTGAGCCTGCAGTGCAGGCACAGGGAGAGGGAAGTGCTGAGATGTGGACAACTTCAGCTAACTGAACTCCTTCTTACAAGTCTAGGGCTATTATGACACTTCCAACCTGTTCAACCTCCTTTTAAGAATCCTGCCCCCAGGTCCCACTCAGCTGGACACCAGGGAATGGCATAAGGACAACTGAGGATGCCCTGTGGATACCAGTGAGCCCTTTCACAGCAACTGTATTTCTGGCATGTCTTTAAGTGACTTATGGGCTGTGAGGTGGGTTATTCGCATCTGGTCACAAGACAGAGAGGGAAATGAGAGGGGGTAGCTCACCCTCATGCTATTTTGAGATGGGCTGCAGTCACCGCCCCAAGAGACTGCACTGAAAAGCAGTGAGCACCTGCCTTGGCTCACAGCACCCTCAGCCCCCACGCCATGCGTCACCTCAGCACCACAGTGCCCTCGTCTTTCTGTGGAGAGCAAATGTAGCTGCATGGTTGCACCCCTCTTCTCCCCCCCAGAGTCATTCCATGCTGGCACACACATATCTTCAAGGGAGGCTCAAGACTTTGCTCCTTTAATGTGCAATAAAAAAGGCAACTTTCCCACACTCCACAAGAAATCCCACGAGCAGGAGCCCCAGGCTTGGCACCCTCCTCCCTGGCTGCCTTTTACAATTGGGCAGCATGTGCGGTTTGCTCAGAAGGGTTTTCCCCCCATGTGCAAAGGAGAAGAGAAAGCTCCGGGTAGACCTTATAGTGGCCTTCCAGTACTTAAAGGGGGCCTACAGGAAAGATGGGGAGGGACTCTTTATCAAGGAGTGTAGTGATAGGAAGAATGGTAACAGTTTTAAACTGAAAGAGGGTAGATTTAGATTAGATACAAGCAAGAAATTCTTTACAGTGAGGACGATGAGGCACTGGAACAGGTTGCCCAGAGAAGTTGTGGATGCCCCCTCCCTACAAGTGCTCAAGGCCAGGTTGGATGAAGCTTTGAGCAGCCTGATCTAGTGGAACATGTCCCTGATCATGGCAGGGGGGTTGGAACTAGATTATCTTTAAGGTCCTTTCTAACCCAAACCATTCTATGATTCTATGCTTCCTGACTGCTGCAGGGCTGTTTTGCTTCCATGAGATGACTTATGTCTTGCTTCACCTCTTGCTCACCAGCTGAACAAGCTGCCCCAGCAACAGCATGTTCTTGCTGGTATAATGTTCTCATTGGTCAAGGTAAGGGTCTCCTGCTTTAGGGAACACAGCTCTTTGGCCCCAGCACACACAGCTACCCTGAGGAGTCTATAGCATTGGCCTGATCAGAGGCTTAGAGAGACTCCCGGCACAGCAGCGTGACGTGGTAGAAGGCATCAGTGGAAGTGAGAGAGGGAGGTGGGATCACATCAGGGAAAGAGGGAAGAAAAGTATAATAATGGGAGAATTAAATTAACTGCAGGGAGCTTGCTGAAGGCACATCCTCCCCCATAGCAGACAGGCCCTTCAGCCTGGAGTACCACTCACAGCTCAAGGCCTGTGTGCAGCCAGCAGCTTTGGTAAATGGCTGTCATGCAACAGAAATGCTGGGGCTGTGGGTAGGATTTTGGATAAATTCTGATGGGAGGGGGAGGAAAAGGGGAGGAAGAGGAAGAGAAGGAGTTGTGAGTGGGAAGGTGTTGCATATGACAAGCACTTGTGCAGGGGAGGCTAGAGCAACAGGGCGCCTCTACCACTAGTGTTCCTCTGCCACATATACTGCTCTGCATCCCCATGCTTTCCAGCGTAACACTGGCAGGCAGAGGGCTGGAGAGCCATTCTAGGGATGGGGAGACAAAAGAGGCAGGTAGGAATGATTTCAGCAGCAGACTGCAGCCTGTCCTATTTCTTGGGCAAGATCTCTGACTGCCTCACTGGAGAGGAGGATGGGGAGCTTCTTCTGCTTTGCCCACCCTGTACCAAAAAAAGAAAAGCCTACTGAACTCCCACATTCTCTAGCAGCTTTGAATCCCCCCCCTCACTGTGTGACATCCCTAAACGCAACAAAGATTATCTGCAATTTGAAAGCAGCTTAAAAATAAAAACAACTCAAAGAGAAAACAGGAAGAGAATGGAGGAAAGGGACAGACTCCTTCCCCTGCTGGCCCCTGGACGGAGGCAAGCAAAACAGCACACATAGCCTCTTGCTCCACAACACACCAGTCCATAGCATTCACAAGGCAAACATAGCATCATCGTCCTTTGCTTGCTTCCGATGATGGCTGGCAGCAGGAGGGGAGACAGATGTCCCTGCTGAGGAGCTGGACAGAGTGGGTAGCCGGTCTGCAACTTTTGCTCGCTCTTCCAGAAACTTGTCAAACTCTGGGGCAAGAGAAGAGCAGAGCATTAACAAGGAGGAAGGCTTGTGGAAAGCCAAGGTGTTGCCAGGAACAGCTGGACAAGGGAGTTGTCTTACCTTCGCTGGTAACACCTTTTGCATCCTCTGACTCTCCCTAGGGATGGAGGAGAAGGGCTTGGTTAGCAGCAAGGCAGACAAAGGCACCTCCACAGATGTGATTCTTTGTACAGAGAGAGACGGGATAGTGCTCCCCCCACTTCTGCAGTACCAACATGTTAGACTGGCCCTGAGCCTCAGTTCATTAGCTATGCCTCCCAGGAGGTTAATTATACTGGTGTGGTATCCCAGTCCCTCTGAGCAGCCTGTGCCACACATTCAGCAGTGCCAGTGCTGTTGTACACTGCCTAAAATCCAGCCCCACAGACAACTCTGGCAGGACTGCTGGCTCCAGAAAAACAGCCTCTCACTTACCACGTCGGTAGAGAGCCATTTTTCTATGTCTTCCATGAAATTGGCTTGGGGAACCGGCACCTAGGACAGAAGCAAAAAGAGCAATGAGGCCAAGAAAAGAGAGGATGTTCCACGAAACCCACTCTGCAAAAAGAAAGCCCGACCCTCTTGCTCCACGATTCAGTCAACTCAGATCCTTCCAAATCCAGCCAGTGCCACTGCAAAGCTCTCCCAGCTACCAATACCACCTCTCACCTGCTTCCTCTGCCCCATCCACACCTAGACATGCATAGTTTCCAGAATATGTGCCATTAAAAGCATCTGGGGTTTGGTGGTTGGCTTTGGGGTATTATGACTGACTCATTAGGTGGAAGTTGGCTGCTTGTGTTAGGCAACCAGAGAACAAGAGATGTGCTCTTCTCCGTACCTCTTCCCTTCTACAAACCAGTGACAGTCTGACGTCAAAGTCTGTGATGCTGAAGATGCCGGACGTGCCAGCTTTGGCACCACATTAAGGGGGAAAGACAGCTTCCAAGAAGTGATTCTCTAGCAGGATCATGGAGCACAGCAGGATTTGACATCACACCAAACTACAGAAACAGACCCATCAAAGAGAAAGTCCTCTACAATTAAAGTAAATTTTAGTTCCAGTAGGGATGAGGCTAGCACAGAAGCCTTCATGTCCCTGGCCAATTTAAGCAGCAAAGAGACACCTTCCTAGTGGACAGAGATAGCCTTGAAGGAAACCAAGTCCGATTCAAAACCCCAGATCCTTTCTCCCATCACGAGCTCCTGAACAAGCTGAGCAAGGAGCAGCCCTTGCTAGAGGCTCCATAAGCAGAATTGCAAGAGAGTATTTGTGGGAACTTATTTATTAGTCTCCCAGTATGTATAGCTCCCTTGCTCTCAGGAAAGCAGCAAGACCAAGAAAAAGAGCAACCCCTTCTTCCCAAGGATAGGCAGATTTCCCCAAACCAGGGAGCAAGTTCAGATAGTCACCACAGCTGGCAGATGGATGAATGGGCACGGAAGAGGATGTGTGAGATTAGGCAACTTTCAAAGTGAACTGGCTTTGCCTACCCAGAGAAGAACTCTTTGGGGTAGAAGTGCATTCAAGCCAACTGGACAGCATGTGGGGAAACTTCCTAGAGCAGACATCAGTCTGTACAGTGCGCATTTCAGGAAGACAGGCTAATAAGCTTCCATGTACCTGAAGGATGTAATTGCAAGAATTCCTGCTGCCGAAAGACCACATCCAACAGTCTGAAGGCTCAAACACTTGCTAGCTAGAGGAGAAGACCTTGAAAAGGGTAAAAGCTGGAATGTGTTTTCCTCTAAATGGGGAAACTCGTGAACAGAAGCTGCTGGTGGAATGAATGGCTGCAGCCTTACCCATGACGCCACTGACTACTGCCTCTGCCCCCGACACCCACCCCAAAAGAGGCCATCCTCTATCTCAAAGAGTGGCACATGCTCTCTCAGCCTTAGAGCTCCCGGGATTTCTTCCTACAGATGTTTACTTGAGGAAGGACCGACACTCTGCCTGCTTCCTTCCCAGCCCCGGTCTCCACTACTGGCCCAGACCAGGGTTGCTCCATTTCAGTTTGCAGTCTCTGGTGATGTCTGCTGTGCATCCTCACATGCTGTACCAGTGCCACCACTAGCTCAGCAGCCCCAGCCTCCTTCCTCCCTGCTGGCGCTCCACAATCTCACCATTCCTTGCCGCATCATCCACTTAGTCAGTTGGGCTCCATCACTGGAGGCACCAGACTCACCCTGGTCAAGAGAAAGTCTGCACTGAAAGCTGCTGTTGCAGAGGAAGACAGTAGGCAGTGGGTTTAGGGTGGGGGAAAGAACACACTAGTACTGGTGGCCTAAATCTCTGATTGCAGAGAGAAGGCAACTGGACTTGGAAACCTGCTGAAAAGGAATAAAACACACATTTCCAGGTGGCAATTTCCCTGCAGATATAAGGAGGCCATCCTGTTACTGAGTCAACCTCAGACTTTCCATAGTTGCCCACCTCTGGGGTTTAAACAATGAGGTATATAGCTAAGGTAGGAAATGCAGATTGTTGGAAACTAGGAGTTATCATCAGTCATATTAAACACTTGATTTTTTCCAAACAGACAGCACGTTTATTGTATCAGTGAGCAAGAAGAATACTCTCATTCCTGGTGAGGAAAAACTCTGTGGCCACTTACCGTTCCTGTGTTCTGCTGCCGGGCATCCAGGGCACCAGTGAGTCCTTTGGAGGCTTGGGGATCTTCGTACTTTACCCTGAAAGCATGATGTTAGATAACACACAGGCTGATGAGATGTCTGAGAGTGAAGAGCAGGAACTCCTGAACATATATTCAATGCTTCTGACTGCCCAACTTCCTATCTCTCATCGTTCTGACCCAAGAGCTTCTAGAAAGGCGTACAAAACCCCTACTAAAGGTGTAGCCTGCCACAAAACAGACAGGAGAGCCCTGGCACATGACAGGAGGATGACAAGGCATCATATGGAAACAACCATCCAACAAACTAAAACACAAACTTGCAGAGCTAGGTGCATCAACTGCAACACTCATCTTCTCTAGGGTTAACTACAGAAGAGATAACTAACACAGACTGACCAGAAGATTTACAGCTACTTTAGAAAAGATTCAAGCAACAAGCCCCTATGTACTCATCTACCTTCACAGACACAAATACAGCTAAAAACCATCTCTTTAACCGATACTACTCAAGAACTGATGGTGGCAGACTCACTGGTCTATGCTACATAAGAGGGGAGAAGGGATGATCAGAAAAGCTTAATGTTGCTTCAAGGTCTCCAAATGCACCATTATAGCAACCTCTTTCCACTCAAGACACATTTCACCCATATCTCCCTCATCCCATTTCTGTGTCCCCTCTAGGCTGCTACCACACATGCTAATGCCACATGTCACCATTTGATCCATGCAGAGTGGTGAAAACAGCCCGTCCATGCTGGGAGAATGAAGCTTCTCCCAGAAACTCTCTGCAAGTCTCCTCTTCAGCTGCTCCAGGGCCCCTTTTCGCATATCCATCAGACCATCAAGTGGAGTTGTTTTTGTTGGGGGCCAGAGGCTTGGGCCACCGGCGCTCAAACTTCTCGAAGAAGTGCTCATCAGTGAAGGGGCCGCTGTGGACAATGGCATCAAGGATGAAGTACAATGCTGCTATCATGCCGCTGATAAGGAAGAATGGCAGGAAGGGCTTGAGGTGTTTCAAGCACTGCTTCACCGAGACACACATGAAGCATGGGAGTGGGGTGACAAGAACAAACCCCAGCAGCCCTGCCTGTGTCTTCTGCCAGCATGCTCAGTCTGCGAGCAGCAGGGCTGTTCAGACAGAGGATGACACTGGAGCAGAGGCTGCTGTGTGAAATTGGAAGCCTGAGCCAGTGATAGTAGAGGCTACCTGGCAGGAGTGCAAGTGCAGGCAGATGGAGGGCAGTGAGTAATAAATAGAAGATGTCTTGTTACTTGTGCAGAGATCACAAGCTTCAGCCTGTAAGGATTTCGCCACAGAGGAAAGGATACAATTCCACCCCTGCCCAGATCTCCCCCAGCCTCCAGCACAGAGCACATACCAGCAGCTCGGATTTCAGCCCTAGACTGGGTGCTGTTGGCTCCACTGTTTTTGTCCTGGACCGCCTCTGTCCTCAGGCAGCACACCCCATAGTAAAAGTGGTGGGGAAATCCATGGGCAAAACACATGAAGTTGTGTGTAGGCCACGGGTTTCCCCACCAGTTTTACCAGAAGCTGTCTGAGGCAGAGGAATGAAAGGAGACATCCTTAAGAGACCTTAACTTGCTACTGCCCAGCTGAAGAACAGTGGATGGAGATCAGGAGCACAGCTTTTTGAGGGCTGGAGGCAGCCAGTGCTGTGGGCTCCAGCGCTTGGTAACTGATGGAGAGCAGTTGATGATTCTGGCAGGCGAAACAGCATTAGATCAGAGGCAGTCTCTTAAATCAAAAGGGTCTGGTCAGCACAGCTCTTGTTGGCTCCTCCCAGAACAAGGATTCAGGAATCCACTCTTTGCAGTAGAGACCTCTTAAGTTCACCCAGTACTATGTAGACCCCAATGCTTACTGCTTCTCACCAGGAGGTCTCAGACACACTGTGGAGGGAGAAACATCCGTCTCACTTACCAACGGGGAAGCTGAGGCACGGAGCAGTGCCCTGACTTGCAAGCCACAACTGACTGCATAGTCCCTGCACTCCAGTTCAATACTCTGTCCATTAGGCTGCATTCAGCAGTTCCCAAATTCAACATCAACCCAGTCAGGACATATGGCTTCAGAGACAGACAAGAAAACTCAGCCAGTCCCACTCCACACCTTCATCTCCAGATACTGAGTCTCCCCAGCACTTGCAGTCTCCACATGCAGAGACCACTTCCTTCTCCCCCCGCCCAGGAGGACACTATGAAGGGGAGACAATGGCAGCAGGAAGAAGGATTGGGAATACAGAGGTCATCCTACAAACACTGTGCGTCAGAAGAGTGCATTTCTATCCCATCCTACTGTCTCCCACAGACTGCTGCTGGTTGGGGTTGCCCTGAGCCCCCCCTTTGCAAGAAGGCTGGATAGGATGGAGTGGGCTGCTACACTCACTCTTTGCGCTGCTCTGCCAGCGAGCTGCCGCGGGTCAGGGCAAACATGTCAAACTCTTCTTCCAGCTTGCCAGAGGTGTTGAGGGAGTGCAGCCCCGTGCTTACGCTGCTCGAGCCCAGGTCTGTGGGAGAGAGAGAAGGGTGAGCAGGCAGCACAGAGCAGTAAATGGAGAGCCGTGGGCTTGGAAGGTGCTAGGTGGAAAGCTAGCATCAGAACAGGCTAAACTGCTCTAGGCCCACTCCTCTGTCCTGCCCCTCAGCTTCAGCACAGTCTATGTATGTGTGCAGTGTTGTGGGTGAAGTAATAGAGGCAGTTTCTTCGCCTCCTCAGCAGATATTTTTAGCTCAGTCTCAGGCAGCAGCAGTAGCATCAATTTACTGCACTGATGCTGAAGGCTAGATATTCCTGACCATTTAAGACATCTCAGACGGAACTGCTCCATAACCTGTGGAAGAGGATAACCTGTGCTTCTGGGCAAGCACGCCTGAAACAGATGAGTGGATTTTCATCTGTCAGGCAGCACTTGAAAAACCCCAACTTGAAAAATAGCTCCACTGGCTTGTCTGTAAAAACAGTCTTGCCTATTTTCTGTAGCTGCATCCAGGCTGTACTGAATGTGCTCACAGCTAGCAAGCGCTTCAGGCAGGGCTATCTACGTAGGCTGTTGGTATGACTTGAAGAACCCTCAGGACCTCTTAGGCTTTCTGAGAAAACAACCTGTCAGATCCTGGATCCTGAGTCCAAGCTGCTCATGGCTGCATTTGCAGCACAGCTCAGGTGCTTTCTTCTCTCAGACCTCAGTGGTCAGCCTGATACCACACAGCAAGAGAGGCAACCACACTGCTGCTAGGTATTTCAGAGGGAGCAACTTTCTCCCCCGCCCTGCTGGAAGGCCCAGTTCTTAGCCACAGCCTAATGCCTAATGCTGAGGTCCTTCTGAAGTCCTGCACAATGTGAGGTGTGGGTGCTGAGACATATGCTTGTCTCTTCATGAGTTTCTTCATGAGTTTATTAGAATCACTCATAGAATCATTTAGGTTGGAAAAGACCTCTTGGATCATCAAGTCCAACCTTCGTCCAATATCTCCCTGACCCCTAGACCATGTCTCAACATTAGCTGACAATACACCCTATTTCTCTAGGTTACTTTATGAATGTGATTAAATAATTTTGGGAGGTGGTTTAAGGGCATGAAAGGATTCCCAGAGCAGAACAGTAGAAGGACTAAAGGGAAAACTGCGTGGCAACATACTCATTCCAGCCAGTTGAGAGGCGAGGTTGTTGGTGACTTCAGGCTGTCTCACTGCAGGAGTACTGGGCCCCAGGTCAATCAAGCTGTTCTCTGCCTCATTTGGTGCCTTTGGAGAAAATAAAAGATGGTGAAGAGTTTCTGAAGCCCAGTCACCTTGACCCTTCAGTCCTAGCTCATTAACACTGGAGAGGGAAGCCCTACTGTACCCATCAAAAGGTATCAGTTGTGAAGCCTCTCCTTGTGCAAAGTGGGGGTAGTCGTCAGAGAACTGGCTGGGAATAGTGTTCCAGAGCAGAATATGCCTTGGGAGCCAGCCTCCCAGCTCTGCTGGCAGGGTAGGTGCTGGTTCAGAGGATAGGACAGTACTCAGAGGACAAAGGGAGGCTCATACGGGACTTGGTCCTCTCAACATTCAATACTGGAAAACCATAACTGCTGCTGATCTGCTCTTGCTCTTTGGGTGAGAGGAAGGCTCCCATTGGCAGGGAGGGAGAAGCTAGCAGTGGGAACTGGAGTGTCCTGCACATCAGTGAGGCCTGGTGCAGCTGGGCTGGGAGAGCAAAGCCCACAGCTTTTAAATGGAACCGACTGAACCTCTCTCCAATTCTGCATGACACTCCTGGACCTGCAGGAGGCAAACCAAGCTGCACAGAGGGGCAGTTGCTTGAGTTACCTTAACAGGCTGTCCTGTCCGGAGACGCTCAAACCTGCAAGAAAAATGACAAGATGCATTTCATTACTGTGTGCTTATTCACCTACAGCCCAAGAGATTTCTTATAAGGCTTGGCACAGTGTGCCCTTTCCTACATACTAGGAAAGGAGGACCATGGCTCAGAGCCCAATTGTCTCTTCAAGACCAAAGGCACCACAAGGCCCACAGAGTTGATATCTCCTGAGAGGTGGTGTGAGGAAGCTTCTTGTGATCCTCCAGAGCTAGTTCTAATCAAAATGGTTCAAACCCAGCTCTCCATACAGTCACAGAGACTAAATTCTCCAGAATTCATCCTAGCTTAAGAGATGGGTTTGATGAAATGGAAGAAAAAAAAAAGGATGCTGACTCCACTTGGGCAAGTCCTTTCTACCTCAGAGCTAGAAAACCAGCTCTTTCCACACAGTTCACTCCTTATTCTCTGGGTTATGCCATAGGGACATCTTTATATTTCATCAGTAACTTTACTCAGCCATTTTGAAGGGACAGGAGTAAATCAGCAAAACTTGAGAACTGCCTTTGTTTTCAAAGAGGGATGATACAGGCTGATACATCCTGAGCATTATACTCAGGGCAGATCAAAAGGGTGGGATAGAAGGCCTTCAAGGGGCAGTAAACACTTGTGGAGGAGCAGGGCAGAGAACGAGGAGAGCAGTACCTTTCATGGCGCAGAAACACGTTGTTGAGGTTGTCATTGATGAGGAGCAGCTCTTCAGTGAGTTGCTCATGGAGGACACGGGGAATCAGCTCCAGCACACGCTGCTGCATGGCTCTGCATGTCCGATTCAGCTCCTGCTCACAGCAAGAGGAAGTTATCGCAAAGGTCAGGTAATGGCTGAGCAGTCACAGATTTGGAAGTCTGACTGGGACAGACAGAATCTAGAGGCTACGGGGTTCTATCAGCAAGGATGGATGGGCAACAGATATTGATGTGAGAGGTAAACTGAGTCTGAGCTTTACAGACAATAATTGTATGCCTCTTGTGTAACACAACACCCAGAAAGAAAGGCCCTCAGGGACGAGAAGTCTCTCAATAGTGCAACTTCCCTTGGCTGTTGAAACTCCACTTTCCTTGTATCTCCCGTATCCTACCACTCCCGGATAAACCCCACACTAAACTGCCCAGTGCAATTGTTCCCCACGCCTGGCATGTGTCATGCCTCAGTCCATCAAGTCATTGCTAAATCCAGCTGCGTGTGCCAGCTCTCCACCCTGCCAGTGTTCCTTACTTGCAGCAGCTCCAGGTCGGAGGGCTCAGCCTGGGATGGCATCAGCTCTGTCAACATCTCCGACATGACCTTCATGTTCCCATTCACCACTTCCAGCTCACTGCGCAGCTTCCCGATCTGCAGAAAGGGAGGGGAAGTGACAGCTCTGCCTGGGAAGACCAGGGAGACAGCTGAGGTAGCTCTGAACGGCAGTGCACCACCCGTGTGTGTGTTTTCACAGAGCTGAAGGGAGCAGCCACTGAGAACCTCATTTCTCACTGCTCAGTTGGGCTCTCGGGAGCTCCCAGCAGAAGGAAGCTCCATTACTTACAATCAAGTTCATTTGCTGGTAACAGATGCCAGGCCCTCAGCTGAGATCTTTGACAACTAGCCTAGCCTTGATTTTTAATAGCCAGCGCAGGCTGCTGATGTGATTCAAATCTCTCCTCAGCTAGCAGCTCCTGTGTGGCAGCCACTCAAATCCTTTCATTTCCAAAGTGGTATAAGAAGGGGAAAAAAATGAATCCCCATTCCAAAGGTGAGCCTTGGCTAAGTGTTGAAGCAGTTGAAGCTTTAGACTTCTAGTTTCAAAAGCTCCTAATAAGCCTCTTGAGAACAGTCTCTAGCCTCTGCTCTGCAGGGGGATGCAACTTACCAACAGCTGGAGTTTTGGTGCTAATGATGTCAGGGTGAGGAAGGAAAAAAGAGAATGGGGAAACAAGTGAGAAAGCCCTGGCCTTTGGAAACCACATAGCCAGACACGGTTGATGCATATAAAGTCAGCAGTGAGGCAACATAAACAAAGATGATAAGGAGGCATCTACTGAGCAAGCTTTTGCTGTACTGCACTACAAAGACTTTGCTCAAAACCTCTGTGTCTCAGTTCCCCACTTCCCTATAGCCAGGAGATCTTCCCTCTATCTGCAAGCAGCCCTATCTTAGGAAAACCATAACCACACTCTGCTTGTGGTATCCCAGCTCATCACTGTGACCACAATGGAGCTCTGGGGAGCTCTCAAGGGACTATGCTTTAGAGGAACAATACCTTGAGAACAGAGGCTGAGGAAGGACCAGGACAACAGTTCCAGAACAGTGTTTTTGAAACAGCGCCCAAACGCAGGAAGAGTCAGCAGGACCACAGGGCTCATGTCCAACTCACCTGCTCTGGTGTGGGTGTGATGGGTGCATCACTGGATGTTCCTCTTCCAGTGGGCAGGGTGACAGGGTGGAGGATGGACTCTATCTGCTGAGGGGAGTTGACCGCAGGCGAGTTCTGTCCGGATTGGGAGTTGGAGCTATACACAGTCTACACACAGAGGTGGGAAAAGTGACAGAGAAAAAGAGATGCTAGACACCCAGATCTGACAGGGCAGTGCCATTAGGAGAGAAATGTTGATAGCAACTCCCCATCTGCTTTCAATAGCTCTTCCAGCAAAGAGGCTGTCCTGGAGTTTGTCACTCCCCAAAAGCCCTCCTAAATGCAAACTAGAGTTCCTGAAGTCCCCTTATAGCTCCAGAATGGCAGCGGCCCAAGACCCTTCTCTTCAGCAATGCTTCCATACCCTCTGTGGTGTGTGGATGGGTGACAGCATGTCCAGATCAGTCATGGGAAACTCCAGGCCCTTCCGTCTCAGATCTTCATAGACAGCAACGACACCAGTCAAGTCCGGTGAGCTGCGGAAGGCATCCGCCCAGGACTGGGGAGAAGGACACAGTACAGCCCATCATCATTCATAGTAATCTTCTGCAGAAACACCTAAAGACAAACACTCTCTGAACTGGTGCAGATGCTCATGCTTCTTGGCTCACCTGGATGAGGGTCAGCACCTTGTCATGCACTATGGCAGGTGGGTTGTTCTTTGGCAGGATTGTTCTCACTAGGACACCTTCTACAAAGTCCTGGCTGGACACAAGGACATGGAAGCGATGGCCGCAGTTTTTGACACATGTCTCCAGGACCTTCAAAGGCAATGAAAGATTAGCTATAGCCTTCTCTGGCTATGTGTGTTCACCTTGCTGGCTTTAGGTATCTTTCAGCCAAGGACTCCACTTTACAGCAGGATATCACAGAGCTGAGAAAGAACCCTGCCCACTCACCGTCAAAGCCAGCATAACTTCATGGAAGTTCTTATTCCCTACAATTCTTTTCTTAATGGCTCGGAAGGCATCTTTGGGCCTGTAGGAGAAATCAGATGAAGAAAGGTCATCAGAAGGTTGAGACCTACCTGCAGAGGGGCCAAGCAAAACAGCCACTTGCTCTGGATGCCTCAAACTCAGCTGATGACCTTCCCCACCATATTTTCAGGGAAGCTTGAAGCAATGCTTCAAGTAAAGCAGCTTTTGCCTGTGGTTCTGCAAGAAGAGCAGGGTCCTGCTAATTAGTATTGTTACTGAAACTGGAGGCCTCTGTGCTGAAATCTGTAACAACCCCAGGTGTACAGGACACAACAGAGAGCACTGTAAAGGCCATGCTAGAAATGCGCTAATTGCGGGTAGAGCAAAATCCCATGGCAGAGAGACTGAAGAGGAGGAGATCACAAAAAAGCTTTGCATAGGTTAGAAACAGGAAGGAGAGAGCAAGCTGCAGCAATCCCTCTGTTGCTTAGAGAAAAGCTGTTTAAAAACACTTCCCTGGAGGAAAGGAAGCTAAAAAGCAGCAGGGGAGATGCAGTGGCAAAATCTTGCCTATATTGCAGGTGGGCAAGAGAGCAGCAGCATAGTAGGGTCTTCTTAACCATTCTCAGAGGGGAGGAAACACTGCAGTGACAGCCGACTACAGCCTTGTGAGATGGCATAAATGAAAACACACTGTGGCAGAGGACAGGAAGAGAGGCTGGGCTGGAAGAGCAGCAGTGCTGGTGGAGAAGAGTAGGGTGGAGACACCGAGGCAATGAGGAGGACAGGAGTGGATTGGCCCGTGGAGCAGGATGACTGCAATGGATGGGCATTAGCAGGGCAATAGGAGAGCTTGCCATGCCAGGAAGGTACAGATATCTTATCAGGTGCTCAGAACTGAAACACCAAGTGGCCACAGCTTGGGACAGGGAACTGTGGGCAGAGACAGGTGTATTTGCACCGTGGGGATAGCATGGAAAAAAGTGGTGACAGATCTGTGAGTAGAGATGTTTGACTTTGTTTTCATACAACTGTGAAGCTGAAAACTGGGCTTGCTAATCCTCTGTCAACATCACTGCAGGGTAAGACAGCAGGAGTGAAACCTACATTTTTTTATTCCATGTAGCACCTTCTTCTTCACATGCTGCTCTTGACATCTCTCCTATGAGAAGGAGCAGTCCCCCTTGAATTCACTGGTAAATCCCCATGTTCAGAGTTAACAAGTCTGGCAGATTTCTGAGCATCTCCCCGCAGGGAGAGGGAGACAAGGGCTCTCCCACCCACTTTGTGCATGTCTGAGTGAGCGTACATGAAAATACTTGAGAAGCGAACCCCAGCAGGACTTGCACAGAGGACTGAATACGAGCCTGAGGTTTTCCTCTCTCCTCAGTCATCAGCCTGCAGGTTTTTACTTTCCCAGAGGAGACAAAGAGAGGGGTATGAAGGAGGAATAAACCAAAGTGGAAGAATTACAAATATGCTTTTGGGAGGTGGGAGGCAGCCTGGCTTGAGTCGAGGTTTCTCTGGGGATTCTGAAGGCCTGTTTGAATGGTTCCCAGCACTCAGGAAGATTACATGGAAACCTCTAACAGATGCTCTGACAGCTTTGCTGTGTTTCTAGGCCTCCTAGCAGAGCCTCATCTAAGGGACTGTTGGGAACCCTAGCTTGTTACCTCCACCAATGCATGCTACCACTGTAGCGTTACTGGGTCTGCTGGGACCTGCCGCTGGATGTGTACCCTTGCCAGCTCCCTTACCCTTCTTCAGTCTCGTTAATGATGTCACAGATCTCCATGTTGAGAGCCCAGTCCTCACTCCGCAGGGACCCATCGGTGGCTCTCTCTGGAAAACAGAAATCAGGACACAACAAGGCTGAGAGCAGCCCTGACACTCTCATGGGCTGCTCTTCAGCTGTCAGGACACTCCAGAGCCCAGCCATCTTCTCCCTGGCTTCTACAGCACGCAAGGAGGTGAATCCAGGTGCAAAGTCCAGGCCAGCAAGTGCTCCCCACTAGGTGTCCCCACTGCAAAGCACATGGCTGGCCTGCGCTGGGACGGGTGGTTGCTCAACTTTGCCCATGCCATCTATGCTTTCAACACACAAACACACACTGTGTGATCTCTGGTGTCCTGCACACAAAGGGAGGGGTCTCAGCATGACTTCAGCTCCACAGCTCAAGAGAAAAGGGGGCTTATTTGCTTTGTAGCCCCAGGGCCAGAAACTGTGAGTTTGGTCTGCTCACACTGACACGGATCTAATGTCAATGGCATCACTCTTGGTTTGCCTCAAATTAAGGAGAGAAAAGAATCAACCCCCTTCTTTTCACATGGGCCCTACAAAAACTAACAAGCAAACATAATCAACCAAAGCAGGGCTCTCTCTTGTTTAACATTTACATCTCTCCCCTGAACTTCTGGCCTCTAAGGAATATGGACAGAAGTGGGCTGCAGGCTGAAATAGAAGCAACATCGTTTCAGTTTTGTGTCCCCTTTAATTAGGAATTCCTCAGTCAGCCTTGATGTTATTCAAGGCAGAGATTTGGGAGCAGCTATTACTCAGAGCACCAGTGTCTCCACCCTATAATCAGCCATGTCTTGGTCCTGGTCGTGTCGACTGATGCCTTCAGGGACACCACCAGTGGCTGAGGGAAAGAACCGACAGCGGGCCAGGCAGGACACAGGCATTCTTCAGACCATGGGGAAAGACAGAGACATAGCAGATGGCAAGCAGAGGACAAGAACCATCCTTCCCAGCTCTCCCATCCTATAAAACATCTGACTTAGCAGTGGGGCAAGGAAATTAAAACTAGCCAGACTGGTTTAGCACCTACCAGCTGCTCTTCAGGAGAGCTCAGACTCAACAAGGTACTTAGAGAAGTGCCTGCATTTTCAAAACTGCTGTCCCTGCAAAATCTGGAGCTGTCCCTTGCTACTGTGGGTCCTCTACCCCTTTGGAGAGGCCATTCCTCTGCAGAGCTGCCTTTTTCTGCTTTTGACCCAGCAGCTAATGATCCCTTTTTGGGAATGAAATGAAATTCCTGTTCATGCAGTAATGGGATAGGGCTGTACCACAGGAAAAAGAAGATTATTTTAACTCCTGCCAGGGTAAATGCATCCATCATGTTTTGGGATGTCCTGTTTTTAAGGGTCAGGCAGAGAGCTATTCACAGCACTGTGCAATGCAGCCTCTTACACGCATGTCCCTCCCACAGGTTACACACCATGGTGTGAAGCTACCTATCTGCATTTTATCGCAATCCAGCCACCACCTTTTCTGTTGACTGCAGAATGTATTGATTACACTGTGATTATGCTGATTACATTGTGGCCACAGCCAAATGGAAGAGGGCAAACAAGGGAAGCAGAGTGGGAGAATGTCCTTGATGCTCCTGCACCTTTCTGGAGGCCTGGCTACTACCGTAATATCCTGAAGGCTCCTTGATCCAGATAAACTTTTGTCACTTTGAGTATTATTTTTATATAGGAATCCTGGTCTCTCGTAGGTCTAAGCTTCCTCAGCGAGGCACAGGAGGTTAGCACTGCACTGGGTGATGTAGTGGAGAATACCTCCAGGGCAGTGGGCTGCAGGAGAGCATGTCTGGTGCACCTGGTCCTTTACCAATGAATGGGTGAAGCTGTGCTAATATACGAGGGGGGGGGGGGGGGGGGGGGAATGTTTTCCGTTAGGGCTCCTCTATGATCAGGACTTGGTACAGTAGCAGAGCTCCAGGTTCACTTCTGCTCTGAGACACCACACAGCCGGCATTGCTGGCAGGCAGACTGCATCTCAGGTTGGTCTGATGGATTTGGTGCGCATGGTCACAAAGCCACCCTTCACTTATGCTCTCCTCTGGCATCCCCTGCTCATGAAACACATTGTTTTGAACCCCCGCCTAGCCAGAAGTTTCTTCTTACTGTTTGCTGCCTCTGGCAATGAAGCACACAAATCAATCACACAGGGGTTGCTCTACTGAAAGGAATTCCATCCACTCTTCTCACTCCTGAAGAAACACACTACTCATGGAAGGAAAAAAACCACAACTCAGAAACAGGGCTGAGCCTGATGGGAAACTCTGAGCTCCAGAAGAAACCAAGGATGAAACAAAACCTGCCTTTAACCACCAAGTCCCTGCTGTTTAAGTCTCCCCAACCCTCCTCATCCTCATTTTCACTGTACGCAAGGATGAACTGAGTCTGCAAACACCCTTCCCTCATTTTCCTGTGTTTGGCGGCACTCAGTAACCTGCTTACCACCACCCCTCTTCCTCCAAACACACCAGTCATGCCACAAGGTCAGGCAGCAGGTTTGCTTTTCAGACAGGAATGCAAACAAACCGTGCGTGCTCCTTTGCCTTGCTGGCCACTTATGGGAAAATGAAGCTTCCTTAGAAGTGACACACACCACCCTGTTAGTCCACAATGCTGTGGTCATCTTGATGCCTTCACCCCCATTTGCACATTGGTCAATGAACAGATTCAGGAAACCTGCAAACCCCCCCATAAACCTGCAACATAGGCTCAAAAAACACAAAGCTGCAAGAGCAGTACTAGGGCATATAGAAAACAGGAACGTGACCATGAGGCATTTCCAAGGACAAAGCACTTGAATTTACCCAGCGCAGGTTAAGGCCTGGCCTAACTGACCTTGGGACAACTGGAGCTAATGTCCTTTTAATCCTCCTTGCTTGCTTCCAAGTGCTAAGGGACTGTCCAAGCCTAGTAAGATATGTTGGAGTTTTCTCTGAAATTCTGAACTTTAGCCTTCTACTAAAGCCTGCAGAAGGGAAGGAAACAAAGCCTATTCATTAGTCACATGAAGGATCAGGGTGGCTGGCCCTGTTTCACGAGCTGTAATTAGCACATGAGCTGTCTGCCCCTCATGAAATCTGAGCCCGGGATGGCTGGGGACAGCGACAAGTCCCTAAAAACAGTGAGTACAGGAGGCCAGACACGGCTGCCTGCCCAGCGCTCTGCCTGGCAGGGCTCATTGGGCAGTGGCTACTTCTGCATGCTAACGAGACGAGCCTGACCTGCCGTGGAGAATTCCCCACCAGCCGAGATTATCAGCAAGCATATGAACACCATCTCGCTCCAAGACCAAACCAACTGGCTGTTGAATGTACAGGAGGCCCTTCATGGGGCTGCTTCAAAGCCACATTGTTTTGGCAGCCGGTCGGGCTTCCCGGGTGTGACAGCATTGGGGTTTGTCTGATTCCAGCCTGCTGCCTCACAAATTGCTTGGATTGACCCAGAACCGCTGAGGACTCTGTGGTGTGAGTTGAACCAGAGCATCAACTCTTTTCCTGCCTGGCATTTGATGTTCTCCCACTGGCTGCAACCAGGTTAGAAAAGTTATCTGGAATCATCAGATAAGAAAGAACTCTGAGATTGACATAACTGACACAACAGAGCTGTGCATTGCTTCATGCCAGGAGTAAATTCCACAGCTTTGCTTCTTTTCAAGTGTATTGCCTCTGCCCTTGTGGCAGGGGAGATCCCACTGTGGGGCTGGTGATCCCACCCAGCTGTCCCTGCAGAAGCACACTGGCAGTACAATCAATCGCATGAGGAAGTACAGGAGCTGGACACAGAAGATACTGTGCAGGCTCCTGTCCCCTTTGCTCCTCATCACAGATCTGAAGCACCCACAACCAGCCAGGCCCCGTTCAGGAACTCTTTGCCTGTGACATGCTCTGCCACAGCCCGTCAGACTGTGTGCCCCTCTTCCAAGTTAAGCCCTTAACCAGCGTTCCCTACAGTGCTCAGTCCCGCTGGCCTTAAATTCCTCTGCAAAGTACCGAGCACCTGCTCCCCCATTTCAACAGGTGTTTGAGGGTACCAGCATTTTGTTGCATGAGACAGTGTAGGTTCAGCAGAAAGCAATGCAACAGTCCTTTCTCCCAACCTCCCTTCAATTCATAAACCCCTTGGTCCAAGTCAGCATCCCGCACAAAGTCTCCTTGCTAAGCCTCATGCGTCCCTTAAGGAAAGTTGAGCACCAGCTCAGTCAGGACTCCACCATTTAGCTGTATTGCTCCTCTGAGGACAGAGGGGACAACACGCTTTCTAGAGAGAACAAGCTCCAAATATAGCTCCAAACCTAATTCAAGGATGGTGATGGACACGGACTTGTGCTGATAGTGCTGTGGGTATTTGGGTCTCTGAAATTCTCTTGCTCCTTTTCTGTGAATCAGCTCAAAATCTTGGGGATCAAACAACTCTTCAACTGCTGCCTTTGCCCCTTCTCCTCCAGAAAGAGTGGGCACAGAAGACAAGGCAACACCTTTTTGAGAAGCACTACCTTGCAGGGACCCATCCGGCTCTGACAAGAGAGTGTCACTGACAATAGCTGATAACTGCTGCTCACCAGCTCCCAAGGTCCCAACTTACAGAGGGGTCTAGGGACACCTGCAAGGTGGGATCCAAATGGCTGTGGGGATTTTTCTGGCATATTAAGTTGTATCTGCCCCTCTTCTTCATCCAGGAGCCTCTCTTACCTGCTCCTTCTTTAGAACTTCAACTTTTCCTTGTTTTCATGCTTAAAACAACCTATTGAAAAATCCTATTCAGCTCTATGCCACACCGTTACTTTTCTCCCTTGCCTCCCTCACTCGTTGAAACAACCTGTTTTCTGTCCCTTTCAGTATTGCTATAATTACTAGTTATTCTAGAATTCCAGAGTCAGGAGAGAGCAACGGTGGTTTCCTCTCCATTCTTTCACTCTGAGCACCTCCTTGAAATTAGATTTTCCATTTTCAAGTTTCTCTTAGCTCCTAGATGGAGATGCAGTGGATTTCCTTTTTGAGGGGGGAATTTGAACTACAATGCTTCAGCACTCTTGAGAAATGTTACTGCTGGTCAGAAGTACTATATTTAAAAAAAACAAACCCACACAACAAAAACAAATGCCAAAAATCCAAACAAACAAGTCTGTATTCATCTTACTGGGGAAGAGATATCATGGTCCAAAAACAAGACAGAGCAACTTTTGTGATTAAATCCTGGGACTGGGAGTAAGAAGCTAGAAAACCTACTCCTCTGCAACTGACTCATTCTGTGACAGATCACTGAGATTATCTGAGCATCAGTTTCCTTGTCAGCAAAATAAATGGGACTTACTAGATTAACATTAATGAAGGAATTTGAGAACGTCGCTGCAGTGTGCCACAGAGGATTTTTTTCTTTATCCCTTAGCCTTCATCTAAAGCTATTTTAGACTTTATAAGCTGTATCAGGCATACATGACTTTGCCCAAGTAATTTACAAGGACACAGAACTAGCTTTCTGCAGACAGCCCAAAGCAGCAGCGCTCTGCAGGTTTGGTGATCTGGCAGCTGCTACAGACCTACCAAACAAGTTTGAGTAAGTCATGTTCATGTCTCAAACAGGGAAGATACCATTTATCCATGTCCCCGGGACGTTGACAGGCAACGTTCAAAAGGAGAAAACATTCATATTTTCAGCCACCAGCCCTTTCAAGTCCTCCACACTGAGTTCCTTTCTTGTAACCCAAATCAACCTCAGTCATTAAGATCTCTCTACCGTCACACCTCTGGTACCAAGAACTGTAAACTCCTGTTTGGCAACACTCTTGAAATACTTTTTTCCTCTTCTTTGCTGTTGGTTTGTTGCTTGAAAATCCCTCCTTTGATCGAAGCAAAGCACAGAGGGAACCCACTTACAATCTGGCCACTATACCGATCAGAAAACCCTGAGGGCAAGATGTGATCTGTGACATCTGAAGATACCTTCAGATTGCCTCCACCCAAACACAAAAATGTATCTGATGCGCTCACTGAGAGAATCAAACAGCATTCATTCTGGAAAGGGCAGGAGATGTTTTCTTCCTGGAAAATGTCATGAAACATGTGACATTCATCTGGGGAGACATGAAAGATTATCTGGAGGTTTTTGTTACAGAGAATTTCCCTTCCCTCGCCTTGTTGTAGTGTCTCACCTACCTTGCCCCCCAACGCTAGAGATCGGCACATTGCAGTGCCTCTGCTCCACATCAGTCAGACAGTGCTTTGGGTATCCTCTAGAAGACGTGGCGCTTACAAAAGCATTACCTAAAGCAGCTGCTTGCTCCCTTCCCACCCCAGCCACAGCAGCCTGTTCACGCATGCCAGCACACCAAAAGCTACTGAATCCGGGACCAGATGTTCACAGCTAACAACAAAGATCTCACAAGTGACAAAAAGCAAGACTGAACAAGTGCATAACCTTACAAATGGCTGTTGCACAAGCTGGGGAGTTTAAATGGGCAACATCAACCTTCAAGCACAACTTGAATGCACTTCAACATGGCAAGAAAAGAATCTTTATTCTAAGTATTCTAAGAACTGCATCTCTGTTTTGAGACCAGCATAGCTGTTGATGGTCTTGTTCCTTCTAACTGTAGCATCTCTTTGCTCCACTTTCTCAGCCTATGTCCTTCTCCTGTGTTCATCTAATTGACCTATGCACAAAGACTAAGAGAGACTGCGTGTCCGCGGGCCTGCAAGGTCACAGAGTGGATGCTACATTCCTGCCATTGATCGCACAGCCGGAGCTGGTGGCTCGGCCCTGTGAGAAGGCCGGTGGCGCAGGGGAGCTGCTCTCCACAGAGCCAGGGCTGGGAAATTGAGGGCTGGCAGCCATCCCCGGGGTGCCCTGAGTCGTTCAGGTGGGGAACACTGGTCCGATGAGGGCCAGGCCAGCCCGGCTCCGCCGGTCCCTGGCCGCCTCCAGTGCAGCGATGACCGCCCCTGCCTGCCCCACCACGCCGAGGGGAGCGCGGCCCCTTCCCGCCCAGAACGCGATAGGCCGCTGCAGCTGGAGCCCAGCCAATCAGCACCTCCCGCTGTGCCCCCCGCTAGGACACCGAAGCCCCCAAAGAGGTGCGGGCGGGAATGGCCCCGAGCCAATCACGGACCTCGGATCTAGAGGGGGGCGTGGCTCGGGCCACCGCTCTGAGGCCCCTTTAAGTGCGGAAACTTCGTCTCGCCACCTCAAGACCCCCTCGCGCCCGGATTGGCTGCCGGGGCCGCCGGCAGCACCCCTTCGGGCTGCGCGCGCGCAATTGGCCGGCAGCGCCCGTCAGTCAGAGTCGAGCTCCCCTCTCATTGGCCGGCGCCGCTCCCCGTCCCGCCGCG
>VZZY01011227.1:217738-233305 GCA_013400335.1 Eurystomus gularis | reverse complement strand
CTTGTGCCCAAACACGGGAGCACCGGCGGGGGGCGTGCTCGTACAGCGCACGCAGCATCCCCCCGGCCTGAGCCACCGCCCCGCCACAGCCGGGGCCGCGACCGACCAACACTCAGCCCCTGGGCACGGGGACGCGTTAGTAACCGGCGCAAATCGCGGTCTAGCACCTGCCACGCCTGACGTCCCGTCCAACGCGCTCGCCTCCAGCCCGGGGGCTCTTGACGCCACGAACCTGGATTGAGGTGAGGCAGCAGGGAAGAGGACGCCCCGGTGGTACCTGCAGCGCCGGCTGGTCTCCCTTCAGAAAGGTCTCCAGACGGTCCTGGGAGCCGTTTTGGGTGACCTGTGCTACTGGAAGCAGCACAGCTTGCCTGCAGCAAGCTTAATGAGTTTAGAATTGGACGCGTTTTGCTGAGAAACGCCAAGTACTAGTAGTAACAACAAGCTGCAGAAAACACATGGTGTGCTAGAAATGAATGACAATTCTCCAGATGTTAAAAAAAATTATATTGTAAGTACAGTACAAAAAGGTTTCTTGGTATAACTGTAATGTAATATGGATCAAACAGCAAGGAAATAACAAAAATATAAAAACTAAGTCTTGCCAAAGTTTTCCCTCTAGCACCAAATACCACAACATAGAGATTATACAAAGTGTACAAATTTTAATAAAAATACAATAGACCAGGGTTGTGTGTGTTTTTCACTCTTCAAGAGTTTTCCATTGTACAGACGACAAAGCTAAAGCTGATCCCCTTCTGTTCCTTAGAGAGCAGAACCACCCCTTCACCACGATGCTCTCAATTGTAAAGGCCAGTGATTTTGCGCCGCTCCCAGCAGCAGATGCTTTCATACAGGCCAGGATCTGAAGCGGGATCGGACTGGCTCCCAAGCCTTTCCCAATTCCAGGCTCACTGGGATTAGTCATGTACTGTTAAAACACGCATGCTCCTGTCTGAGGCTTGGGTTGAGAGCTTGTACGGTGGTCTGAGGACCTTCTGCCTCTTCCACTAACTGACCGAGAAAAGCTATCGCTGCAGTCAGAAAAGCTCCATAAGAGATGGACTACCTTGCACAGGCACAGCCGGGCAACACACGGTAAAGAGGAACAGGGAGAAAAACCCTCCTGCACACCTGAGGATTTCATTTAAATGTGATTTGGGGCTCAGCCACAATGAGGGACACCTCACTTGCAACTGCCCTGAGAAACAGAAGCTAGACTTCAGACTGGAAGTAAAAAAGTGCTCATCTGTCATTTTAAAACTTCTATGTCGTAAGGCAGGAAAGGCTAGAGTCAAGTTCTATTTCAGTTGTTCTACCAACTTTCACAACACAGCCTGTTCCTACAATCACTTAAAAATCTTCCTGCTGTTTCCCCATACAATGCCAATGCTCACGGCTGCGCATGTAGCTGATTCCTGCAGGAAGTGGGGCGAGGCAAACGATTCGTGTTTTCCACACACTGCTGGGGGAGGGAGGAGTTTTTGCTTTTAAATTATGTATATATATATATACACACACACAGAAATATACAGGATAAATTAAAATCTGTTACAGATACTGGTAAAACGTAAATACACATGATATGAACACCACATACACGTACATACAGACACACAAAAGCCAAGAGAATCAAGTGCTCTCCTGCAGCTCCTCTTCTAGAGGAGCAGAAAACCAAACACTAAGTATGTGGCTGGAAGGAAGGGGAATCGGTCCAAGCAACCCACATGTGCCTTACTCAGCCATAACTGCTTCAGACTGGTCATTAGTCACTGCCCCACAGCAGCGCTGTGGCTCTTTCAAGACTGCTAGTGAAAGGGATGGGAGATGAGCGATCTCAGAAACCAAAGCTGTCTGTTCACAAAACAGATGCAAGATGGGCAGAAGCAATCCAAGATTTTCCCATCTGCTTCCACACTCCTCTCCATCAAAGCAGGCTGACCATGCCCTGGAAAAATCCGCGGGAGGTTCATTCTCTCAAGCCGGTTGATGTATCGTGCTAATGACGATATGGATGCAAGTCCACAAGGAAAGGTTAAGTTTGTTGTCATCTTCCACGTTACTTCAAATGCCAGCTACCCCACCGGCCATCTGACGCTGGCAACCTTCAGTTATTACTGACTGAAGAGGGGAGGCTGGAAGAAGTGACCGAGAGGCAAAGACCTCTGTATCTCTGATCAGCTATCCAGCTTTATCTTCAAACAGTAGATTTAAAAACTGAAAACCAGTTAGAAATAGGGCTGGTGAAGGGTTCCATTCTGCTCCTTGGTCCAAAATATATTATCATCTCTACCTGCCCACAGAATGTGAGAATACTTCCGTTTGGAAGGGATATCAGGAGGTCATCTGGCCCATCCCCCTGCTTCAAGAAAGTCCAACTAGAGCAGGCTGCTCATTCAGTTTTTGAGTATCAAGGATGAAGTCAACAACCTCTCTAGGCCACCTGTTTCAATGACCCCTCTCATGGTAATTTTTTTACTTTATATCAAGAAGTCCATTCTCTGGCTCCTTCCTCCACTAGAGGATCTGAATTTAAGGCGCGTATCTCAACAGCTTTCTGAATTCTTCACACAAAATACTTTCAGATTGGAGGACATTTCACCCACCAACACAAAAGGGTTTTCTCAGCTTAACGTTACAACTTTTCATAAAACAGAAGTCAAACAGTTGCAATCCTATGTATATACTATACAGATACAAAACTTTAAAACCTTACACACGGAGCCTTTCGGGAGTGCTGGCGTAGTGCACATGTACCCAAGTCAGTTACGCAGAAGTACATCCCAGGATCCTTTCCCATCAAAGTCCAGGCATGATGTAGGCAATGTTGTCTAGTGTGTTTGACTGGGAAAAGAAATTCAGTAATTTTTAGTGTCAGGTAATGACTCAAACCCTCAAAAACCAACAGAGATGAGGGTACTAAGCATGTTCGCTTGTCTTACAAGTTATCATATGATGAGACAACCAGATCTGCCTAGTCATCACCCCCACTGCTAGGCTTATTTTCACATCTTTAGAAATGTAGGTTAACTAAACATAAATGTAGCCTCAGTATTTGTAAGCACCTGGAAACAAGGAAAATGCTTGAGGCTTTCCTCAGGTGACCCCATTCTTATGACCCCCATACTCTATCTCTGAATTTGAAACAAGCCACATCAACAATATCACATTAACCACAGGAACGACTAGTGATGAAGGACTTGAGCAAAGTGATCGAAGCTGTAGTGTATAAAAAAAAATTCTTGACTTTATACTCACAAGTCCCTTATGAAATTCTGTAGTGTAAAAGTAAAGATAAAAAGCCTTAAACACACACACTAGCAGGGTGTCAGATGGGAAAAATAAGCGCCCTGCAGTTTTCCTTGCAAAACGTAATAGAATTTTGAGAGTAAGAGTCTTTCTTGTGCACATCAGAAAACAACAGTCAGCAGTATATTATCTGTATGTTCTCCAAACGCAGTATTACAGTAAGCTCAACCCTGTGGCTAGATGGCTGAAGAAGGCCCTAGGAATGCCACCTAGTTATTGCTGAAGACAGAGGAGCTGGATCTGCACCAGTGAGGATTCTAGGATTTAACAATGCCACCTGCTGACTGAAAAGATAAATTGCATTCTACGTGCAACACGAGCACTGACTTTATCCATGCCTTAAAACATCAATGTCCTTATCGGATGGTAAAAATCAGAATAACGTTTATTATCAAGTCTGAATACCAGTTTTCAGAAGTGAAGGGTAAGTGACTTAATCCACCTAAAGCTCCTTATAATGATAAGTTGATCAAGTTTCCAATATAAGCACCATTAGTCCTGTGGTGTCATTGCTCTGAATGCACTTGGCAAGCAAGAAGGAAAAAAAGGATAGGATGTTTTTCCAAGGCTTATGATGGGAACACCCCTCTGACTCAGCTTTTGTGCAGACTGCCAGTTTGTAGGAGCTCATGGCCTAAGCTGTCAACCTTGTTGTTGTTAATAGTCCATTCTCAGAATGAATCAATGTTTGGGCTGCCCTATTGTAACATGCCAATTCAAATCCCATTTCTATTGTTCTCTTTTCCAGATTTGGTTTTAATCTCTTAATTTTTGCAGACTATGTATTTATTTTTTATTTCTGTTCCTTTCCTTTGCTGTTTTATTCACATATTCTGTTGGAGGTATGACTTCAGATTCCTTCTATGCTGCTGCCATCTTGATCTATGTCCATATCATGCTACATAGATGCCACAAGCGGTTGCTAAATCAGGGCTCAATATTAAGTGTAGTTTAAAGTGGAAAAGAACAAGTAGTTACACAGTTCCTTTAAGCAGAGATTATTTTTCTTTCCCTGGAGAAGGTTACAGCCACATATAAAAGGCCCCACTCAATCACATTAGGAATCCTGAGATCACAAGTTATTTTTATGCTATTAAAGGAAAACAGATTGTGTGATACTGAGCAGCTAAAAGGTGCTTTTTAGTTTTACAGCAGATTAGAACTTTCAAAAATACTGGTATGTGTACAGGTGCTTTTTATTTGACTCAGATGGATTGATTCAGTCACTAAAAACAGACCTACACAAATGGCAATCGATGCTACAAATATTAGGTCAGTTGCCACTGGGAGAAAAAGTTGCACAATATCGTAAAACGGTAACATCTGGGAGAAGAAATATTCCTCTATAGAAGTGTATAACCAAGACAATTTTTCTAGTTGCACTGGAATTACAATCACATCATAAGACTGATTCATCAGAAAACTCTATCTAGACTCTGCTGATATACTTAACAGTGCTAGAATGGAAATAACCACATGGAACTCACCAAAATGTGCTTAGGGCAGCCATTCAATTCTGGTAGTTGTGTGGTCAGACACGTCAATGGGCCCAAAGCACAGATGATTGAATCTAGAAGTACTGACAAACTTCCTGAAACAGCCACCATTCCCTGGAAGGAAGGAAAGAAAAAAATGGATAGGGATGAGTAGTGGAAATTATGGCTCTTTCACAACTGTGTTGATCCACATGCAGATACAGTATCTTCACTCTTGAGCTCCTCTAGTCTGCTTTCACTAATTACACAGTAACAAAAATACACCATCCGTCTCTTTCAGAGAGAGACTGGTGGCCCCCAAAAATTAAAAATTCAGTAGGCAACATACTGGTGTAGGAAAAAAGTAGGGAACAACAGAAAAGGTCAGAAAGTTGTCAGCTGCATAAAACACTTAATTCCACAATTTTTTGTAATGTAATTTCTTTGCCATTTCATACCATCTGTTAACTACATCAGTCCTGAAAACAACAGCTGTTTTATTATTGAAGTTTAAAGAAATGCTAAGTCCATAACAAATGCTTTAGTCATTGATAACCTTTCAGGAAAGGGAATTTGTTTGTGCAAATTTCAGCAAAGGAGGTTGTTTGTACTCTGGTTGTTCCTCTGAAGAATGACCTCCATTGGTCATACCAGAAACAAAATGCAAGAACATTTACTTTACTACTGATAAAACAAACAAGCATAGTGGGATGAGATGATCATGCTAGCCATAACATTCAATTATATTATTAGAGTCAAACATGTGTTCTCCTTACAAGCTGGGCTGAGTTCTGAAAGTGTGTGCGCATAGAATCACTATCAGCTAAAACCAAGAAACCGTTAAAATACATCTTCTATGTTACCAGGTTAAGTTGAAACAATAGTAGTCTCTATCCAAAGCACTATGATGCTGCCAGAAAACAACAGGACATGCGAAAAACCATCTTGCTAAAGGCTGATGGTTTTCTAAGAAGGCTTGAGATAGTAACAGAAACTGGACCAGAGACCAGCAGATAGCAAGAAAGTACCAGATCCAAGGTGAACATGTAGTAAGAAAAGACTGAAGTTTGCTGAACAAAGAGTTGCCTTCAAGGACTCAGAGCTGCAAAGAACCTGTCTTTCTTTGATGCCTACTGTTTACTGAAAAACAAGGCTTTTTATTCCACTAAAACAAACAGCAATGCATCAAAGACACAACATGCCATCTCCACTTTCTCTGCCTAACAGAAAAGCATTTGTTAAACTTTTAAGTAAAATAAACCAATAATCCAGCCCCCAACCCCGTGTGTAGATTACATGACATCACTGTGGCACTGCTGGTTAGACTCACCTCTGTTTCCTGCAGTCTGTGTCCAATGAGGCTCAGAGATTCACCCAGCAACTGTAAGTGTGCAGCTACATCAATAGGATCTGTCTCAGGGGCTTTGGCTGGTGAGGAAGGCACCACCACGGTGCTTGTGGGAGATTTCTTATGAGGGGAAGTCACTCCTGTTGGAGAAGCTAGAAACACACAAATTAAAATTCCGTATTCCCTTCTTTCATTCTTTTCCTTACAAGCTTATTCACTTTGTATGAGTTCAAATCTCAAAGGCATGAGATGCTTAAATAGTTCTGTGGACCTGGTCGTGTGGTCTTGGGAGTCAAAACTTTCCTTCCACACATGCAAAGCATCTACCTCAGCTAAATGCAATTTGGGAGACTTGGTTTGCCATATTTGATAAACCAAACCAAGAACAACCCTTTTTCCTCTTGAGGCAAGCTAACTCCACTAGAACTTGCCTGCTGCGTCTTCGTGGTTTAATCCCTAAACTGCTAAAACCAATACCACTCCAGAGATTAGACAAGGAAGTATTTTTTTTAAATGCCAGTGTCATTCTCACTCTCATAGAAACATTGTTTTTGAGTAATTTAATGAGCTAAGTGTCAAGATTTGTGAGAAAGCAGGTAGAGGTGTGAAGCAGAAAAGGACCATTGCGCCTTACTCCACAGGCAATGCTATCTTCTCTGTCAAGAAAGAAGACCAGAGGAAATAAAATGCAACAATTACCTTTTATTTTTGGTGCACCATCTGAAGATGAGGCCTTTCTCTTCACAGTGGTGGCCTCTGCTTTATTCTGCTTGTGTTGGAGATACTGAGCTTTCTGTTTCCAGATCTGCAGTTATCATGGTATTAAAAGAGAGGTGCATAACATTAGGTAATTCTGTTACCTGATGCCAGGACCTGGAGGCAGAATGATGTTATGTACCTAACTGGTGAAGCAATACTATGAGAAGAAAATGGATGCTTTTATGATCACAAGGGCAAGGTTTCTATACTTTCCATCTTTACATACTTCCGGGACCTAGCTACCATTTTCAAAGGTATGGTGGCAATACTGCCAGCATGTTCTGACCTAAGCACATAATTTACAGAAATAATTTTACAAAAACATCTCACACACACTCACCAGTTTATCCTTTTCAGGTAGCTGCTTCCACACTTCTGCCAGTCTTTTACTTAGCTCTCCAAAATCTGACAGAAGGAAAAAGAAGTATGTTTAAAACAAATGAATTCATAAAATCATGGAGAGAACATAGGAAATTTTCCGGCCAGTGAATACACATTTAAGCTACTCATTCCACAACTGGAACTCTCCACACTGTCCTGAAAATGACTGCCAGTGTGCATTGCCATTACTGTTTGAATATAATGTCACACATGTATATACAGGAAAGTGACACAACGAAGGTAACTCTTTAAGTAAAGAAAGAATGAGGTAGCCATTTCTTTATCCAGATTCACAGCTTGGTTAAAATGCAATGAAATCAGTGAAATCCACTCCTGCTCCCTTTGCCACCTCCTCTTCAAAGAAAATTGGCAAATTCTTTGCATTCTGTTAAAATGAAGAGGTTGATATGAAACAGAGATGATACATTCTGGTAATTAATCCAACTGGTGTATAATCAAGAGAAGAGAGGGCTAGATTCTCTCACCTATTCCAGGGTGCTCAGACACAATAGTTGTACGATATTCCTTACAGAACACTTGATAGGCAGACATGTTTTTCTTCTTTGGCTAGTCAGAAGAAGAAAAGGAAAGAGATTTTTAATTATGATGAGACCTACTCGAACTTAGTAAGAATTTGGGGTTTATTGAAGACTTAAAGAAAGATGTGGTGCTTAGATAAGGAACCTAAAAATGCAGTGTTTTACATGTTCTGGCTGAATTTAGTATTTATGAAAGCACAGGAACTAGCCAGAACCAGTCTTAGTACACTAAGGCTTATCTTGCAACAACTCTATCAATGCACTTCACTCTAAAGTTATAACAGCCGGCTATTCTAAATCCAGGATCAACAAACAACTGTTAGAATGTATCTCAGTTTTAAAACTTAAAATAATAAAAATATGTCTCTCATACTGGTCACAGTACCTACTACAGATCTGCCAAAACAATTCAGTCCTCACCACAATATTTTGTTCCATTCCTTGCATCCTTACAAAACACCTCAAATTGGCACGAAAATAGATAATATAAATAATAAGACATTGACAGCAGAGGCATAAGCAGTTGCCAAGCTATGATCAGAGAAAACTTACCAAACAGAACAGAATATTGGCTGAAAAAATTTGGCCTATGTCTGTCCATTTCCTGACACATAGCAACTCTTGTCTATCTGAACATACGTGAACTGCTTTTCCCCATTTATATACTTACACAGCTATAGTTATATCACCTGTAAGCTCAAATACTAGCTACCATTTCTCCTACTAATATTTTTATATGCTAACCATGCAAAACTGAATTTATGAGTACAGGGCAAAACTGGGGATGTGGCAGGCCATAAGAATGAGAATTTCATTTGAACACAGGAGTAAATGGGTAAATATCTTCACTTTTCAGGTTAGAGTTTGATTCCTTTTTACAGGAACTGTGATGATGGACTATATCACTAGTCCAAAGTCTGCCTGGCAATAGCTAGAACCAGTTACCTTAGAAATGATGCAGTTGTGTTTGGTACATAACCTATACCAAGCAAATTTAAGTATAACTTTTTCAAAGAACCTCTGTTGGCTAAAGACTGCTGTGCCACAAAATCAGAATTATATATATTCCTTTTGCTACAAACAGAAATCACAGTGGCTGACATATTTTTCCAAACATGCTTCACTGAAACCATCGATCCTTGTAGTAGTTATCCTTCTGTTTCAATTTAACATGCCTTTGTAATGGAGTGCCTAATTCACCATTACCCACCACCCAATTTCTGTTTTCCCTCCATTTTTTCCTTACTTTTTCTCTTTCTCTTTCCTTTTCCTTTTCTTTTTCTCTTTCTTTTTCCTTTTCTCTTTCTTTTTCTTTTTCCTTTTCTCTTTCCTTTTCCTTTTCTCTTTCCTTTTCCTTTTCTCTTTCCTTTTCCTTTTCCCATTTCTCAGCTCTGTCCTTCTCCTTGTCTTCCTTTTTCCTCCTCTTCTCACCTTGACCATCTGAGTGAAAACCAGCAGGAGGTGGAGGAAGGACATAGGGAGTACCGGAAGGAGGTGGCGGTGACACTGTTACTCCTGCTACGGCCACAGGAGTGTGCCCAGAACTCTTTTTAGACTTAGAGTGCTTCTTCTCCCTGTGTTTCTCCTTGTCTTTTTTTTTCTTACTTTTTTTTGACTTCTTCTTCTTCTTGATTTCCCGGTAGGAGTCATCTATCACTAGCTCTCCAGCCTCCAACTCCCCACCAGAAGAGGAACCAGATTCTGGCGGTGCCTCCATACCTGAAATCTCATACTCGCTCCCATGGCCCTCTGAAAAAAGGGAGGTGTCAGCACCAAAACTCTCAGAAGGTGGATGTGAGTCGGGAGGTGGTTTGTGCTTCTTCCGGGATGACTTAAGGAAGCTCTGTAGCTCATGACCCAGCACGAATGAGCCTTGCTCATCTCGGGCCGATTTCTTTGAAGATTTCTTTGCAGCTGCTGATGAGTAGGATAAAGAATCATCATCTGCTGCACTACTTTTGTCTTTTGGTGAAAGTATGAGCTTCATCTTCAAGCCATCAGGTTCACGAAGAGTAAGTGTCTCTGTGTTCACGTAGAGAGGTTTCATTTTTTTAGATTTGTGGGAACTGCCATCGTCCACTGAGTGCTCCCCACTGCTCCCACTCAGCTTCTTCTTGTGGTGCTCCTTTTTGTTTTCAGAATGGCCAGAGGATGAATAAGATGATTTTTCAGAAGTCTTCTTGGAAGACTTTGAGCTTGTGGCCAAAGGTGAGGTGACAGCCTTGAGTAAATCCATGGTTGTATCAGCTGACGATGGGCTAGGAACTGTTTTTTTCTTCTTCTTTGATGGCAGATCCAAAGATGAAACCCCTAAAAAAGATCAAGAGAAATGTACATCAAGGTGATTCCTTGATAATATTACACTAGCCCACAGAAGTGAAGTGGGAATCCCACAAGATTTATGATTACAGCTAACAGAGTTACATCTGGGCTTAAAGAGAAGATCTCTGAAGCTTGTAGGCAGTTCAGCGTGGCCTTACTGATGCAATCCAGGAGCTGTAATGCCCAAGCTGATCAAATAATTTAAGGCAGGAAGACAGAGTAGGAAAGTTGTTGAAGTTTTGTCAAACTCTGTATTCCATTGTGAAATAATGGAATTATTTTGATGAAAATGTATCTTATTGAGGTTGAAATTACATCTCAAATGCAAGGTTTTTGTGCCATTTTTAGCCAAGGTGAGACCAATGAACTGAAAGTACAAACTTCTTCATTCTGAACACAGATTTTGATGAAATTTCAGCTTGGCTTTCTCTTTTCATTAGGCCAAAAAGAAATCTTAGACCTCTTAAGCTTTTATGAACAGAATTGTCATTCTCTGGCCAGCTTATTAATTGTGTGAAAATAATATTTCTGTATTTAAATGGAACCTAAAAGCATTTATTTTTCACCCTGATGCATTTTATTTTTATGAAGTCAGAGAAAGTACTATCTGCCAGTGAAATTACAGTTTGCAATGCAACAGAGAAAAAAGAAATGCAAATGCCAAAATGGAAGACCTGGGTTTGAAGAGCACAACTTGTCGATGAAAGGGGGGTGGAAGATCCCTACCCAAAACAATGGCAACTTTTTGAGCTAGACCTGGAAAACATCATTTGCTAATCTTCTGCCGTCTGGTGCTGATCAGGATCAGGTTTCTGATTTCTAGTCCTAAGACAGGTTGATGTACTTTTGCCCCCATAAAGTGCTAACCACAAAGCTTGATGACACTGGTTTAACAGCATCCTTTCGTCAAAGTCATGATCTGTTAGCCCCTTCCCCTGCTTCATTACCATCTTACCTCTGTAGCAGAGCTCATCAGAGGAGTGCTTTCTCTTCTTTTTGTGAGATTCTGTCCCTGAAAAAAGCTCGCTGTCCTAGAATAAGACGAAAAAAGTTGCTGACAAACAAGAGGGAAATAATATGAAATTCACATGGACTACCGACATAGATAATAATTTGTAGAAGATATCAAGAGTTACTTGTACTACTGTAACATCAAGGAACCCTAGGTATGAACTAGGATCATTATTCTAGGTGCTAAAACAAGTAAAGGAAATGTACTCTGTCCCCAAGAGCCTACAGTGTAGGTTTAAGGTAACAGACAAAAACCATGGTACAGATAGGTGGGAGAATACAAAAAACGGTATTAGTCAGGATTGGTTTCAGCACATCAGCCACCTAACTGGCATCAAGCCGTCTGTAAGCATTTCAGCAAACAGAGCTATAAGGGAACTGAAAGACAGATCTCTATAGGGAGCTCCCTGCAAGTCAGAGGAGCAATACACAAGAAAACTTGAAAAAGCACATTTGAAAGTATTAATAAATGGGCAATGAAAGCCAGCACTTGGGAGATCACCTGATGAGTTGATAAAATACAGACATCTGCCTCTTAATAAAGCTAAGAGATAACTAAGCATGCACAGGCTGTCAAGCCTTGAAAATGAAGGTGAGCAGTTCATGTGTAATATGCTGAAAAAGGTAAAATAAGTGAAAGGAGGTACACAGAGGTGGCAATTAAAATGATGGGCAAACAATAGCCCTTAACATCACCCACTTACTATTTGTCTCTTGACCAATTTATGGTCTGACAACGAAGCTCCCTCTACAGAATTCCATCTGCATGGTAGATTTTAATTTTAAACTAGAAATTCTTCTCCAGATTAAAAAAAAAAAGAAAATAATCACAAGACCACCTTTGAGCTAACAGCAGAAATTTTCGCTCAAAGAGGAAAGTTTTGAAGAAATTTTCACTATGCGATTTCAGAGTTAAGGCTCCAAAGAGGTGAATAGGGCAAGTTCACACCTCTCAAGAGCTATCGTTTCAGGCTGTCTGCAGAATCAGGAAGACAACAGTGCATCAATTAACATGATATTCATCCTTTGCTGGCTATTTATACAACTATAAATTCTATTTATTTATTTTTTTTGTGTGTGTGTGTAAAAGGTTATTCATGCTATCTTATGACTTGCAAGGTTCTACTAGACGACTTCTTTACTGAAAGGGTTGTCAAGCCCTACAACAGGCTGCCCAGGGAAGTCACCATCCTTGGAGGTATTTAAAAGACATACAGGTGTGGTGCTGAAGGACATGGCTTAGTGGTGACCTGTCAGCGGTAGGTTAACGGTTGGACTCCATGATCTTAAAGGTCTCTTCCAACCAAAATGATTCCATGAAACTAGAACAGCATCCTACTGCCTTATCTTCTGAGGCCAGAAAAATCAGATTTAGTTGTAATTGGGACTGAAACTCTCCTTTTTCCCAGGAAAGTTACTGAACATGTTCAGCTGCTCTTGCTGTCTTCTACATGCATGTCTATATAAAAAAGAACAAGAAACCCATCCATCCCATTCCATCACTAGCTTTACACATATCCTTACACCTTCAAACTTTTCTCTGAAGGCTTCCTGACCTGAGTTGCTATCTCATCTTCCTCTTGTGGCAGATCCTTGTAAGAGCGCTTTTTCTCTCGCTGTATCCTGCCAGTTGCCAGCCCCACGTCATTAACACTTCGATCACTCTCTAGGAACTCTAAGATTTACAGGAAATGGGAAAAAAGGAAGAAATTAAATACCCCATTACAGAATGATAGACATGTGGACTATAAACAAAATAAGGTAACAGCAGATGTTGGCACAGATTGATGCACAAAACTCAGCATGCACAGAGGCCTAAAAGATAACAATCTGTACTCTGGCCACAGGGATGGGGCTCAGTGCTCTGATGGGGTAACACAATCACTTGAGATTTCATTTCTAATCCTTGTATATTTCTTCCTAAAGACAACCAGACCTAGAAATGTTACCATAACTAAACATATTCTTATCCCTGGTCTCCCATTCCATGGATCTGGCAGGGAGAAGAAGAGCTGCAGTGGCAGAGTTTCCAATCAAGGTGTTTCCACTAGGAAATACCACCCATTTATCTCAATTTGAAATCCCAGTACTTTACACCTGGACGTCAAGGGTTTGGGATCCTCCAGCAACTTTAAGGGCTCCACAGAATACTAGCTTCCTCCTTTCCCACTGTGACTGCATGGCCTGGCAAGGGCTGCAGAGGGTACCCTTCTTTTTTTTTTTTTCTGGCAACTTCCTCTGAGATTATGAAGCAGTCATACCTTCTTTCTTCTTGGAGTCATCATAAGCCATGGTGGTCTTGCAGGAGCCTGAGAATGTGTTGCCACGTCTGGGCTCTTTCCCCCGTTCCCATATACAGGAAAAGGTCTGAGAAACAGAGAATGAGAATAACCCTCCTATAAAGAAGAATCACAATGTGAAATGGGAAGCTTCCTCTGAACCAAGTGAAGATTCTCTGGAAGACAGTGGGAAAGGAGTCTACTTTCTGGTTAGTTCATGCTCACTCTTCAGGCTTGACAGAATTTTTTTTTTTAATTAAATTGGAGGTTGTTCTCCTGTTATTTTAAAGACATAAAAACCCACCTCTTCCTTGTAAAATTTCCAAATCACTGAAGTAATTTATTTACAAAAATAGAAAGAGGGTGAGAAGGCAGCTGAATTCGATTTTCATGACACACAAAACTGCACTCAAACTTGTGTCAAAGCCATTTTTCATCAGGAGCCACTGTAGCCAAGAGTAGAGTGTTTAACAGGAGCTTTCAAACCCTTGAATCTCAGATGAAGTGAAGGAAAAGAAAGAATCAGACAGAAACTGTACTACAAAAGAATGATTTCAAATCTTTTTAACTAAAGGATCGCACGTTTGGTGGTGAAGGCGTGCATCCTTCTGATGTGTTTTCCAACACTACCGCTGCAGCCATTCTGAATGCCAGCCTGGGAGAGGGAACAGAAGAAAGCACTCCTTTTTGCTAGGCCTTCCACAGCACCCCAACCCATCAGCCCATGTTTTAGGCCTCCTCTGAGTCACTCTGTCCCGCAGCTGCTGGCATAAAGCAGGACAGTACCCTTACGGAACAGCTGCACTCTTGTTCTCTCAGAGTAAACAGCTTTTGTTCTTCAGTTATTGACCAGCTTAACATCAACCTTCTGCTCACAGGCGATTAAACCAATTGCACATGACTGATTTTGTGTGTTAGTGTGTATGGGCACACATGTGTAGCCATTCAACCACAAAGACCATGCAGCTTATTCATTCTACCTGTGACAGTAATCTTGCCACACTGAAGTTACATTTTAATACCTTGAGAACAGGGAACTTGTGCTTGTATGTCCCTGCACGTACCTCAATTTTATAAATTGGGGCTGAGAATGTACAATATAGTGGTTACTTAAGTGATACAACAGAGTCTCAATTAAATCAAGCTTGCAGGTGCACACGTTTCTGTTTAAATTCATAGGAATACACATTATTTCTTCAGTTTTGGGAAACCATCTGCTACAAAAAGTTTTAAATACTACTACTATACATTGTTGGTAGCAAGCACAGCAATTTGTACGCAGAATTTACATATACATGCAGGAGCATTGCATATGTATACACACTAGAGCACCGCACTTTGCAATAAAAAAGAGCACCTTGCCACCTGTGGGCTCAAAATCTTGAACCAGATCTTGTCAGCATTTTATGTTGTCATACGGACTTCAGTGGGAACACACATGATACTAAAGCGTTAAAGCGTTGTGCTCAAGAGGACAAGGGCCTAGTCTAGATAGTGCTCAATAAAACAAAGCTGAAGACAGTCCTTCATGAACTGATGACTTGGAGAAACTAAGATTTCGTTATAGCTACATGCATACTTTTTACTCTCTTTTAAAATCACACCTGCTTGTGAGGTATAAAGGTTGGTAGATAACGCCCAAAGGGGCTTATAACCTAGACCCCTAACCCTGCAAACAGAAAACATATCCTTAACTAATCTTGTCCTGTAACTCCTATTTAGGTTCCCCTGCTTCGAATTCTTCTGTTTCAGCAATAACCGCACAGGTTCACTGCAGGAGCTCTCTCTTCACGTCTCCCGTTCCTTAACGCACACGCTTGCGGGATCAGGGCCAAGCGCTGCTCTTCTGCAGCCCCCTGGACTGCTCAGGGACCTCGGGGAGCCGCACACCTGCTGGGTGGAACCGACGGGGCGGCGGCGGCTCGGGCCGGGCTCTCTCGCCTCGTTTCCCGCCGGCGCTGCCAGCCACCTGGAGGAGCCGCCAGGGCAGGAGGGCCCCGCCGGGAATTCCGAGCGCGGCCGAGGGAGCAAGCGTCGGCCCCGGTCCCGGGTTTACGGAGGGACCGAGCCCACTGGCAGAGTTTACCCCCGGAGCCCACCGCGGCCCAGCCCTGCGCTCATGCGCGCCAATCCCCTCAAAGCCC
>VZZY01011227.1:81477-212236 GCA_013400335.1 Eurystomus gularis | reverse complement strand
TTTTTTTTTTTTTTTGGTGAATATAGGACATTTGAGTACTTTCTTAAAACCTTTGGATGTAAATTTCTGATAAGATGTTAAAAAAACCATCAAGAGTCGGTCTGCATTATAATTTTCCCTGTAGTCACAGGGGAATATGGCAAACAAAGCACACACACAGCTTGTTCCCGGCCTTTTAGGGACCAGGACGGAGCCTGCTCAGCTGTAGGTTTACTCTGTGACTGCAGCACATGTAAAGTGGAGGAAGGACTGTTGTCTTAGGTAGGTAGCACTCTGTGATACTGCCTTGCATGGTGGGGCACCGCCATCATGCTGGAGGCTTTGAGGTGCTGATCATGTTAGGCCTGGACCTGACCTTCATCTTGCTTTTTTTTCTCCAACATTCCTTAGCTACTGCAGGGCTGTACCATCCTTTGTCTCTTCTGTCTTTCCTCCCTACACCACTTTTTCTCCTGACAGACAAGATGCCAGTGGCTGCTGAACATGCAGCTATGACCCTTTTTCTGCTTAAATGCAGATACTCCTTTTGCCACTTCCCAAACTGCCTGCTTGACCTACGTCTGTCTGATACGATTCTGGATTTGTATTTAGGTGGGTACCAGTTTTAACTGTCTTAAATAAAAAATAACTGGTATATTGTACCAGACAGGTCACAAGATTTGTAGCATTTGCAAATGGAATACAGGATGAAATTACAGAAGTAGGAACATGGGAGATGGTTATAACATTTATTAGGGAGAAGATATTTATCCAGGTTATTTGGCTTATGTGTGCGGGGACACACATCATGGTGGAAAGACCTTGGAGTGCTGAGGCTTTCTGGGTATCATTACTCCAAGGAATGAGAAACTATACTACATGGAGCCATCAACCCACCTTTCCCCAGCTATCTAAAAGCAACTAGTTCTTGGCCTTGGGGTAAATACAGCTGATCGGGGATACAATGACTTTTTTTGTGTGGTTGCACTAGTGTTTGTTCCAAACTTGCTTAAAGAAGCTTCACCTCGCACTGTGCCACAAACTGAAATAAATATTAACTCAAAGTCACTTTTCTGGGTTACAGGAGAACCTAAAAATAAGGACCTGTAGCATTGTGACATGGTACAAGAGAACTATCTAACTGGGAAGTCTGTAGTCTGGGCCATGACTGAGCTAAATGCTGGGAAAGATGTAGGAGTAGAAGACTTCTATAAAATAAATTTTAACTATACTTTGCACCAAGCAGACAAAGGAGTCATAAAGGTGAACTTAATTTTTTGTGTGTCAAGATAGTATTGGTCTGAAGCATAAGTAAAAACATGGGGTAAAGCTGAAATGAGAACATTTTCTGTGCAGTCTGCATCAGAAACCTACAGAGGAAGTTGAGATGCTCTGAGATGAATCAGAGTGGAAGCTCCTTGAGCTCGTAGCTCTTTGCAGCCATGCCATAATATTTTGAAATGTCTTCTTTTCTTCCTTTAATTGCTGTCCAGATGGAAGTTGAGAGTTTTCAAAGTTGTCTGGGGATGCTGAAGCTGTGACAGTATGAGAAGCAGTTTTGACCAGCCTCTCAGTGATCCTGAAATCCTCGCCATGTGCCTGGGCTGTGTACTGATCAGCTGTACACTATACAGTATATACAATATAAATTGGTCTAAGAAACGCTGGTCCCAGATAAAGCACACGGGTCTGTGTGCCCCACATTTATTTTTATGAGAAACCTGGGGGAGGATTTGATGTTTTGAAGTTAAAGTTTCGGTCTGGAGGAGTCCCAAACAGGAAAAAAAGCAGTTGTTCATTTCTATGAAGGATGTAACACTTAGTGCACTTATGTAGAGAGAAGGAGAGAGATTGTATCAGTGTACATCCCAGTCATAACTCATTTCTCCTTTTAACAATACCAGCCTGGTAAGGCTATTGAGTACTTGTGCTGCACTAGGAGCACAGAAAGAATGGGATGTTTTATGGTCCTAAATTCAATTTACTGTTAAATGTCTCAGGTAATGGAAGCTTTTACCACATCACTTGAGAGACCATTGTATTGTCTGCTAGATTTCATAAGCAAGGAGTTTTCTTTTTTATTTAGTTGAGCTGCTTGCTTTTTCTGAAGAAATAAATGACCAAATAAAAAGCAGATCTGAAAACCTCCCCCACTGAGTCTATTTCAGTTGTTGCTGCTTTCTTCACATTTTCCTCCTTGAAATGCATTAGTTTCCAGTTGAGGGAACCTGAAGAAAAGATGATTATTACCAGGAAATTTGCAAATTAGCACAGCTCGAAACACCCCCACAGCAGTGTTCTAGTAAAATGAGTAAGGCTGGGCTAAAACCTCTGTGTTTATTTGGATCATTCTATATTTGGTTTTAGCAATCCTATTACTGAACTGAAATTTAGGACTCTTAAGATACATTTGTCCTGGAAGTAGCGCTGGTAAATTATAAGCTCTGATAGGTGGGAGGATGTGGAAAGTGTCTTAAGATCAAACAAGGAGAAAAGCAACAGACATTTTTCCTTTTCTGTTAAGTGTGTTTGCATATTTTCAGCACATTCAGCAAATAAGTAGTTTCTGTGGATGGACAAAATTAGTGGTTAAAGGAAAGCAAAATGCACCAAGTACAGGATGTGGGATATTGCAGTGCTATTATACAAATCAATGCTATGCCTTCAGCAGGAGTTTTCAGTTCAATTTAGATCACTTCCAAAGGAGGAAGAGAGGGAGGTTGAGTCAAACCACCACGATGAGTCTTTGCATGCATAAACTCCTATATAAAGAAAGATTGAAATATTAGTGAAGGGATGAAGAGCAGAAGGGATGGGAAAGGTACACCATATAAGGTACAGTGTAGGAGAAGACATGACCACTAATCACTGCTTTTTATGAAACAAGAAGAAAGAATTTAGGGGAGAGAAAAGAGTGGTAGAAGGAAGCTTTCTTCCATATGAAAAAAGGAGGCAGGAAATCCTTGCTTTTATGTTTCTTGGAGTCCAGAAGCACAGCCCTAAACAAGGGTGGAAATTTCTGTGTTAACCGTAGTGTAATTACTGTAGTTGCAAATGCATTTTTATTTAAACACTGCCATGCTGGAAAGCAGAGCCCTGCCATGTTCCAGAACAGAAGTCAAATTTGGATTCTGAGAACTTGTCAAAAAATGCTCCTGGGAGACAAATGATCACATAAATGTCAACTACAGCATTTCTTAAATGTTCCTTCTCCAGTCATTGCCAGCAATAATGCTTCAGTGATATCTTTTGGGCTGAACGTGAATCTACACAACATTATGTTCATTACATTCTGAAGACACCCAGCACTGATTTTTAAACCGTATTCCTCTCTTTATGACAGCTAAGTTCACAGTTTATGTACATATTATCCTGCGCTGCTAAGCTAGTGCTACCTGCCAAGATTTACAGCATCTTTCCTTAAGCTCAAATGGCTACAAAAATCACCAGATGGCAGCAGAGTCATTTCTGGTTTCCTCTTGCCCTGAACTCCGTGTTCACAGCTACATGGTCTGGAGTGCTCCTTGCAGCTACAGTTGGCAGCTTTGCAGGGTATGCAAGGACAGCTATACCTGCTGAGAAAGTATGTGCCTCTTCCTCAGCAAGAGATTTACGTTCTTCATTTGGTGCCTCCACGAAGGCTGGGTTTTAAGGGATGATTCTCTATTTTCTCTTCAGATTCTTTGCTTTTCTTGAGAATTGCCCCCATTTTTAGCTTGCAGACACTGGCTACACATGCTAACGGCTGCGTTCTTATGGTATTTTATACGTTGCCAAGGTAATGCAACGTAACAAACTTACCTTTTTCTAAGAGCAGAGAGACACCATCTCTGGAACCAACAGAGGTTGAGTCCATGGCTCTGGGATCAAACTGGCTAATAGGAATCTTGTTAATGGTGCTACTTGCTATTATTCCACTGTTGCGGTTGGTTTTCCTTGATAAAAGTCTAAAAGCAAAATGTTAAGAGGAGAGAAATACCCCAGAGGATTACAAAATTCAGAATAATTTTGGTCTGGAACAATCCTCAAGTTTCCCAATTCTGGAATTTCCCTTAAAAAGGAATAATTTCCAGGCAGTTTCCCAGCTATAACCATTAGACACGGAGGCTCCATAGCAGCCTGATGGGTGCACAGACTGGAAAGAAGCTTGGCCAGTGGTGCCAGTGTTGGTTTGCCTGCTTTCCTAAGAAACCTCATCAAAATGGAGTAGTCTCTAGGTGCCATTCAGATGTCAGTGGCAAAACTAGGAGAAAGTTTCCTGTGGTAGTCAGGATCTGGTCTCTGTGTGTCCAATAGCTCCTTCCCTGCGTGTTTCAATGACAAGCTGAACTCTAGTGCAGTGGAAAGAGGGAAAGGTTATTGTGATTCTTCTGGCTTGCTTCTTTTAACAGAAAAAAAAAAAAAAAAGAAACAAAAAACAACCTATACTTTCATTCCTCCCAGAGGAGCTCCTTTCAATGGAGTTTTAGGTCTGGAAATGGACCAAGGCAACTGTGTTCAAACCTACTGGAAAGGACATGGCTCTTGTCATAGATTTCAAAACCACCTTTACCAGACTCCCACAAAATCAAAAAAATGTTGCTGTGCTCAGCACAAGGCAGACAGAGAATGCTAAACTGAGGATTGTGAAACGTTCTTGGCTAGAGACTCTTCCAAGGTCACCTTCTATGTGATCTGTGAAATTACTGAATTTTTCTTTTAATTGATACCAGGAGTTGATGCATCTGGAAACTTACACAAGATTAAGGGGGAGTGATTAAGGGTGAATAATTCTTATTCCCACAAGTGTTCCTATTACAGCTTGGTAGTGAAAGGAATCCTCAAAACTGGTGCTATTCCACCTGTTTTTAAAGCCTTCTTTACATGGTCAGAGTTGTGGAAAGGTAGTAAGTAGAAAAGAAAATGAGATCATTTTGTGTATCTGCACACCCAGACACTCACACATTTAGGGCTGTAAACTTTCACTTACTCGTTCTCCCTCCTACTAAACTTTCTCCATGCTGTCCTCCAGCAGAGTTTGGAAGTTTGAAGTGGACTTAAAGCAAAAATACATGTTCTCTTTTATTATGAGCATATTTCAAGGGGAAAATGGATTATACTTTTAGTGGACTGAATGCATTCAATTGCAGCAACGTTTATTATTTCAGAACAAAGGATTGTTATTCAAACCAAAGGCTAAGTGTTACCCACAATGCCACCTCTAAGCATTTTCCTATAGCTAATTTTTAAAATAGCCTTTAGGATTTACTTGAGTAAATCAAACCTCAGGAAGGAGAAGCTCACAGAGGGAAAATCACTGCATTAGAGGTGATAAAATGAGAAATGAGAGAGACGAACATCAGTGCAAACTCATCAGCATCAGAATAAACTCAGAAATAGACATTCTACATTTCCATAATGCTGTCAGCTGCCACTACAGAGACAGGGATCTATTACCTCTGTTTATACTGCTGCTAACTTAATTTATAGCAATTTATTCTATAAAAGTAGACAGTAACTTGACTGACTGGGAAAAAAAAATCTACTTTGAGCTGAAAATAAAAATGATAATGCACATAATAGATTTCTGAAAGCAATCTGAATGGCCGGTTAAAACACAAGGTGAGTTAGACATATTTTTAGTAAATCTCAGCACGAGTTACCTCCTTTCATATGCACATTTGTAGATGGATCGATAAAGGGTGGACTTGGGACATTTACTTAGTAAGACTGGATGCATCCAGGTTAACTCACGACTCGAAGGCTTCTTCATTTTGCTGGGATTGCATGGGAGGAGGAAGTGAGAGCAGAAGTGGGCACAATGCCCTCAGGGCTGAAATCAGGTGCCTTTTCTTGATCAGCACTGTGGCAAAAGAATCTGATACAGTTTTGTACGGGCAAAAATAAGCAGCTTGTGTAATTTCTGTCCAGATAGCAAAGAAGATAAGAAATGCCAGACTTAACTCAGACTCAGCCCTGTGCTCCCCACCACTGCTCCATGTTGGGTCTGGAGCTGATTGCATTCTGTCAAATTGGCTCCAATTTGACAAGTTAGCATTGGTTTGCAAGATACCATGAAGACATACATAGAGGTGCTGGCATCTCTAAGGTCTTTAGGTGAGATTGCATCACAGCTTGTTAAAGCCTGTGGCCTGGCTCAGTTAGACCCATTCTGCTCTCAGGCAGTGGTCCTCAGTCTCTTCATTGCCTGAGCAGGAGTATGGACCTTCTCTGCAGCAAACAAGCTTCTTGGTGAGAAGCTTGCTCTTTTTAAGTACCTTTCAGACCCCCTTAGAAGTAGTTCATGGGCCTCCAGGGGTCCATAAACCAGAGGCAGAAAAGCATGGCTCTGGAAAGTCTAAAGGATATAATCATCAGCCTACAGGTAAACATGTGCTTAAATGCTTTGCTGATCAGAGACTGACTGCTGAACTGGGGCCTTGGGAGCTGCCTTGTTATTCCCTTTATGACAAGAAGTTGATCTTTAAATTGAAGTGGAATGTTTTCCTGTTGCAACATAACCTGTTTTTGCTGGGGAAAGGAAAGGGAGGAGAGGACTGGCAATAGTTTGTGTCAATCTCTGCTCAGGATTAGAATAGCTGTGAGCAGAGCAAAATTAGGAGTACTGTCACTGCTGTGCAGATACAACCAGGTTGGAATAAAACAGGGGATAAGGTAGATGAGACTGAGATGCATGGACCAAGCCACAACGGGAAAAGTGTAACATAGAAACAGCAAGGTGTGGCATATCTTATAATGACTCTGGTTGGAGAGAGACATGAGAAGTTTGTATGGTATCTGTTTGCCAGCTTTCTGGCAACAAAGAGTGCTGGTCTAGAAGAATTTCATGACAATGCCATGAACAAAAAGAAGCCTCTATTGTATTTTGCACCACACTGATCCCACTGGCTCAGTTGTATACCCAGTGTTTCCAGGGTTAACAGGTGAGGTTGCCCTCATGCAGACCATTGCTTCAGAACTGTGAGTTCTGAACATGACAGCCCATGTTTCTGAGCCCAGCTTTGCCCATGCCTCCCACCACCTGGTGACCTCCAGTGTGCTTTCCCCTGAGCACCTGCAGCACATCCCCACCTCCCATGGCTGTGGAAATTTCTGATGGCTATGCTGCTGTGTAGGATCAGCTTGAGAGAGGGCTGGCAGCACCCTCAGACCCACAAATAGCCTCTGCATGGTTTCCCTACAGGCACATGCAGAGCACCCACATGAGTCCCATCTGAAGGCTCACCATGTGGATGGCGGGAAATGCCAGTCTTGAGTGTAAGTCTGCAGGCTGGTATCTCCAAGATGCATCCCCAGCTTTGCCTGTGTCAGTGCTTTGGGATTGAACCAGTGGTTGAACTGCTTTGCCAATGCCTGTGCTGCTTCAGATGTGAGCTTAGTAAAAATCGTTGTTGATAAAACAAAGCTGTACCATGTTCAAAAGCCAAACTAATTTTCTTTGCTTCAGGCCCTGGACCCCTTAATTTGCTGCTACTGGGGGCTTATTCAGCTGCTAGCCACAAGCTCTTCCTGCTTCAGGACTATGTTGTATAATGTTCCTGCTCTACTCAAAGGGAAAACAGGAAGGGTACAGCTCATGACAGCATTTTTAATAGTAATCTTATATAAAGCTGGATTTTACTTTATTTGACCACCCATCAGAGTGAAATTAAGACTCAGTTTAGCAGTGCAATGTAATGCACTTAAACGTGACACATACCACACTAGTCAGCCATGCTGAAGGTTACAAACAGCATCACACATTGCATTCAAATAGCTGCATTGTCAGGTCTGAGGAACTCCATGAGGTTTGCCTTCCAGTGCTGTTCTGCTCTGAAAAGCAGGCTTTAAAAAGCTCACTGTGTGCCTCTATGTTTATTGGATCACTGTAGTCCTTATCAGATCACACTGCTTAAAAGAAGACGCTTTCTCCCTTCTGTTTGCTAGCTCAAGGTGGGATCAGAGAAGAAACATGGATTGTTCTTCCAGTCAACTCAAGAAAGATAAGTGATACATGAATTATTTCATCCCACTATGTTTTCTACTATACCTAAGCAGCCCTCATTGTCTCACCTAGTAACACTGCTGCTGGAGCATTCACCACAGTATTTGTTTTTTTTTTTTTAGAAGCCAGCTTTGGCTTCTGTGCCTGATGTTGTTTAGGTTAAGACAATTAGTCCTGGAAACAATGGCTGCACTGCTGTAAGCTGCATTTCAAGGTAAAGCAGCTTACAGATAAATCGGTCAACTAAGAAGCTGTGGTATGGCCTCCTTCTTTTGATGTCTGTTCTCCAAAGGTCTGAAAAACACCAGCAGACACCAAAAGATGCACATCTGCTTGTGGTTGCATGAATTGAAATCCCTTGCTAACAGATGAGAGGGAGCCAAATGAAGTGAGACATGGGATATCGAACACATCTGTCAAAAATGTCTGTGAGAAAAGCTGAGTACAGTTTCACTGTGGTGCAATGCAATGCTTATTCCTTTTCAGTAGCTGCTGACTGTGCCTTCCGGGTGTCATATAATTTTCCTAAGTAGCTGCCTCCTACCCTTCCTCTTCTTCTTTTTTTCTCCTTTTTACCATTTTTTCTTCTTGGTTCAGCAGGGTGGCACAGGTGGACACGTGCTGAGACTTTGTCCCTATGCTCAAAAGAGGGATCTGCAGGAGGCAGGGAATAGAAGGGACCAGGCAGGAGGAAAGGCACCAGAAGGTGCGAGCACCAACACAGCACGGTGTCCTGGGGGTTTGTGCTTTGTGGGGTGATAAGTTCCATCTCAAGGTCTTATGGTTGGGGTGTCCTCAGATGTCTCTTCTGTATGGATCCTCTCATCTCTGTGAAAGCTGAGCTTACTCTTGAAAGCTGTTTTTCAGCTGTGTTAATCAAGAATCTCTCAGCTTTTGTTCACTGACTTATTGGGACATAAGAGTCTCTGACCCTATTTGTCCAGCCTGGCTTGTATCACAGTCAGCCTATTCAGAAGTCACTCCTGTGAAGGCAGGGGGGACTGGAACTTGATGGTTTTATTAGACTTTTTAATTAGCCTTGTTTCCATGGGAAAGCAAGGTAACAAGTGCAGCTCCAGTGAGTTTTCCACCAGCTAAGGAGATGGCTTAAAATACTGATGAACCTGGTTTCTTCTGATATGCCTGTGGGTCTCTTGATTTACTTTGTAGATAGTCTGCTCAGAAATGCTGATAGTGAGCAATCTTTGCTTTTCCCAAGTGGTCTTCACAACATGCTTGTTTGTTTTCTTCCTAATCCACCTTGCAGTGAGGCCATGATCACGTTTAGGGTCCTATCTACACATCTTAACAGAACAATTACACTTCTTGCTTTAATTAACAGTGAGCTCAGCCCTCCCTTCCAAAACTGGAGGATGAATTTCCCTCAGCTGTAGCTGCACAGCTCTCGCTGACTTAAAGATCAGCCAGGTGCATGATAGGAAGCACCCAGCCTCCCTCAGGGCTCCCACACATATTGCCATGGGGAGAGAATCTTCTTCACTTTATTCTGAGAATGAACTGCTCAGATGCCCATAACCCCTAAGGGAGAGGAATTAACTTCAGAAATAAATACTGCCTTCAGATACAAGCTACTTATCTGAGTGCTGAGCAGGGGCTTCGTATAGGAACCCCTTAGGAGGCATTCCATCACATACTTCCCCCCCGAAGTGAGCAGTCAGATGGTGAACCCTCCAGCAAATGACAGTGATACAGCTTAAACTAACCTACTTAGCCAGCCCAGCAGCCTTAAGCAGGTTCCCCTAGCTATTGACACTGACACAGGGAGTCCCTGCCATTGCTGTGTTGCCTCACATCTACAGCCTTGGTGGTCAGGTGAGGTTCAAAGACTGCTGCCTTTGCCAGCATCCCCAGCTGTGTGGTGGTGATGATCCCCTGCCCCTGTGCTGGCCCTTGATCATCTCCACCGCTGTCCTTGTGCCTTGACAAGGTCTCATCCTTATGAGTGGCAGTGGCTTAGCAGATTAGTAGTAACCTAGTAGGAAGGAAGTCACCTGTGAGGTAGTAGTCACAAAGAAAATAACTATCCTCTCCCTTAAAGGCAGTTTAGAGGAAGGTGGGAGCAAAGGATAGTTTCCTCCTTTTATATAATCACAAGAGAAACAGGGCAAACAGAGCCTCTGCTCTGCCTAAGCAGTCAGAGGGACAAGTGGACGTAGTGGGGGCAGAAGTGGCAATTCTTTCCTTCCCCATCCCTACTCCCCAGAAAAGAGAGAGGGAAGTCAGTGCCCAGAGAGGACACTGCTGATGGCCCAAGAGGTGGTGAAAATCTGATCTGGGAGACACAGGAGGAAAGAACTGAATGGTTGATGATGAGTAGAACTAATGAGGCCTGCTTTCAATATACTTTTGTCTCACGGTCGATTGTCAATCCAATTGAAACTTTTTCTGTGGTTGGGGCACTTATAAGGCTTCTCATCTGTGTGGGCTGTCTTGAGTCTAATAATCTCTGAGTTCAGCCTACACAGTTTCCATCATCTGTGACACAGGGACTCTGTCCTCTACCTGGACATCTTCCTTTTTTTTTTTTTTTATTTTATGAAAACCTTTCATTTATGCCTGTCATGCTAGTGCAATTTGGCTAAAATTGTACAGAGAGCTCAAGGGGGCAAGGGAAGGAAAGGCAGGCAACTGAACAGACAGACACACATGCATTAACACCTCTGAACAAAGAGCGTAGCTGTGTGAATCCCATTTCCTTAGAAAATCTGAATCAAAATGTCTGATTTTTCAGCAAGTGGAAGCTGGACTCAGACATTCTGAGAGCCTTGGGGAAGTGAAGGACTGTGCAAATGGGATGCTTAGTTTTTGTCCAACTTCCTTCATTGTTCTAGAGAAAGAGAAATGCCACACACGATGCTTGAAATCTGCCAGCATCTACCTCCAGCTTCTTCCCTGCAATTATCTTTTAAATGGAAGAAAATTGTTTTCTGCTCTCAATCTCTCACTGCTGCTTCCTTCTTAATCTTTCCTTTTTTTTTCATAAACATCATGAAATCATCACTCAAAAAGGGGGAGAGAGGGAGAGATTAATTAAGAAGCTTGCGTTCCAGTTTGAGGCTTTCACTGATAATCAGAAACTGCTTGAGTTGCGCTTTCAGGGGTTTGTAATATGAACAGAATCTCTGGATAGGGAGACAGGCTGTAATTAATTTCTCTCTCCAGGACAATTACAGATAAAAATAGTAAAACAAAGACAAATATCAGCAGAGGTGCCTATGTTGCATGTACTCCATCATAATGTTGCTCAATAGCAGGTTATTTGCTACTCAAGGTCAGTGGTTCACAGGATGAAAAGGATTTCCAGGAGGTCACTGTTCCTGGCCTTTGCCAGCACCACACCTGATAATCATTGCTTTCAGCCACTTTTCCAAGTGTTGGGCACAGCAAAGAAACTTTCTTTTCTCATTCCATCCCTGCACTATGAGAGACCTGTCCTGTGGAGGGCTGGCAGCAGAAACTAGTTAAGCTGGGTAAGTTTGATTGTTACTGCAGTAGTATTGTGGGAAGCAGGAAGCCTTAGCAGGGAGATGAGAGGGAGGGAATGGTGGAAGCCTCTAGCTGCTTTACAGCATGTCAGGTTTCATGGAGAAAAATAAGTGTCTTGCTGCCAGGGCTCTGCAGCAAATTGCAAAAGGAAGAGCAAGTCTAGTGTTGCAGCACTGAGCAAGTTTGCAGACAGCCTGCAAAAGCAGCAGTGGTATACAAATGATGCTGATTTGTTTCAGTAGATGCCATCTCCACAGCCAGGGCTGACACTTTCAGTGCCTTTAACATGAAGTATTTGGTTGCTGAACAATACCCAGGGAGAAGAGTGAGAAAGTCAGGCTTATAAAGGTTTACGAATTCTTCTTCTCAGACAGACCAGTGGCCTGAGCAATGCTTTGGGCTATGTGCTGTAAGAGAGCAGGGAGTAGGGTGGGGGGGAGAACATACCTTTGCTTTCATGTTCCATGAGGATGGGGATGTTCTGGAGATGAGGCTTTTCCATACGTCCCTCCATCCAAAGCTAAGGGAAAGTCAGTGAGGTATCAGCCAGCTCCTTCCTAGAGCTCTTCATTAGCAGCCATCGATATTTTTTCAAAGCAATTCAACTACATCATTGACTATGTTATAGAGAGGGACAGTGAAGCATGAGAATACACAGAGCAATGCACTCACAATATCTGCTAGCAACAGATACCATGTTTTCCATGACCCATATTGTGCCCAACCCAAACCCTACAGCTTTCTTTAAGGGCAAATAAGCTCAAAAGAGCTAAACTGTGAGCAGCTTCCAGAACAAGCTGATGCCATAGCAATGAAAACTGCTCCCGTTGTTCTCTCCAGGCTTGTCAACAGCAATATCGGGTTCCAGCTCTTGTATGTGTTAGTAGTAGGAATGCCGGGATAACTCACTTTCAAAGCTTTCTTCTGGGGTTTGTGTAGAGATTTATTGACTTGTTCTCACACTGACAGTGTGACTAAAATAAAGGACTTTGCTTTGAAAACAGGGACTCCAGTATCTACTTTTAAATAAGCAGAAAGGAAGCAATAGTCAGGGACTGGCTGAATAATGCAGCAGGCTCCCTTCCAGAGGAGAACAGGCAGGATCAAGCTGATGGTGGGTCAGAAATTGTTGTTTGTCAGGTGAAGAAAAATGTAGGAGATATTGAAAGGTGCAGGGAAGGTCAATGAAGATAGAAGTGTCATTGAATTTATAGATGATGAGAGATCACAGGGGCTCTTTAGCCAGAAGTGATGACTAGTTAGAGGGATACTTGTCTGAGACATTCACAATGATTAAAGACGGAAAGTGAAATTGATTGTTCCTTCCTTTCTTTCCCCACTTTTTTTTTTTAACTCGGTCCTGCAACATGGGAACAAGGGGTCACTCACTGAAATTAAAGGGCAGCAGTTTTAGAGCTGATAAAAAGAAATCTTTTTTCTTCTACAAATCCTGCATGTAGTTTATCCATGGAATTTATTGTCTCTCTCCCCAAGGTCATGGAGGCAAAGGCTGTGGCCAGATTTTAAAGAGACCAGACTAATTTCACAACCCTTTACAACATTTGTGGCTACCCGAGGCAAGGCAAAAAAGGGCAGGTATTGAGTCACATGCTTTGGGACAAAACCTCAAAAATTCTGAGTCCTGAGGAAGGATGGACATCTCCTTATCAGAGTGTGGCAGGCAGCTGGAGTGAGTTTAAACTGTGCACTACTCTTTTGTGAGGAGTTTCTGCCTTGCTGTGGAGACATTTGAAGAGAACGTGAGCCTTAAGTCAGCTTCTCTCATTCCCAGAATGGGATCTTAAGAAAAACTCACCTTCACGGCTGCCTTAAGCCATGAATCAATGCACCCTGTGCCTCAGGGTTGTCAGCTCCAGCAGAGGTGTGAGGGGGAGCAAGGGACAGCCCTTCTTTAACCTGATACAACTCCACTAGGCAGAGCTTATTTGTCAGAGTCCACACTTATCTTGGGTGCTATTATTTATCCAGTGACTCTTCTCTTGCCTTTACTGTGATGAAGCAGGGATGAGATGTTGCAACAACACTAGGGACACCAGCACTTAATTCCACCACTGCCAAGCTCAAGCTGCAGTATGCTACCAGAGCAGAAGATAGCTGCAGAGGCAGTGGAGTGGCGTTTCTGTAGCCAGGGAGACAGTCAAGGTGGAAGGGTGGGCACAGGATGGGAAATACTGCAAGGCATGTATGGGAGGGTTGTTAATGTTGTACATGGTGGTTTGTGAAGCACTTGTGAGAATCAAACATCATTGTCAGACTGACAAGATGAGCCCTCTGTCAAAGAAATAAATACATGTCAAGCCCAGCACATGGCTCTTCAGTTCTCACCAGAGTAACTGGGATCTGGGTTCAGGGCTGAAGCATGAATTCACCTCTCACATTTATCTCCTCCTTGTCTTTTCTTAGGCAAGGTAGCAACCATCATGTTTTGTTCTTTGGAAAGAGGTTTCATTATTCATTGGCCATGAAACGCCATCTGCTTGAGAAAAGAGTGAACAAAAGACAGGTAAAGCTGCAAATCTGCTGTGATGTGAGTCCCAGGGCGATTCTTCCAAGGATGAAGAACTCACCATTTCAACAGCTGGCCCCCAAAGATAAAATTACAGCCTTGTAATGTGCCATAGATACCTCACACAGAGTAAAACGTGGGCTGTGCTTTCCCTTTCGGGGCCTGGAGTTGAGTTTTGTTTGCAATTCTGTCTTCAAAGAAAGATGGTGATGGAACATGTATGGTTGTTTGAAAATGAGCTTGTCCTCTGGCAAAACAGGAATTAGAGAAGTTTATTAAGACTGGAGTTTCACTGGAAACATCAGTGGTCGCATCCCTGCGTCCTGGAGAGCCAGTGAACCATTTGCAGTATTAAGGGAAACATGGGGCTCTTAACGCCCTTTCTCAGTGTTTTCTGAAGTAGGGATTACATGTCAGTGCCCCTAACATTTCTTTCCATGCCAGTGGTCTTCTGGCTAGTCTTTTTTTTTCCAACAGCAGCCATAACTGATTTCTGAGGTTCTTTATTACTCTGCTCTGCCACTAAAGTTTTCCAGCGTCACCAGTCAGAAATCATGGGATAATGTTATGCTATTGATAATGCTGTCAGCTCACTAACATGTTGTATGATGTCCTCCCAGTGACCACTTTGGCTGGGCAAAGCTTTTATCTGCCTGGCTTCCTGCAGATTTTTGAAGTAAAATCCCCATTCAACTGCACACTCCTCATATACTGATCTTATCAGGATAACTTCCTGATAAGTGCCATTTATCTGTGTAAACCCTTATTGTCTTCCCTGTCACCTCATCCTTACCTGTATTGTGCATGGCCAGCTGGAGAGGATGCTTCAACTAGCTGTGAAATGTTCCTCAAACTGACATAGCAGGGCAGATTTCTTGTGAATTTTTCCCAAATCCCCAGATGGTGCCCTCCACTGAGATTACTATTGATCAGGTGGAGCTCTTTTCCATCTGGGCTACAAACATACACATACACACACACAGTGGAAGGTTTATTAATAATGCAACAGTGACTGTGATGAACCATGATAGGTGATGACAGAAAGTGGGAGATGAATACATTCAAATCAGAGTGCTTGGCAGGTATATGAAATATTATTGTGTTAGAGATGGGACCTTTAGCACTATAACACCAATACCCCAGGCGAGAGATGCAGCACTGATGCTGTCAGTCAAATTTGATTTTCTCGAGGTTCCTCTCACCCATCACTATGGTGTAGGAGCACCATCAAGCAATATCACCGGTGTCTGTCACAGGTGGTTCTTTCCTCTCTTTCTGGCTCCAGGAGAAAGAGTGCAAAATTAAAACAGGCAAATAGAGAGGAGAGTGGGTGCATCTGTGGGAGCTGTGTTACAAAGGGGTCTGCACAGCACCGCAGGCCATTTAATAGCTCTAGCCAGGCCCCTGGTGCTCAAGCAATTAGTAGATGTGAAATAGGGAGAAAGAGATATTTTACTGCAGGGATGATCACCCTCATGTATGCAAGTGCAGTTACTTTTTGAGACCTCGAGGAGAAAATGGGAGTCAAGGTTTTCCAACCAGCCCATTGATCAGGCTTATGCCTTTATTGATCCTTTAGTCAAAAAGCAATGAAAATACTTCTAAATTTGAACCCCGCCTTCACAGTCTGAGGGCATACATTATCTCATGGAAAAGCATGCTAACTTTTCTGCTTGTCTTTTCAGATCTTTCTTCCTGGGAATGGTTCCCCTTTTTCAGCCTGAAGAAATCAAGACTGAAAAGAGCAGTGTGGTTGACAGGTCCCTTGGCAGTCTTTGAATGTTGAACTCTACAATGAAGGTGATATCAAATGATTTGTGGGTGATCCACATGTGGTTAAACATGTTTGCACAAAACGCTCATCAAATAATTCTGAATAATGAGTGCAGGTGCTAAAAGCTTGATGTGTTTGCAGGCATTTCATGATCAGAAGTAAGAGCTTAAAATTTGCCAGCTTAAGTAGTCCCTGACAGAATAATCAGCATGCTCTGCTGTGTGCTGTGATTGCACCCTCCGTTCTGTGTCTGAATTACAGATACAGGAGATGCTAAGTGCAGTTAGCCCTCCCTGTCTGGACATTTAACAAGCCAGTTTTCTCATTCTGCTAAGCAAGAAATCTCAAAAGCAGACTCTCTGCAAGATAGCTTGGGCTTGTGGAATTAAGAATGAAGACCAAAAAACTCTCATGGCTCAGATTCAGAGGAGACCAAGTGCCGGTCACACTCATTGGTAAGTTTTTATGAAATGAGACTGTTGCATTGGTAGTCATGCTGGACAGCCCTTGGGTCCTTGTTTTCTAATTTTAAACACAGCATTCATGCTACAACCAGCTGTGTCCTGAGAAGAGACGGCCCAGGCTGGCTTGGTGTGAACTAGGGAGCTGTGCTGCTGCTCATCACAGGCTGGTCTACGTGAAGAGAGCCATATCAAAAACCCCTGCAATCTATGAGCCTCTGTGTTTGGGATCTGTGCTTTGTGGACTCTTTAGACATAGAAAGAAACAGTAGTATCTCATGTATGAGCAGCTTGGACACTGTGACCAAGAGCTAGGCAGGACTGGTGACTGGAAAGTTCCCTTGCCTCCAAGGGACCTTCTTCTTTAGGCATACTTCTGACCACTTAATACTACCTGTTATAGATTCATCTAGTTTTCCTGACCCTACAAAATCATGTCAACATCTTTCTCTGGCCAAGAGTCAGCACACAACACGTACTTCCTAGAGACAAGTCCAAGAGAAATGCTAGGAGAGGTTTACAGGCAGAGATTGACAAGGCCTGGCTAGGAGCCCTATTTCTCCGTAAGAGAGGACTGGTCTAACTCAGACATGAAGATGGGGCTATTATGATTTAATCCACTTCCCACCACAGCTGGTGATATGTATTACCTGCTGCTCATGCACTGGCGTGACTCTGTTGTGGGATAAATCCTACATTTGAGCTGCACTTGAATTGCTTGTGAGTCTTGGCTTAAGAACCACAGCCTAGCTGCTCCTGATTAAAGGCCAGAGGTGGTAAAATATAGACATGGAGATAACATCTTTGCAGAATCTTTGCAGACTTTGTATAGTCAGTAACTATACAAACATCTAGAGAAGCTGTATCTCTGAGGGACAGGATGAGACTCGCTAAGAGGGGAGCATCTGTTCCCTCGCTTGAATCTGTTTTGTTTAAAAGACTGTGAACTTCAGGGCTGTTGGCCTGGCATATTATGGGGGCTGTATATGCAAATGTAATTATACATATGAAAACCCCCTGAGAAAAATCCAAATAATACTTATATTGGCACAAAGACTATACTGTTATTGAGTTTGAGGTGGTCAGCCTGCTGGCCATTGCATTTCAATTACCTTTACATTAATTTGGTGCCACTGAAGTGAAGTAATTGTCACTGATTAATGCCAAGAACCAACAGATATGTTCTTCCCTTTTGTTTTCTTCTTTTCAAAATTCAATTTAGTGCTGGTGAGCAGTGCCAAAATGACAGCTCTGCAGCCTGCAGTGTTTTATTCAGCCATGGAACTAGTCCTAGCACAGCATGAGCAAGGGATGCCTTGCTCAGGAGTGGATGCGCTCAGGAAGCAGGAATCAGTCAACTGCATTTCCTCCTTTAGTGGTGTGGTGCATAGTCCCAGTGCTGGGGATGGAGTGGCAACACTGTGAACGTTTACAGCCCTGTCTTAGCTATGTGAGTAATATTTTAACTCTCTTGGTGAAAGTCATAATTCTGGGGCAAGAGGAGTAGGTGGAAGGAGATCCTACACTTGTGCAGTGCTCATACACTGTTGTCTTGTGCCTGATGGTGGTAATGGGGTTTACATACAGTGTGCAGTAGAGTGAAGAGAGACTTTTCTTTTCCCAGAGAAAGCATTTATTTGAGCTTTCTACATCCATGTAACACCAAGTGTCTCCAGGGGGTTAGGTCGTGGAAGTGGTGCAGCCCAGCTAGCAAAGGTCTGTGCCTGCCTGCATAAGGGCTGCTCCTTCTGTCTCAGGCTATATTATAGAATCATAGAATCATTCAGTTTGGAAGAGACCCTTAAGATCATTGAGTTAACTGTTAACGTAACACTACGTAATCCAGCACAAAATTGTGTCCCTGTTGCTTGGATGGGAATTGTTCTCCTTGGTGCACTGTCATGGCCCATGCAGGTGAGCCCTCCCATGCCCCCTGGCAATGGGACTGGCATAAATCAGGTTGCACAAACCACAAAGCAACTGGCAGCACAACAGTGGTTTCCAGCCACTTCTCATGGACTTGGGCACACTGACACACAGGACTAGGCTGTTGTCTCTGCTTTACCCTTGAAGGGAGGGGAAAACAGTGACTTCAAGTCTGGGCTGGGCTTCTTGGCTCACTTAAAGCACACCTAAGCAATGTACTGGATGCAGGGTCTTCAGGACAGGCAAAATGGTCCCACAGGGAAAAAGAGGTGAACTCCTAATGCTTTTGTACAACAGCACTTCCCATTGCTGTGAAGCTGCTCAACACACATTAATGAATGACAAGGACCAGTTATACCAGTTACCAGAAATGTTGCAAACAGCCTCACTCCCTTCTCCCCACCCTGTCACCTCTCTTCCTGGAGCCCTCAGAAGGAAGAGGAGGAAGGTGGATATTTATGAGCATGTCAGGGAGATAAAAGGGAAACAAGTAGCAGGTGTGCTAGAAAGCCATTAGATGGCATGCTTTTCTTGTGACATTTTGTTATCATAATTATTATTTCGGATGCCTTTGGAGTATAATCAACAGTTGTCTTATCATAAATGTGCTTAGTAAAATTGTCTCAAATGCACAAGAGAATCCATTTATTTCTTCTGAGTTGCAGGAAGCTGAAATTACTGCTTAAATAACCTCTCAGTTCAAGTGAGGGTAAATCAATGCTGACCGTGGAGGACAAACAGTGCAGATTTTACTTTTGTGACCCAAGACTGCACACCATCACCATTCATCTGATCTTCTGATCTAGTCAAATGAAAATGGAGGTGAATTATCTATCTTTTTCCAGCTGGTATTCCTATGATGTGGACAGGTGCTGCATTATTACAATAGTTGAAGGATTATTTTTTTCTTTGGTTGCTTGCTTGTATATTGAAAAGGGCATAGGAAAACCCATGATGCTATCCTGTTTAATGTGCTTGCATATATTGTCTCTTGCTTAACGTTTCCTCCAGTGAGTCATTTACAATCTTACTAAGCATCTGCTTTGTCTGTTAAATATCTCACATGATTATGGACTGAATATTGCTTTCATCTTTCCCTGAGTCATCTTCCTAAAGGTTACGCAATGGTAAAGGAGGTCAAGCCCTTGTCTTCTCAGTTTTCATTGTGGTATGTTCAACACTTACGAGGAACTGGATTTCCCACCTACTGCTTTGATTTGCTCTAACCCTGACAGAAGCAGTCCAAATATATCATTGTTTGTACTACAGCTTTATGGCCAATGGAGTGCTGGTGTCTATTCAGATTAATTTTGAAAGTGGCAGAAATTGGTCTGGGATGTTGCATTTTCTGGGTACCACTTTTCTACAGCCATCTTCACCTCAAATTTACCATCTCATGCTCTTTGAGGTCCCTGGATTTTACTTACTTTTTGAACCACTTGCCCAGCCATGCAGCTTGGCAAATATTTAGCCATTAATTTCACTGTTAAAGCGGGAACTGTCAAGAAAGATTTTTTCTCTTTTCTGAAAGTATAATGACTAATGGTAGGTGATAGCATTCTTTGGTGTTGGACTTTCACCTCATTTTTTTGCCAGTTTGACCCCCTACAGCCGGTCCAGAAGGACAGTGAAGAGGACAATGTAGAGGTCAAGACCTGTGCAGACAAATTGCCTACATGTTCCAGTGACTGTGAATAAATCTAGTTTCCAGCTGTTTGCTCTAGCTTCATAAGGTTTCCAGACCTTCATAAGATCCTTCAAAATGCTAAAGAGTCCTTGAAGATGTTAATGTGATGATGAGCTGAGGAAGCTCAAAATCTTCCAGATAAGGATCTTTTCAAGAAAAGGCATTTTAATGCTACTACATATCGGTGCAGGAAATGGAGGGTGAAATTTATGGTCTGTCATGTGTGTGAGTGAGATTAGTGGATCTTAATGATCTCTGGCTTTAAATTCAATTTTCCTTTTATTTTTCATGAAAGTTGGGTTGGAATGATTTTAGTACTCACCTAAGCAAAGGATTGAAAATGTGGCTTTTTATCAGATGGACAGGGTCTTGGGAAAAGCCCTGGAAAAGCTGTTAAACCAGCAAAAAGTTCTTCAATGCAATTTAGACACTTGGAGCTCACTTGTTTGTGACCAAAGAAGGGGTCACAGAAGGGGTTTCCACTGCTTGTCTTCTGCAACGTAGTGTCTTTTGGTCATCACTGACAGCAGAGCTACAGGCAGAGGAAAATTTAGAGGACAGAGAGAGCTTTCAACCATCTCCAGTTCAATTTAAAGAAAAAAATCAGTCTCCGTGGTTACCATCTACATACTTAGACCCCCCCCCATGAATCTTGAATTAGCAAAACCTGTCTCCAGGCTGTTGGATGATCTTAATTAAACTAAATTAATTATTTATTCAAATAAAATAAGACATGCCAAGACTATCCAGGGAGCCTGTAAGGATAAAAATGCCTCTTATTAGAAAAATGTGTCAATACTTCACACGAACTGGGGCCATTTTATTTGTATGGGATCCTGTTTTCTTAAACTCCTCAGGGCTCAAAATAATGATTTTTCATTTGTGTATGGTAGGAGCCCTCCACTTCTCTCTTACCATCACCCTCTTGCTGTTTTGTGTTGTGGAACTGCAAATACTAGGCAGATATCTCTTTTCCTAAGAAGCTTCTGGCAGTCTTCACCCAAACTTTTAAGATCATTTATACAGACTGGAAACCAGCAATGCCAAGAAGATATTTCTTTTCCATGACACATTGTGAGTGATTCTTGCATAAAATTGCCTAGCATTTGACAAAGTCATAATCACTAACTAATGATCCATAATGCAATTGCTCTAATTAGTAGTATTATTGATATTACCTTACTAGAGTAATTGGACTCATTTAACCTTTTTTTGTAGCAAGAGAAATGGGGATACTGATGCTGACAAGGACTGGCATCAAATGGACAATAAACAGTCTGTATAGCAGTTCTTTGATAACATGCCTGCAGTTGGTCTATGCTACTCACCACCACTATATGGTTGGTTTGGAGCTACAAGAATCTGAAGAAGTGGAGAGTCCTTTTTCCACTCGAGTCTTCTCAGACCTGTCAGAGATATGCCTTGACTGAAAGGTTAAGTGTGCTCCAAGTCCCATGACCTGTGGATTAAGCCCAATGTGTCCATACTCTTCATAGGAAGGGATAGCTGGAGATATCTGCTGATGGGCAGAGCTGGAATGTGCTTGGCCTTCTGTGGGGAGGTGAGTGGGGCAATGCATCCTTGCAGTAGCCTGGACCTAGAGGCCCATCTTCAGGAGATAATGGGTGCTCCCCATGCTGTCCTATCTTGGGGGCTCTGTCAAAAGCTGGGGAGCCCTGCAGTGAGGTGTGCTTGTTTTTCTCCCCAGCAAGGAACTGGACTGATACCAACCACCCATCAGACAGCAACAGCTGCTAAGAGGCTGGGCTGGATTCAGCATGTTGTCATGGAGGAAAAAGCTGGCTCATTTCATTGTGAAACTAGCAGCCAGAAAGAGGGCTTTGCTCAGACAAGACTTCTCCAGCGAGGGGGTGAAATGACAGATGAGAGATGAGGGCCATGTGGCATAAGGTGCAAACTACTTTTGGGCTGAAGTCCTGTGGTAAAGCCTTTGGGGAAATCAATGTCTTTCTCTTTTTAATGACTGTGACATATTATATTGTCCTCCCCCTGTTTTTTTAATAGGAAATATCTACCAAACATGTTCATCTGCACACAGGCTGCGTGCCTGAGGGCAGCGTCTCTCCTGTCCTTTCTGAGGACTGATGATGAGGACAAACACTACCTCTGTTCCCACTGTCTGTTGCAGGCAGGCTGGTTAATCATGATGTTCCTCTTGGCTTTGAAACTGTACACTTCATGGCAATAGTAATAATAATATCTGGAGAAAGATACCATGTCTATATGGAGTTCCTAACCTTATGCAGGAGCCCCATTTTGAAGAGTGCAGTGGTGAGAAAGGGCAGAAGCACCGAGAGAGGTTGCTGTGGAGAGCTGCCTTTCACCTGAGCAAAGCCATCCCTCCCAACAGCTTGGCCCAGGATATGTGAAGAAGCCTTCCTGGCTTTATGGCTGCATCCAGTCTCACAGAGCTTCAGCAGTGCTGGGTGAGAGCCAGCCTGATGGCTCTGTCTTTCTTGTCAGGCCAGCTACTTTGGTGCTACTCCAAAACACCTCCTAATTAACCTTGACACAAGCCTTAGCTTTCCAAAAGCCTGCTGGACCTCTGAAAAATTCTTTTTTTTTTTTCTGATGAAGTGCATTCAGATGAATTTCATCTTATTTGGGCCAACAAACAATCTTAGTCCCTTAAGTGCACAGGTGGATGTTTAACGGCACTTGTCCTCTTCATCATAGGGAAAACCTGCTACATGCTAAAAAAATTAATTTGCTGATCTTTGTAAAATCTATTTATAACAAAATCTACAAAGGGCAAATTAGATTGAAAACTGACTCCAGACACCACTTAGTAAGAATTATTTAATGCCAGTATGTGTTAAATTCAATATCTACCCCATTAATGCAGTGTAGTTTATTAAAATGAACAGCATCTCAAATATGCATTTCTGCATTCAGTTACGTCAGTCTATTCTTGATGGATCTATAACTGCTAAAGGATATACATTTCTGCCGACTGTGAGAGAGTTCGTGGCCATTTGGTGGTGGAAAAAAAAGTAGAAAAAGGGGAATGTTGAAGGCATAAAGTGCCTCAGCTTAAAAATAGCAGTGAGAACTAAGCAGCAGGAGACCCACATCAGAGCAATATATAGTCTGTCTGTGGCCTTTCTTGTGACAGACCCTGACTGCCACATCACTGCTAACAGATGGTTTATTGTGAGCATTTTCCACTGATAAGGAGGCATTTTTCTGGGGGTATCTCAAGAGGTGCTGGAGCGGGGGTCCTCTCACTAGCCTTCAAAAACATCCCAAATCATGAGGATTTGGTTTTGTTTGAGCCAACAGATGAGTTTCTTCCCCAGATGCAACCACATCTTTACGCCACCAGCCCCATACCAGCTCTGTCCCTGGGACCCCTCCATCAGCAGGTCCTGCTCTGCCTGCATCCCTGATGGCATCTCTGGCCACGTCTGCTCCTTCCCTTCATGAAACGAAGCTGCACTCCTGCAGCTTGACCTCCGGGAGCCTGTCCAGCACCGGGAAGCTATGCACCCAGCTTTTTGTTTCTCACACCATCCAGCTGCTTAAAATGCCTCTGTCCCAGGGACTAAATCAAGTTTGTAATGGTTTCCCAAAGGAACACCATCATCAAAGATACAGCAGTAAATACAGTCCAAAGAGTCTGAGAAAGCAAAGAAAGAATAACTAGGTGAGCTGGCTGATTTAAATGGGCCATCTTGGCTTCTCTGTCTGCACATGTTTTCACTTTTCTAAATTTCTTGCCTCTAGCTCTGGTGTTTTGCTATATTTAGCTTGATAACTAAGTTCATTTTCAGTAACCTTGCAAAGCATTTTGAGCTAAATCAATATGGAAGATCTTACTAGAAATAGTATGATGTTATTTTGTGTTATATGTAGGCTTATTTCCTATTAATTATTCCTTATAAATCTTCTTCATTGGAAGCCTCTGTTTGAAGCCTGGCTTTGTCATACAAGACTAATTGACAAACCTCTGTACTATAATATTATCCCTGTCACCCCACTGAAATGTAATAGTAATGCTTGCTTCTATAAATCAACCTGATCTTTAAAAAGAGAGTTAAATGAGCATCGCATTATAAACCACAAAGCACATTCATCACTCTGCTACAAACCATAAATATGACAAGTACATCCATCAATTCAGCACCTTTCTTTCAGGTCTATGTACATGGACGTTAGTAACTTAATGGCTCCAGAAAGCTTTCCCTTCTTAAATACACTGTGGAGCCTGGTCTTTCATTTACTGTGGTTACCAGAAGTGGAGCTCAGCCATCTACAGCTGTGTTCCTGTGCTGAGAGGAAAAATCCACCTCTTTGGAGGGTGCACCCAGACTAACCCTCTTGGAAAGGGTTACTTTCATGCTGCTCCACTGCTAGTGCTTCGACTGTACAAACTGTGGTAACAGTAGGATGTCTGTCTACTATAGCCATTGAGCTATGAATTTGAGAAAATAATCTAGCTGAAAAGAGATAAACAGATCTAAAGATAAGTTTTCAATGATTTGCTGTCAGACTGTAAAGATTTATTGAGTGGGTGCTCTGGGTCTCCTACAATACCATGTTTTCTTTACCAGCTTGGTGAATGGTCTACGGAGTTATTAAATCTGTGGATGAGGGTGAGCTGGAAGGGGCTCTACATGGACCTGGAAGGTGGGATTTGAAATGGCTAATGGGAAAAGTGGCCCTGGAAAATTGTATATGGTTCCGACCACCAGTCGGAAAACTGCTAAGTCCTCTTTTGGAGATAGTATTGCCACATTTCTAACAAAGTCTGAGCCAACTGGTGACAGTTAGAGAGCAGAGAGGGTGGAAAACATGACAGGTGAGGAGAGAGGGAAAGAACTGAGCTTAACTGAGAGATGAGGTGACTGAAGGAAGATGCAACAATGATCTCTAAACACACAAAAAAACACAGTCAGGAGAGCAGGAATACACTTTTTTTTTTCCTTGCCTACTGTGGTGAGGGAAAGAAATAATGGCCTTAAGTTGTAGAAAGAGAGATTTAGGTTTGCCATTAGGACAAAACATCCTGATAGTAATAGCAGATAAAGCAGTGGAGTCAGTTGCCTGGGAAGGCAGTGATATTTCCATTGTGGGAGGCTTTGAAGAGCTGACTAGGCAAACAGTAAGTGGTCCCTTGTGGAAATGGGGTGGGCAAAATGTTATTTGAGCCCTTCCCATTCCTGTGTTCTCTAAGCCCTATGTTTGGCTAGCACCAGGGCTGTTAGTCCTGTTACTCCTACAAGACATAACAATCCATGCTCTGTCTGCCCATTTTCCCATGTGCGGTTAGATTTTGGAGGAAGCATACCAAGCAGTTTCCCACTTGCATCTTTCCTACCTCCTGCTGAAGAATAGGTCCAGATGAGTCATTGCAACTTCTGTCATTCCTCTTGATCCTTTGGGGTGAACAGCAGTGGAGCCCAGCCCAGCCCTGCTGCACTGAGAGGAACAGATGTACTTCAGAAGCAGCACATGTGCAAAACCTTGTGGAGGCATTGCCACCAGAGTACATGCACCTCTAGAAACAGCTTTAAAAAGTCAAATCCCAGGCACTGCTTTTAGATAGAGCAGCTGACAACATAAAGACTGGCTGTAAGATACCTAGTCCCCCAAAGAGAGTAGCAGTAAAGCTAACAAATGCTAGGCTAAGCCTAGTGGACAAGGATCCTGACATGACTAGCACTCTGGGGGAAGGCAGTGTTGGTTTGGGATGGGTGGAAGGACCACTAGAAGAGGTTTGGGGAGAAAATGTCAAGATTTCATATCTCGTTCTTGCTGCTTGTGGTTGTGAGGGGTCTGTGCCTAATGCTGTGGGGCCTAAAATGTTCCTCCAGATCATCAGGGTTGAAACCCTCTGACACTGGTGCTGACCCCCAGCTCCCCACCTCCTGTCTGGAGGACATATTGCTGCCCTTCCATCTCAGCAGCCCCCTCCCACTCGCACCCAGCCACTGTGCCACAGAGCACCCAGTGCAACTATAGCTCCCCACGCCATGGTGCCACTTGTCCTGGCCAGCATCAAGACAGCACCTTCAGGGGCCTGGCTGGGGAGGGGAGAAGAGTGGGGTCAATCCTGTCTGCCTACGTCCCACACCCTGCCAGCTGGCCCTGCAGCCAATAGGACATTTTGATGGGTCATCTTCCACCTCATCTATAAAATATCTTTTATAATCATCAGGAAATGTATCAGCCTGAAAAACCCTAAACAAACAAAAAGCAGCAGCTTTCCCTTACCCTCCCAACAAACTGGCCATTAGCAAATGCCTGGGGAAGAATAAGAACAGGGCAAATGTATGTGCTGCTTCTTCTAATAAACTTTCCTTTTTAAATAATTTAGGCCAAGTCAATACACAGAAATCACAGCAACTGAATTAAGTGTGTGCTGAGAAAGCTGTAGGTTTATTCTGCTTCATTCAGTGTTGCACCTGAAGCTCAGGTAAATTTGTCAGGGCAAACCACAAGCAGTGGTGCCTATCCAAGTGATGGGCAGAGCTGCAGATAGATCTGAAGTGGACCTAACTCCAGGGACAGACAGGACCTCACCGCTGACCTGTTACATCCTTTAGGTTGCAGGGTGGATTTGGATGGGTCTGGAACTTGTGAAAAAAGTGCTATTAGTATGTTTCTTGACCTAGTGTGCTTGATCATATGTTGTCCCTTTAGCCTCCCTTAAGACTACCAGCTGTAAAAGTGCTTCTGGTGCATGTGTGCAGCTTTAAAGCAAGCCAGCTCATGTGTGGACCCTAGACTATCAAGAGCTTCAGAGATAGTGGACTTACCTAATAAGATGTCTGCTGTCTATGGAACAAAGCATGCTAAAGATATGCTGAGCATGTTAAGCCAAACACCCCTAATGTTGAAAATGCAAGAATTAAAGATGTCCTGCCCCAGCTTAATCCTGACATTTCATGCCAGTTCATTATGATGCACTCATTAATTATGTGATCCCATGCTATTTTTTCCAGATGGCCCCCCGCATCATTTCTCATTACTAACTTTAGTAACCAGCTGCTAGCAAGTTCTGCAGAAGAAAATACAGATGAAAAAGGTTACTATTCGACTGGTTTTAATAGGCCACATTTGAGCAGGTGGAACTGGGCACAGCAAATGCTGCTGCTTGGAACTCCCCTCCTGCAACATTTCCAGGCTCTGATGTATAGCACAGAGATGCAAAAGCTCCTGCAAGCCCCACAGAGGGTCTTTGACAATGGAGAGAGATGGGAAATTTAAATAATGAGGTTGTAGGGAGACATAGATGAAATGCCTACATGGATTTTGGGAAAGAAAAGGAAGTGTCATGCAGCTGGTGTTCTTTCCTCTGACCAGGAATAGCATGTTGCATCAGGCAGTATTTAGAGGAAGAAAGACACTAAATCCTTCCCAGAGGTGTAACACTCTTCACTAGGCTCGAGCTGAAAACCTTGGCTCAAAACAAATTGGAATGTGAGAGAATTTAACCACTAGAGCCAAACATTATGGCTAGCACACAGCTCTTGGGTAAATAATGATACCAAAGCACATTCTTTTCCTTTTAAGTAAGGTCCAAGTAATTATGGAGGTCTGTCTTTGAGAAAAATTGACCAATCTTAGCATCTCTTAACTAGCTTCTGTCTTCCCAAAGGAAAAAATTGAATGAGGTGGTATATTCCTTAATTCACCTTGCTAGAAAGGACCATCTCTGAATGCCTGACCTGTTACAGATGTGTCACTTTTTAACATAACTCGGCCTGGCTTAACACATCTTGACATGATATAATAAACTGGTGTGATGTTAAGAAAAAATAGCCATCCTTTTGGACTGGGCTTTAGATGCAATAATATTGCTATAGAAAAAATACTGGGGGAAAAAAAAAGAAACCATTACAAGTAAATTGTAGGAATGAGATGTATTAGATCAGGTATTTGTAAGGTAGTGTAATCTGAGGTCCCAAAGGTCAATGATGTTGTGTTTTTCTGTAGTGGTGAAACTTCTGTCAGTTTTCAGTCATTGCTGTTCCTGAAGTGTCAGAGGTTAGGATGCTTGAATAATTAGATTAGACAAAATCTAGCAACTTCCAAAAGTCCATACAACTAATTCTTTGTTGGTTCAGTAGGTATTTCACAGTAATTATAAAATGATCAGATCGCTACAAAGTTATGGAATTAACAGTCATGCCAGAGGTCTCACCTGGCTTCAGCCATCTAAAGGTTGTACATGTGGTGAGTATTTGGTGGTTAATGTGGATCAGACTGGCACTCAGTCCAAGCCACATTGGTGGCCAGGTGTCAGCAGCTGAGCAATGAAGGCTTGGAGGAGCACTGAATTTGGGGTGTCCTCTGTGAAAGTTTTGACTGTAGATCTTCCTGAGCTGGCAGTGAGCACGCTTGGAAGTTACCTGTGCTGCTTTCACTGTCTGCAAAGCCCTGCATTGCTCCTGCACTACTCATAACAGACTGTGACCAGATGGGGATGGAGAGACCCAGACTCACCACTAGAATCAGCCCCAGGAGGTGCTTGGGGGACAGGGGCAGGCGTTGTGGGAGGGTTCCCTCAGACACTGCTTTCCCTGTGTCTCTTTTCAGGACGCAGCAGAGTGATTGAGTTCTCCAAGTAATGTCACTAGGTACGATCTTCCAGCCTCAGCTGGGCTGGAATTCTTTTTAGAACTTTTATTGTACCCTTGAGGAAAATAACAACATGTTTTCTTTGACCTTCCATGGCCCAAATATTAGACCTACTCAGAGGCCTTCATAACTTCCCCTTCATCATGATTCTCTGAAATAGACTATCCCCACTTTATAGCAGGGGGATCTCAGGCAGAAGACAAGTCAGGTGGCATGGCCAGGAGTCCCTGGGAAGCCTATGGTGAGCTTTGGAGGCAAGAAGGCCATCCTCACATCCCATGCAAAGCAGATAAAGACCTGTTAGTCATTAACTGGAGCTTATCGTAGCTGATGGCACTGCTCCATCTTCTTCACCAGGAGCCTGCTGCAAAGCCTAGCGGTGCTTTTGGAAAAGCTCCTACTTGCATGATGGGCTTTTGGCCAGTTCTCTGTGCTCTGCCGCCAAACATTAGTTTGCAAATGCAGTTTATGATTTCCTCTCTCTTCACTTAGCCCCATCAAGGGCTCAGCTGAATACAGCAATAAGGAAGCAAGGAGGGTCAAGTTTATAAATGACTGTGGGAAGTTTGGTTTCCATGGCTGCCAGCAATTGCTGTGCAGACTCAGATGAGTGGAGATTACGGCCCAGGGCTGCTATTTTGCACGCTGGCAAGACACAATAACAAATGGCAAACTTAATTCACTGCTGCAGCAGGGAGGAGGGATCTCACTCTGTGAACCTGGGGCTTATCTTACAGGAGAAGCAGCTCTAAGTGGATTTCTCCTTTTTCTGGCTGTGCTGATGCCAGCTAATGCATATTCTTGAGTCACTAGCATCATCTCACCTCAGAGATCTTAAGTCTATTAGTCACTCACCCTTTCTATTTCTAGACCTGGGAAATGTTAAGCAAATAAGAAAACCTAGCCTTTAGAGTGGGCTTAGAGGTCAGCTTTATTTTTTTATTTCTTTTTCCCCAAAGGATCTGATGAGCTCTTTGCTAATTGAAATACAAAATAAATAGTTGCTTGGCCAAGATGCAGGGTGCCAGCTTGCATTCCACAGGGGCTGGGAGCTCACCTCTCTCCAGAACATTTCCACATGCTGCCTACCATCAAAGCAGATGCCAAGGACTTTATTTATAAGATTACAAGCCCACACTATGGAACCCTTTATTACTATTAGAAATCAATTAATAATGTAACAGGCATCTGTACTACTCAGCTTGGTATCATGGCTTAAACCACAGTAAGGTGTATGCACTTAGGCAGTGCATGGTGCACGTTAGCATTCCCAGCAGGAAGGTTTTTTGAGAGCATCTCCAGCTATTTTGAGCCCTTCCTGGTGCCTCTAAGGCAAAAGAAGCCATATGGGACAAAAGGCAGTCGGCTCCGTGCTGAGCAGACACAGTAATAAAATATATAACGATATAGTGAGTTGGTACCAAAGCAGCACTTCTCAACTGTTATCTTAGTTGTTGTTGCAATGTCCTGACATAGTGGACAAATAAATGTTCCTTTCCAACAGACACAGGACATAAATACTGGGAGTAAAGTTATGCATCAAGAACCAGCTTCAGAGGCAGGTATCACTCAGCAAGTAGCTACTCCACTGAAATCAATGGTACTTTTGCTGTTGATGCCTTCCTGTCTGTTGGCTGCCAAAATATGGTGGTCAGATCACCCCCCACAGCCATCACTCTGATAAACCGAGCAGTTTGGCTCTTGGAGTTGTGCCTTGGAAGGCAAGTTTGCAATCTTGGAACTGTTGTCCCAGATCTTCTCTAGAACAACTCCAACACAAACTGTTTCTTGAGCTGAGCAGTCTGGGTTCCTGGTGTGGTTGCTTTAGTTTCAAAGAAAAGGTGAAATTAACTTCATACTGTCCTCAGAAGTAGCCCTGATCAGGTGTTCTATCTGATCCTTTGGTGACAGTATCACACTGGATATTTGCACTTGACTAACTGGGCTTCATAACTCATTTTGAAGACATTGCTCCCTGTTACTTGTCCTGTAGGTACCACCTATATTTTATGCTCCTACATATGTTTACTTCACATACAACTGAACTGAACAGATATAGTTCTGCCATACTTGTTTCTGCCAAGTTCACCAAGAAATTACAAAGTTGTTTGTGTCAGTGATCTCTCCTTACAATTTTCCACCCTTCCAATCTAAGTATGACAGATTTTAGTAACACATTTTAGTGGATCACAGATATGAATGTAAAATACCATCATGGCACCTACCTAACCTGGTAGGACCCAACTCATAAGACAACTGTAGGATGAAAGCTTTCTGTGTTCAATCATATTTTCAAAGTCATCACTCACCTTAATGCATTTACTACATACTCTGTTGGCTTTGTATTGTTCTAGGATTTAAATCCAAGTGGTGTGTGGCACCACGTTGAATGCTGTGGAAAATCTTAGTGTTTTTTCATCAACACTATTGACTTCATCAACTAAACTTGTAATCAAGGCAAAGAAAGATATCAAGTGCATTTGACAGGGTCTGTTTTCCATAAACCCCTGCTGATGGTCATGAATTATATTCCCCTTATTAGCTGCTCCATTATTTTACCTGGGATCGATGTTAGCCTGACAGGCCTATAATTACCTGGGTTGTCTCCTTTACCCTTTTAAAATATTAGCTCAACACAAGCTTTCTGTCAGCCCTGTGGAAATTCTCTGCTGCTGCATGAGTTATGGAAAGTTAACCTTCATAGTACAGAAAGCTGTAGCCAAAGCAACATAGGGCAGAACAAGGCTGTCTAATCTCACTCTCTGTCACCTGGCATACTCAGAAGGTGTCCCACAGCCTCCCTTGTATCATTTCACATAGTCAGGAAAGTTGGACTTTGGCAACTTGCCATGTTTCCATGAGTGCAGATCCCCCTTTCCTCACAGCACCACTAAACGATGCCTTTCTTCTACTCCATAGGATCATAAAATCATTTAGGTTGGAAAAGACCTTTAAGACCATTGAGTCCAACCATAACCCTACTCTAACAAGTCCGCTGCTAAACCATGTCCCTCAGCACCACATCTACATGGCTTTTAAACACATCCAGGGATGGTGATTCAACCACTTCCCTGGGTAGCCTGTTCCAGTGCTTGATAACACTTTCAGTGAAAAAAACATTCCCAATGTACAACCTCTATACCATGGTCCTGGCTTCCACAGAGTGGGATCTCTGGTGGAGCCATGCCCCCTGGGGAGCACATCCTGGCTGTAGGTGGCAGAAGCTAAAGACTTCCCCATTGTGGTGGCTGGGCTGCTGGAGCACTGGGCTGCTTTGACCAGAGAGATGATGGTGTGTCTGGCAGCTCTACCTCCAGCCTGGGGAGCATCCCTGAACAAGTGGTTTCTCTTTCAATGCTGAGTCTCCTGGCAGGCAAAATGGGGGTGACTGTTTCTTGGCAGGGAGCTTTGTGGCTTGTACATGAGAGGACATAAATGTTAATATATGCTTTCTCTTCTTTTTTATTTTTGTTTTTGCTTCTTTGCCCCCTCCACCACAATCTTTTCTCTGCTTCTGCCTGCTTCTTAACCCTTGCCTTGGAGCTGCTGCTGCTGTTATACCCAGGCAGGGTCTGACCAAAACAAATGCATATGTATGTAGGTATAAGTATCCTCAGTGTATTGGACCACAAGATGAATGCTGTGGCTTTCATGCTGTGGAGCTGTTCTTGTATGTGTAGGCTGCTATTTTAACCAATGTCAAGGTCCCTTGGGTGAGAGACAGACATCTTTTAATATACAACTAAAAATTGGCATGAATAGCTACAATGTCTGTAAGGAGGCAAGCATCCTTATGTACAGGAAAGAGTTCATAATCAATAATTTCAATAACATCATAGAGCACATACACAAGCTCCTGCTCTCCCCATTCATGTCAACACAAACAAGACTCAGCATATACACACAGAGCATGAAGGTACTGAAAAGGACTGCCCGTGTGTCAATGGGTTGGGCCGATCACTAGATGAATGACAGATAGAATGGGATAGAATATCTTGCTGGTCAGTTTAGGGTCACCTGTCCTGTCTGCTTCTCCCCACAGGTGCAGCCTTTTACTTTCTGCAACCTTCAATGTGGTATACAAGCTTTAGCAGTGACTTGATCTCCACACACCAGTCCTTGGTAGTAACTATAAACATCAGTGCTAGAAGCAGATGCTGTCTGTGAAAATATGCCATTAACTTCAGAAAATGCAGTTACTTAGAAGAGGCTTAGCTGCAAAGTAAAATCACTGAGCTGTTCTCTTCTAACTCAAACCATGTCAAGCCAGCTTAGATGTAACCCATAGTTTAGTAGCTGATTTGTTTTCAGGTATGTATTTCAGAATCTTTTGATCATCAGCATCTTCTTTGGCCTTTGGGTGCACCATCACATCCCAAAGCCAGTAACTTTTTATTGCAGGGTTCTCCATGGTCCCCTTATGCTGGCCTCCTTTGACTTTTTCTCTGGCCTTTTGAGAAAAAAGAGATATGGTGTTTGGAGAAAAAAATCTCAAGGTTTACTGGCTTTTGCTTCCAAAAGTGGTGTGAGTTAGGCAAGGAGAAAGGGTAAAAAAAAAAGTCATAGACCACAAAAGTAGGAAGGAAATATGTCAGTGTAGGATTTTTCCTCATGGGTTGTTGACAAGGGACACAGTCAGTGCAGTAGCAAGGAGTGATCATCCTGTCAGGTCAATGAGATGGAAGAGACACAGAGAACTTGCTCGAATTTATGAGGACCCGTGTAAGATGCTAAGCACGGCTTGCATTTGGATATTAGTTTGCAGGCAAGTGATGTTTCTCTTCCCAATACAGGCCCCATAGAATAGTAATAAGGGAACGTTAAGGACTGGAACCAACTCAGGGTTATTTTATTAGCGTATGTGGTTATCAGGCAAAGCCTAGCACTGGGGATCCTGTTACACACCACTGCTTCCGAGTCATTACTCCAAGCTTATGAGAGGAGCACATTTCCCTCCTGGGGGACTCCAGATAATTGTTGACTTGGAGAGTGAAGATGAATGGCAATGCTGAACTGTGCACACACACACACACAAATTGTCAGACTTCACTCCTTGTGCTTTAATGTAGATGCATCAAGAAAAGGCTGAGTCATTGATTTTCCTCTCTGGGATGAGCCGTAAAGAATAGGTAGGCACTGACACACAATTTGTTTCTCTGTCATTCTGATACCAAATAAATGAAGCGGCACTGAGAGTAGCACTGAAGCCACTCATCAACCATAAAGGACCCACCCTAGCATACAATGCAGAGCTTTGGGATAATGACCCAGTGTACCTCGGGGAAGGTGGTATTGTAGCATTAACTCTTGCTTGTCTGAAGGAAAACGAGTCTGAGCTGAAACTGGAGTCACTTAGTAACTTATCTCCCAGTCCGAGCTGAGGCTGTTGATATCTACTGGAAGGCAGCAGAGTCTGAAAACCTGACACACCTGTCCTTACTAGCACTGCTTAGAAAGGAAGGAGCTGCTACATTTTTTGTGGCTCCTAGTATAGAGCAGACTCCAGGAAAAGTTTCCGTAGGTGCAGAGCTGGTAAGAAGAGGCTGAAATCCTTTATCCCTGTGGACTGCAGGGGCACAGGCAAGTGAGTTAATGTAGCTCAGTGGCTTTATGGAGGTCACCTGAGACAAGAAATTTTACTTCCCTTTTGGACTGAGCCAGGAACACCTGAGCTCAGTCGGTTATGGCAGCTTGGCTGATGAGTGGTAATTCCATTTCTGGTGGCTGCTCTGCCACAGATGTGCTGCAGATACACTGCTCATCCCAGCACTGCTTTAAAGGAGAGGGAACGTGTGACAGAAAGAAGGGAAGAAAAAGCCTTTGTTAGTGCCCACAATCCCAGCAGGTAGTAGGCTGCTGGCTCATCGATGGTTTTTCACTGGGAGAGGGAGCAGCTTCTTCCTTCTCAGATTAGATGAGTACTGCTCAGTCCAAAGAAAATTATCTGACTTTAAGAAATTTGGAGGAGTAAGCCATTTCCTCTTATGGCATTGCTCCATTCCCTGTATTTAACCTCCACTTATGTGCATCAAAGTAGCAATGGCCTTTCTCTGTCACTAGCACATCCCAGCATGTCCAGAGACTACTTTGGCCATCAATGAAAGTAAAGTCAGCTCTAAATACACACCAGGCAGGCCCCAGGAAACTTCGATGTTGCCAAGGCTACACAGCTACTGGTGTCGAAAATAGCTGAAGTCTGTCTGCTAGGCAGTGGTGCCTGCAGCATAGACGTCTCCAAAAGGATAGGGCCCATCTTGCCCATGGCAATTTTATGGCAGGGTCTCCTTTGGTTCAAGATTAACTCTTGTTGGAGTAATATTCACATATGCTGCAGTATCTGCATGCATGACTGTGTGTGACCCTAACTGTATGAGTGGTTCTTGTAAAAATCACAGACAAGGGCCAGCCCTCTCTGTTTCAGGTCTAGCGCAGGCCATTTAACACTTAGAGAGTGTGTTGAAAACGTGAAGTCCAGCAGGATATTCAGTTCTACTACCATGGCTGGTAGTGTAGCCCTGGGTGCTGAGGTGTGCAGAGCCCTGGCAAGTCTTGCTGTCCCACTGTGGGAGAGCAGATGTGATTCCTTCTGGTCCATCACAGCCAATGCTTCTTTAATGACCTGGTGATGACAGGGCAAGAAGGGAGGAAGGATTTCTCACTGCCCTAATGCAAACAGCAAAGAAAAACTGAAAATTTATGAAAAAATCTTTGACAGCTTGTCTTTAATTGCAGAGCATCAGCTCTGTGCATCAGCCTGGATTGAGTGGTCCCTCTGGGGTACAAAAGTCTCTTGCTCTCCATGCTGTTTGTCCGGGGGCTGGAAGGGATGCCAGTAAGTTATCAGAAAATGTCATGTTCTCACAGATCCAGAGGTGCCTTAATTTCCATAATAATACTGTTTTCTTCTCTTAATTATTGATAGGATCCCTAGATGAATATAGTCTTAAAAAATGTATTAAGTAGAGCTGTTCTGCCCTGAAAGAAAGAATAATAGTAAAACTTTGTCTTGTAGCTGCCTGGAGGCTTTATCCCACAGCAATATTTTTGAAGGAGAAAGAATAACCTGAACAAATAAGGTATTGGATAGAGACTTCAGGAGCCTAACTTCTCTTCTTGACCATGCCATAGGTGTCCCCTGTCACTTCTACTGCCTCTCTAACTGTGGTGCAGAAAAAGACGTATTTCCCTGGTGTGTGCTTTTTTCTGAGGCTTTAATGTTCCTGCTTCTTACTCTGTGGAAGAGACAGTGGTCCAGGGGATTGGTGTCAAATGGGGGAACTTAACTGTTGTTGAAATACGTATAGTAACATAGGGAGCATTGATGATGACTGGGAGATGGTCTGGGAAACAGATGTAACTGCATTGAGGGGGTTTTCTAGCCATTTTGCAGGTGATGCTGGCTGTCACCGAAGGCAATGTTCTAATGCTGTCACAAAAATAAATCCCTAGCTCTTAAGGTAAAAAAATGGATGTCTTTTAGCAGTGGTCTCAGACCTGCTCAGGTATGCCTGGAGAGAGGCAACCTGATGGCAGCCTTCTCCTTCACTACCCTCTGCAAGGCCTGTGATGCCATGATCCAGGTGAGGCATCAGAAAGCAAGCACAAAAATTATCCTAAAGGGATAATGTGCTGGTATAAATAACAATCCAAACCAGTAACATGGTAGTTGGCTCACAGACTCCTCCTAGAATATTATCTGCATGGTTCAGGTAGGGAAAGCATGGCAAAGAGCTTAAGCAATTTATCCCAGAAAGCACCTGGCCCAGGAACGAAGCAGGAGCAGAACTCAGATGGACCCGTGTGCATGTGCTCCTCTGTGCCGGCTGTTCGGCAGTGCACTTTGTCCCCTTAAAGAGAGCAGAATCCCCTGCTAGGATTGTTGAAACTTACTTTTCAAAACTCATCTATTCCAAATGACTACCCAAAGTAATCATTTACATGCAACTGAATACTGTCTCAGAAGTAATTCACCTCTGATTACTTTTAGAATGTGCATGCTGGTCATATGCAGCTGCACAGCATTACATGATAATCAGCCCTACACTTCGGATAGGAAAGCGAACTGGCATGACACAATCCAGACCCCCTCACCAGTGGGAAATAATCCGATTATTCCGCAAGATTATCATTTTTCCTCTCCAGAAAGTTCTGATCCCCTGTCACACCCAAGGACATCCATCATCCCAGCATGTGTGGAGCAGGCCGCTAGGTGGAAGTGTTGGCTGAACAAGCTCAGGAGATGGCAAGCTAAGTAAGAGAGGAGAAAGTTCCTGGCTTGCTTTCCCTTTAGGAACATTTCAGCTAGTAGCCTGGCTTAACTGGATCTGTTCATGGGATATACCACTGGAGAATGCACTGTGTCATTTTGCTGGTGCAATGTTTTACGACTTGTTGTTGATTAAAATAAATAGAGAAATTTCAACTTAAATTGAGCTCAGTAAACACCTAACTGAGGCAGCCACATGATAAGGAAGATGATTCCAAGAAACCCTGGCAACCACAGAGCTCCTGCTGAGCTCAGCAGTGTTGAAAAATATGGCTGTTCATTCAAGTGCCTTAAAAAAAATATAAAACCAACGAACTCAACCCCCTTGGCTCTAGGGACCCAGCCTGTGACAATCCTGGCCTGCCATGTTGTCCTGGTACCTCCTTATGCTCTATTTTGACCCACAGTGACCCACAGGACAGGGAACAGGTTGACAAAGTCCCTCCCACTCTAAGCAAGGACAAGGTTCATGATCACCTGAGGAACCTGAACATAAATAAGTCTATGGGACTTGATGAAATGCATCCCAGAGTACTGAGGGAATTGGCTGATGTAGTTGCTGAGCCACTCTCCAAAATATTTGAAAAGTCTTGGCAGTCAGGTGAAGTCCCTAGTGACTGGAAAAAGGCAAACATCGTGCCCATCTTTAAAAAGGGTAAAAAAGATGACCCTGGGAACTATCGACCTGTCAGCCTCACCTCTGTGCCTGAGAAGATCATGGAACAGATCCTCTTGGAGGACATGCTAAGGCATATGGAAGACAGGGAGGTAACCAAGGTAGTTAACATGGATTTACTAGGGGCAAGTCCTGCCTGACTAACCTAGTGGCCTTCTACAATGAAGTGACTGCATCAGTTGACAAGGGAAGACCTATAGATGTCATCTATCTGGACTTCTGCAAGGCCTTTGACACAGTCCCCCACAACATCCTTATCTCTAAGTTGGAGAATTATGGGTTCAATGGGTGGACTGTTCAGTGGATAAAGAACTGGCTGGATGGTCGCATCCAGAGAGTGATGGTCAATGGCTCAATGTCCAGATGGAGGAAGGTGACGAGTGGTGTCCCCCAGGGGTCTGTGCTGGGACCAGTGCTGTTTAATATCTTCGTTAATGATATTGACAGTGACATTGAGGGCACCCTCAGCAAGTTTGCAGATGATACCAAGCTGGGGGGTGCAGTTGATACGCCTGAGGGACGGGATGCCATCCAGAGGGACCTGGACAGGCTGGAAAGGTGGGCCCAGATGAACCTTATGAGGTTCAACAAGGCCAAGTGCAGGGTCCTGCACCTGGGCCAGGGCAACCAGCATTATCAGTATAGGCTGGGAGAGGACATACTGGAGAGCAGCCCTGTGGAAAGGGACTTGGGAGTGCTGGTGGATGAAAAACTGGATATGAGCCACCAGTGTGCAAAGGCAGCCCAGAAGGCCAATCACATCCTGGGCTGCATCAAGAGAACTGTGGCCAGCAGATCAAGAGAGGTGATTCTGCCCCTCTACTCTGCCCTGGTGAGACCTCACCTGGAGTATTGTGTCCAGTTCTGGAGCCCCCAACACAAGAAAGATGTGGACGTATTGGAGCTTGTCCAGAGGAGAGCCACCAAAATGATCAGGGGAATGGAGCATCTCTCGTATGAAGACAGGCTGAGAGAGTTGGGGCTGTTCAGCCTGGAGAAGAGAAGGCTCCAGGGGGACCTTATACTGACCTTCCAGTACCTGAAGGGGGCCTACAGGAAGGCAGGGGAAGGTCTGTTCACAAGGGTTTGTAGTGATAGGACAAGCAGTAATGGTTTTAAGCTAGGAAAAGATAGGTTTAGGTTGGATATTAGAAAAAAGTTCTTTAGCATGAGGGTCATAGAGCACTGGAATGGGCTGCCCAGAGAGGTGGTGGAGGCTCCATCCCTGGAGTCATTCAAGGTCAGGCTCGATGAGGCTCTGAGTAACCTGACCTAGGTAGATGTCCCTACTTGTGTAGGGAGGTAGGACTAGATGACCTCTAGAGGCCCCTTCCAGCCTGAAACATTCTGTGATTCTGTGATTCTATGATTTTGCTGCAACTTGAAAATTCTGGGGAAAATGAGCTTTTGTTCAATGATCAAGCAGTTTTGGCTGGAGAAGAGCTGGAGCAGCAATAGGAAGAGCTGTAGAGATGCGGTGCTACCCTGACCTTCCAGCCGTGCTGAGATGAAGGAGGTGACCTGGGGATGCATGCTGCCTTCAGCAGTATGAGGAATATTGACCACAACAGGGATGCTGAGCACTGCAACTTCAGCCTGACCGTCCCGTGTGAGTGGTTGGGGCTTGTTGCACGTAGAGACAAGGACTCATAGGCAAGAGGCAGCTTGGCTGCTCCCCACTCAGACAGTTAAACCTGTGTGACATGAAGATTCCTTCCTCCAGGTTGACTGAGAGGACGACTGAGGCTTCTTGTTTCTCTTAAAGTGTGAAGGAAGAGGGCAGCAGGAGTTTCCTTGCAGCCAGAGAGGGAAGGTTTACCAGTGGAGGGAGGTGTTCCCGTGTAAGAAGCTGCTGCTTCACTTCTGTATTTACTCTCCCAACAGTTCCCACTTAATTAAAACACTCCAGCAACAATAAATACTTCGGTGCGCAGTCTCTCTCATTAGCTGCCTCACATAGTGGGGTTCACAGGGCTGCTGCATTTCTGTGCTCTGTGGTGACTGCCTGGCACTCAGCACACCCACTGCTTCTCTTTACTGCCTTCTTAGTCCGCCTGAACATGATGAGCTTGTACCTAAGGGGAGTGTAAGTAAATCTCGAAAGGATGGGGGATTTATTTGGAGAATGTGGCACACCTCAGTGTACACAGGTCTGGATACTGCAGTGTGAGAGCTCTGTAAATCCCCCTGTGCAGCCCAGCTAAGACTGGGACTGGATGCTGAGCGTTAAACACCGACTTTCTGGCAAGAGCACCTCATTGCATGCTTGACAGAAGATGGGGATGATGAAAATAAGTGAATCCCTTTTAATAGCACTCTTCTTAGAGCTGTAAGGAAGAACTGTGAGTTAAGAGGACAGACTATGCAGACCCAATAATTTAAACCTTAGGAGGATTCCTGCAAGTAGGAACTTACCAGGTTCCCCTGAAGCAGACAGGGATAACCCCACTACTTTTCTTGCCCTAAGGGTTGTTGTCTTTTGGGTAGGTCTTGCAAGAGAGCCTTTCAGGGAAGTGATTGGCCCTGTGACTTCAATATCCCAGCCTCCCAGGCACTGCAGCTAAGCCAGGAGGCCAGGGCCTCCAGTTTGGGGAGTTTGCAGCCTCCAGGCCACTTCTCAGAGCAGATGAATTGTGCTATTTCATACAACAGAGAGGTGACAGGTTGGGATGCAGCTAGTCAGCTAATAGTGACACAGTCATGTAGTCATGGATTAGTGCTTTTCTCTATGTGCCGTGCTCCTGTAAGTCAAGGCTATGCAACCTTAGGTTAGTACCTTCAGTGTACACATTAGGAGACATTCATTATTACATATTAATATACCTGTGGTGAACCGACCACATGATTTTTCTGCCTTATTAAAACAGTGAGCAAAAAACTCGATTTCACATAAATCTATTCCCTTCCCAAAAAATTATTTTCCCACACCCTTTGCAGTTTCATAGCATGGTCCTTATAACATGGATCTTATAACACATGCATTGGAGTGCTTGGGAGCCACACATTGCAGTCAAAGGGAAATTGGTGTAAGGAACACTGAAGAAACACACCAGCTCCACACTATCTTCTGTGCAGCTCCTTAGACTGTCTGTTGAGGAAGTGTCTGGTATCAGACCTACTTCTTGCTTTGCATGTTGCAAGATATTTTTCCTGGGGCTGCAATGGTCTGGTTCATGATGGCAGAGCAAAATATCTCTTGTTTTTCCCACTCTGTATGTCTCGGAGTCCCTAAAAAGAAGGATGCTGGTTCACCGGAATTGGTGGCCTGCAATAGCGTTGACTTTATGTTATATGGTGCTGTAGTCACATAAAAAGTGATAGCTGCTACTAGCAGGGCAGCAACTGCCGTAAGTGGGGAACAGTTTCAGAACGCAGCAAAAGACATTAACTCTGTCTTTCTGTCTTTCTTTTGCTCTGCCGAGATGTGCCCTGTCTTGACAAATATGCCACAGTGTGAGCAGAGTTAGTGAAAGATTTGCAGAGCTGAGAACATGTAGTCCTGAGTCTGGCCACCTAAACTAGATTTGTGATACCCCGGACCTTTATAGAGGAAATGAAATCCCAGCCACTACAAGCATGAGGTTAGGGGCTGAGACCATATATTCACATGATATCTTTGGAGCCTTGGAAATCCTGGAAGCTGAAAGGTACGGAGGCTAAGATATCCCATTGCTGGACATGCTAAATAATACAACAGCCCGTTATGGTAGGAAAAAGGTCCTGCTCATGTAGTGGCTTTTTCAGAGCCTCATCACTGAGGGCCTTATGGATATAACTGTGGTCCAGGAGGAGGGCAAGGCTCCTGCCGAAGGTGCAAAGGTGACCTGGTCAAAGAGTTTATTCCAGCTGAAGATCAACCTCAAATGCATGTGTTTAGTGTGCTTTTTCTCCTCCCCAAAAGTGAATTCCCTTGTTTTCTGAAACAGCAAGATTAATACTTAGCACTTGCTAACCACTTTACATGTTCAGTGTGCTATACAAATATTAACTAATGAATCTCATCATGACATAATTAAATCTTATTTTACAGTGATTGAATGTTATCTTATGCTTTGTACAATATTGTAATTACAAAGATAGGGAAAAAAAAGCCAAATAAATTAAATGATAGACCTAAGAGTGAGAATGATTGACAGTTTTATGGTTTCTTTTTCCCCACTTTGTTATATTCAAGACGACTGGAGAATCCGGTACGGTTTTATGAAGGCCAGGACTTGTGAGGAAATTAGTTCAGAAGATGAGCAGATCCAAAACCCTGAAATTTTTTTTTTGAGATGGTCTTTTCAGTGCTGGCCTTTTCACTTGTGCCTAAGACATAAACACCAGACTCTCCCATTGCTCTCTGAAGGAGCCAAAACTAAATGTAGACAGCAGAGGGTACTCCTTCCCCTGACCCTGTCCCCTGAGGATAAGAGTTTGCTGAGTAATACCAAGGAGAGCACAGATCCATCCTAGCATACAGCCTCCTTGGCTCCCTGTTCACATTTCTATGCTTAACACAGCCCACTGCCCACCCTCCAGGCCCCACATGGGGTTCGTACCTCTGCAGGACCTGGCCCTTTGGCTCCCACATTCCTTGGCCTGATAGCAGCCCTGGAAAGCTAAATGCCAGGGATTTGATCCAGGGAAGTGTGGAGCACAGGGCACCCAGCCACCTGAGGTGCTGTGTGTGGGGTGGCCTGGTGGCAAACCTCTACAGCGCCCACCCACGCAAGGCAGCCAAAGCAGCGTGTGTTTGCAGACACCCTTGCGCCTGCTGCTCCCCAGGCTGGGGTGATGAGCAAGCTGTGAGAAAGGGAGCAAAGATGGTACAAGAGAGGAAAGGAAGGACTGTTATTGTAGCACAGGATCACCCTCCTACCGCCTCCTCCATGTTACGCGCTGTCATAAAGAAAACAACATTTGACTCCAAAGGGTTATTTATATGAAACTGCTTTCCAAAAGGAATGCCTTCCTCCCTTATCTCTCCTGCCTTGTTTGCCAGGGATAAAGCTCTTCTGAAGCTCCCCTCAGGACACAAGGATTGCTCTGTTGGCACAGAGCAGGTGGGGCCAAATTGCTGTTGCCAGGGCAGGATATTTACTCTGAGGTACCATGCATTTGAAATATGAGGACGGGCTGCAAGCTCATTTCACCAGAGCAGCAAAACCAGGGGCTCCTTGTAAATACAGGAGTCCCATGAGGCCAGTGGGGCCAGGCTCTGCTCAGTACAGGACATGAGGAAGGGCGTACCTGGCTCCAGGCAACCATGTGGATAGTCAGAAAGCTTCTCTGCCATGATCCATGTACCTGGTGCACCCAGGAAAGGCAGGAATTTCTGGGATGCTGAGGGGTGGTGTTACTTCCACTTGGCAGAGCTTTTAGTAACCCACAACTCCATGTTGGCAGCTGTGAGCAAAAAGGTACAGCAGTAAATCAGGCACATGGTAGGCAATAGCCACAAAGGTGAAAGAAGGACATGGATGCTTGTAGAAGGGCAACAATACTAATTTGATCTATGATAGGAATAGAGGAAAAGAAGAAAAGCTCCAGGATGAAAGATAAAGAGGATGTTGAGGGTGATCAAACAGGAGTAGAAGCAACAAAGTGATGAGGAACTGACCAAAAAATGTGCTCATGCAAAACCCAGTCTAAGATTTCTCTGGGAAACAGGTGCCAAGTAGCAAACAGGGCAAGCAGGCAGACAAGCTCTGGATGGCTTTCCAGTTCATGAGGGCCCAGCCCTCCTTTGCAGGGTGTGCAAACAGCTGTGGTAAGTGTGGTCAGCCTTGGTCCCTGGGGCACTCCAGGCATCACTGGTGCAGGTGACAGGAGACAGTACCCAGTGAATCTGGTCCAAAAGCGGAAGAGTTTCAGCTGCATCCCAGCATCACCTTCAGAGAAACGGAGTGTGAGTAGCTCAATAAGAAGGCTCTACTAGTGCAGCTGCCCTGCTTGCTAGGAGCAGACCAAGCCCCATTCAGAGCTTGGGTATCCCCAAGTGCCTTACGTTTGGTTAGGTTTCCCACTGTAGTAATCAAGACACAGTGGCAATTCTCCTGGGAGGTGCAGAAGGGGGTGAATGTGCTTACAGTGCTATGCAAAATGCCAAATCAAGATTTCTCTTCTGTCTAGGAATGATGCCTGTAATACGCTCAGAATTTTAGCATGCTTTTTGTGCAGTGGATTAGTCCAGCTGGCCAAGGAGGCACTGAAACTGCAAGGTCTCTTTCTGTCGGTTTTTAAGTCCCACTGGACCACAGTGCGGTAATTGGGGAAGTGTCCCTCTCTTCCAGATCAGGCTGCCACTGCTGCTCTGATGGTTGTTCCTGCAGCTTGCAGGGCTGGCCTGGATTGGTGCTTTATTGCTGGGCTGTGCTTCTGCCCCTGCCCTGTCAGGTACATCAGACATTGTCCTTGGCATACGGTGGGCTGAGGGGATGCCACCAGGGCATTTCTGCTCGTGCTTCTCATGGACTGGTGGATGGCCTAGGCACCAGGGCAAATCCTGTGGCAGGACATTTTCCACAGGAGGAGTGCAACGAGCATGTAAGTGCCACTTTGAGCACTTTTTTCATAGCCTGTAAGCCAGGCTATGAAAGCTACTGGCCACATTGTTCACTTGAACTGTTCAACTGGGACCCAGCTGGGAGCCACTGAGAGGAGAGCTGAGGGCACTTGGCCCCACAGCAAATCCTGAGCTCACACCGATGTTTCAACAAGCCAGACAAGGGTCGGTCTGCTCATTGCCATCCAGCCCAGTGACAGAGTTTCTGTGCTCAGCCCTTTTGCATGGACAGCCTAGGTACCATGCTGCTCTGCTGGCTAGCTCTGGTCTCCTGCCCATCCAGTCACCTCACATATGTCTCCAGGCACTCTGCTAACATCTTTGTGTGGCTTCTTATTAACCCACATTGTTGCACAGTATTGCAGGGAAGATGTCTGAGCTCAGGCATCCTCCAGCTATGCACGGAGTTGTGCTTGCAGGCTGTATGTGAACAGCTAATCTGCATGCAACAGTGACCTGGAGATGGTCCTTCAGATGTATTGTAGACACAGCTGGGGCACCAGCTGGATAAGTAGTCCATGGCACAGGCAGAAAGCACGCAAGTCATGAACTTACTCCATTTAAGACAATTTGAGTCCATCCCTAATGCTGCAGCATAAGCACAACCGTTCATGCTAATCTCTTGTCAGGAGGTGAGTTTCTGTTGTTGCCAAGAGATAATGAGGAAATAATGTTTGCATAGGGAAGAGATGCCACCCAAGTCTGCAGTTAGAGGGACACAAAGAGGAAGGCTATGTTCTCTTTCTCACCTAGGCCATGGGCTTTCTCCCTGGATCACTCTCCTCTCCCCACAAAAAGCTCTGCATGATTACGAAACTGTGACAGCAGACAAAAAAAACCTGACTGAGGGAAAGCAGCATAGTGAGCAGCCACATATTATCTCAGTTAATCCCTTGTTTTTCTCTGGTGAGAATTTGTGGCTATCAAATAGGGTTAAAAATCACCACAGGCTGTTTGTGAGGTGTGGACGGGTGATCATTTTGGTTAAGATCGGCATTGTTTCCCCACTCAGGATCATCCTAATGCCTAAAGATGGACAGGATAGTAGCTCTGGCATGAATTAGCTGCAACCCCTCTGTTAACCTGTGCTATCCCACCAAAATGGTACTGCAATAAATAACCAAGCACATCAAGTGCATAAACAGGCTGCCTGCACTCTCCCCAGCTCTTACTCCAGCAGAGCAAGCATTGTGTATTCCACACCAGGCTAATCATGGGGAGGAAATTTGCTGTGGACTGGAATCTCATCAAAGCAAACAACAGCAATCTCAATGAATTGCAGCGACCCAAGTGTCTGTTTTAATCACTCACTCATGTGTTTCCTTTAGTAAAATAAAAGAAAACACAACACATGTAAACTTGATCGCTCTTAAATGAACAGTTTAATTCTGGCATGGCTGTTGCTTTTCTGCAGAATGAAGGGGATTGTCTTTACAGACAGCCTTCCAGATGCTGCAGCACTGAAGCGTGTGTTGCATGGTAGAGGGTAAAAAGATAATAAGCAAGGGAGGGCAGTGATGCTAAGTAAAAATCTGCTGCAAGGGAACTAAAAAAAAAGTCATATGGTAGGTAGGATGGACTGGACAAGTACTTTGGAAATCAGGGAGCATGTTACTGGTGCCACAGTGGACAAATTCAATGGCTGGTAGCAATTGCAGGCCTGGGTAATGTTGAGGGGTCACCAACCTTTTCCTTCTGGAAAAAACAAAGCTGTCATGGAGAGAGATATTTAGAGACAGTAGAAGCTGATGCCCAAGTCAATCTGCCAGGTACGAATTAGCTCCTCAGGCCAAAGATAGGCTGCATCAAAAGTACTTCTTTAGGCTAGCAAGACTTTGAAACCTGCTTCTTCTACCACTGGAGTGAATTGGAAGATTTCTGCTGAAACAGAATTTACATTTTTTGCCCCATGGAGCTTTGGTTGTATTATATGCACTTATGGCGGTGTTGCACTTCAACTCATTTCAGGAATGAATGCACAAATGCTTTCATAGAATCATTAAGGTTGGAAAAGACCTCTAAGATCTTCAAGTCCAACTGTCAACCCAACACTATCATGACCACTAAACCATGTCCTGAAGTGCCACGTCTACACATTTTTTGAACACCTCCAGGGATGGCGACTCCACCACTTCCCTGGGCAGCCTGTTCCAGGGCTTGACCACTCTTTCAGTAAAGAAATGCTTCCTAATATCCAATCTAAACCTTCCCTGGCACAACTTGAGGCCATTTCCTCTCATATTATCAGTAGTTGCTCAGGAGAAGAGACCAACATCTCTCTCTCCCCTCCCCGCAGCAGAAATACAGAGCATCACCATTTCAAGCAAGTGGAAGTTGGACTTCTTTCAACAGTTTGTAATAGACCCATACATTATTTCATTTGCTATTTTGTCCCACTTGACCATCATTCCTCATTTTCCGCAAACCTGAAAATTATTTGATTAGATTCAGGTTTGTGTTAATAGATTTACCCCAGGGCACTGGCATTGACTCCAGTGGTATAATACCTGATTAATAATCAGGAGAGGTATAGTACCTCTGCTGTGTGAGCTCAGAACCAAGCATACCACCTCTAACCCTAAATAATTTTCTTACTTTCATATTGTAATATTGATCTGTCCATTTCAAAGCAGTCCAGGCATTCATCTTGTTATCAGATTCTCAAAGGGAGCACAAGGCTATGTTCAGTCAATGATTTCTCTATTTTCATGCTCTATTTTTAAACAAACAAACAAAAAACCCAAAGCAGACAAACAAAAAGAATTAATCCTTAGATTTGAAGTACAAAACAAAGCTAAGTTAATAAACTGTAAAATGGAGTGGAGCAAAAGGGCTAGATTTCCCTATATTCATGTTGTTTTTAATTAGTGATTTACCCTGGGATAAAGCCCCTGAACTCAGCAGAGCTTGCTGCTAAAGAAGATGTTATTGAGCAATAAAAAGGCCTGACTTCCCACCATGAAGCTCTCAGGGCAGATGAGCATACATGTCCCTTGGCCACTCATATTAAAGAAATGAGGAATGTGGATTTAGGGAAAGTGAGTGATAAGTTGGTCCATCCAAGGAAATACTCTCCATTTAAACCTTAAGCTCCATTAATTTTTAAAAAATGTTAATCCTTGCAGGTCTAGCAGTCCTTGTAACAGGTGGTGAATTGGCTTGTTTATTGCCAAAGCTTTGGGAGAAGGTGGAAGTGTCAGTAAAGATATTTGTGAGGAAATATGGTATTAGCAGGGTAGAACAGAGCGGCTACATTTACAGTGGTAAACCAAACAGTCCCCAGGAACACTTCTGGATGTGAAAATATTATTAGCTGTCCTGTTAGAGACTTCTCAGGTGCACTGCTGGCCTGTGTTAGCTCACGTTTGCCAATGGGATTGCTGGGCATGGTTTAAGGATTTAATTGTTTCACAGACAATTCCCCAGAGGCAGTTTGCACATGGCCACACTGCTCTGGATGCAGGCAGAGCATTAGGCAGGTGCAGGCTGCTCCGTGGCACTTGGCTTAGGAATATTCCCAAACTCTGATTTGCTAGTATAGCTATATAAAATGATCCCTTCACTCTCTTGGTCATCCCATCTCCCTTCTGTCTGGGCCTTTGTAGAAAAGCACCAAATTTGTGGAAAGTCTCATTCCAGCCTGGAAAAAATAGTGGCTTAGGTTTCCAAAATGACACTTGCCTCTGTGGGCATGGCTTGCCCTAGTGAGATCATGCACTGACACAGAGTTTGAGTGGGCTCAAATGCAGTGAGGGTTGACCTGAACAGCAGCGTCAGAGAAGAGTTAATACCAGGTTCAAGAAAAAATTTTTGCAAGAGCCCAGGCAGCTGGCACATGGTCATTATGCTGGGAATAAGGTGTTGATATTAGAAGGAGGTGCTGCAGGATCTTCATAAAGATCCTGGTCTCATGGACACTAAATCCCATCCAAAAGGTAGCATCTTCCATGACATAGCCCCTTTTATGAGAGCGTGCAACGCTGTGGTGTCTCCAGTGGAGGAATGCATCAGACAGTAACAGACTGTGTGATCCATCACCCGTGAATGATGCAACAGGCTGCGAAGAGTGTTAGGAAACAAATCTTAACTATTCCAAAAGGTTGTTTTATTGCACACCAAGGCACTGCTGCTTACTTCTTCTTGGCCACCCCATGCTTGTCCCTCTTGAACTGCCAGTCCTGCTCCACCCATGTCATTGTTGAGACATGCAACCTCATGACGCCACGCTGGTAGCAGCTACACAGCTGATAGCAGTACAAACCTAACCCTGACCTGCTGGCCCCATGCAGAGCTCCCAGCATAAAGAAACATGGCTGTCCACTGGTATTCATAATGTCTTTTTTTTTCAGGAACACAAGAAGTCCACTTCTGGTAAAGAAATGCATGCAGAAAGAAAAGGCGTTTTTATAAATAACTTTAAAAAATGGATCACATTTGGGCCACCTAAATTTCATCAAAGTTCCTGTGTTAGTCACAGAGAGAGGTAAGTACCTCTAAAGACCTCGAAGAAATTATTTTGTGGGCTTAAATAAAGTATGGAGTCAGAGCCACCAACATGAAGCACAAACTGCAGGGAAGTATGTACCATTTAAACCATCTGCACAGGGCCAAGTGTTGCCATAAAGTATCTCCCAGCCACCAGTTCACACTCCATCCCGGAGCTCTTAGCTGGATCACAAGCTCTGAGAGGGCCTCTGAGATGGCCAAGGCAGTCACAGCAAGTCATTCAGCAAGGAACGCAACACATCTGCTTCTTAAGCAAAACCACTGAGTGAACAGAGAGGTCTTCCTTGCACTGGCCTCTGTGTGTCAACACACGTCTTGGCAAAGCATCATGGAAATCTCAGAGCCAAAGCCTGCCCAGAAATGCGAGGACTGTCATTTCCATTGCTTCAGTCTGAGCAAGACTGATTTCATGCTGCATTACCTTTTTACATGCTGCAGATGTAATTTTAAATACCTGTGCCATTCACTTTGCGCTACATGCTACACACATGTTGGGAAGCAGGTTATTTTGCTGGCAGTTTTGAGAATGCTGTGGTTACAACAATGCTCCCATTTGAGCAGCACCTAGTGAATAGGGTACAATATACAATCAAGCAGCCTTAGCAATCCCTTTTCATTACCAGGAGTAAGTGTTTGGCACTGCACCAGTCTTCTTCTCCCTCTCCTCTTCCTCAAGGGGTGCCAAGTCATTTTAAAGACACATTAAATTGCCAGAAGACTTCCAAACAAAGCCAGTCAGCCTGCTGCTCATTTGGATAAAGTTAATTACAGCAAAGATTAAAATCTGCGGTGCTTGATTGGTGTTGTTGAGACTTACAGAATCACATTGTCCTCAGGGAGCTGCTTACCAGCTCTCCTCCCTCCCTCTTTCTATTCATGTTCCTTTTCTTTGTTGTTCCTCATAATTGTTTTGTCACCTCCCTTGCATCTATCTGGCAAGGCCCCCCGGGGACCAGGGGCTGAGCTACCCTGGGTGTGATGTGCTGCTGCCTCACGCTGCTGGCAGGACCCGGCTGGACCAGAGACACATGAAGTTGCCCAGCAACTTCATCTTGTCCCCGTTACTGCCTTGGATTAGGACAGGGGGATTTTCCAAGCAGAGGGGGTACATCCTGTTACTGGTGGTAGTGCACGGAAGGGGAAGGAAGGGCAGCCTGCACAGACATCTAGTGCTGCTCATGATGGCCCCCTGAGTGAGTGGCTTCTGGCCAGTCCCATGATTGCTCTTGAGGAGTGGTGTAGCTACAGACTTTAGGGTTCTTCTTGTCTTTTTTTATTATGGTACCTAACACCTGCATTTCCAAGGTTTTGGTTCATAAGAACAAAATCGGTAACAAAAATAGTAGGTAATAAGAAGGATTTGTGATGCCAAAGAATGCTAAGGTCTGTCATGTGGGCTAGCAGTATGTGCTCTGTCACTGGCTTTTTTTGCACCCCTCCTTGGTGGAATTGAAGCATTTTGGGGAAATGCTCGGACAAGAGGAGAGAGAAGAAACTTTCGTTATGCTGATGTGGTCTCCTTAGCCCTTTCCTGAATTGCTGAGGCCACTGCGCTTAGCATCAGGGTGGTTTTGGAGATGGCTGGTGTGGGAGGTGTCAGAAAGGTGAAGGTGATACAGTGCTGTAGACAGAGGTGAAGGCCCCTACATTTGTGTCTAATGCTGGACATTAATAATGCCCAGAAATGCCACAGAAAGTAGATTTCTTCTGTTTTAAAAGAATAATAATTCAATACCTTCATAAAAGATCATAAGAAGATGAGTGTTTATCAAGTGGAGCATACTAGAACACAGTCACAAAAGCATTTGGGGTTAGTTGGGTAAAAGATAATTAATTATTGGTTTTGACGGAACAGCAAGAATGTTTGATCTTTTTTTAAAAAGCACATAAATAATTCAAAACATCTGGACCAAAGTTTTCTGGAAAATTAATAACTGGTCATGTCTCTTGAAACTCCTGACTGGCTGGCTTAGGAGCATATGGGATTTGGTATCCCACCTATGGAATGTAGGATACTAGATAATATAGAGACAATATGGATCAGTATGCTGGCACATATGTAACATATCTGGTGGTTTTCCATATTCTGGAAAAGCTAAAGTATTTTTTTTGCTTAATACAGCCATTGATGAGAAGTGATTTCTTCTTATTTAAGGATATTGTGTTGAGCTTCCATGCACAGATTAGATGCCTATAAGCTCTTTATCTCTGCATTTCCCTTGTATTTTCATTTAATCATTTTCTCACATATTCCTGACATATTTAAACTCTGACTCTTATGAGGTAATTCCATGTCATGAAGACAAAGTTTGTGCCTCAGTCTACATGTGTATGAGAGTGGGGCTCCTGAGGGGCCAGGTGGTAAAAAGGGGAGAAGGAGGAAACAATACAAAATGGAGAATCAATTTTATGCTGCCTAAAGCCATGCTTGTTCTTTGATGGATAAGAACACATCAGGGGATACAGAGTATTTATTTGGCACGTATCTCCAACCACTAGATAAAGAAAGAGCTGCTCAGAATCACTGTGTTGCAGGTTTTCAAAGGGAAAGGCAACGTCTAAAAGTGCAGGGAGAGAAAGCAATGCAAGATTTCTTTAAAGGGCACTTAAAGAAACCAGCATGAAAGCAAGTACTTAAACTAAAAGCAGTTTCCTCTGACAACTGGTTTGTTCTTTTCTTCTTAAAAGTTGCCACTGATATTTCGCAGGACATCTCCACTCCCCTTCTCTCCTGCCCTGGCTCTCCCTTGTGCATTAGGACATGTAAGCATTAAACTGTCACAAAAAAATAGCACCTTGAGCAGTTTCCAGGCACTTGAGGTGCTGTATCCTGACATAGTGACTTTAAGCTGTGTGTACTGGAGGGAGGAAACAATGAGGCAGTGATGAAAAGCACTGGAATAGGGGGTGATAGCTGACTCAGAAATGATTTTGTGTGTGTAGTGGCAGAAGTGACAGCCAGAAATGCTATATGGACTTGGCTGAGTGGTCACTCCAAGCCTGGTCTTGAGGAGGGTGTTTTTGCTATTTCTGTCCTCATTCTTGGCATTTGGCTTCAAGCACCTAATTCTATAAAGACTGCTAACTCTAAGTGAAAGCCTCCCTGGAATAAAGCCATTTAATGAGCCTCTACCCTGGCTGCTTTGCTCCTTTCTCTCAGAAAATGTTTTTCACTGGGTTCACACTCTGAGTGGACCAAAACTGAGCAGCTATCCAACTTCACCAAGCTCCTTTGAGAGGCATCATATTCACTGAGGCCAGCATCCTGGCTGGCACAGTTCCTTTCTCCTGCTTTGCTGAAGATAACCCGGTGTCTGCCCACAGAAGCAATGTGACACTTCCTCATCTTCTCCAGATAGGATAACCCACACAGGCAAGCAATATGTTGAGCTTTTGGTAAGCCTGTAGTTAAGAGGGTCCAGGGTACCTACAGCTTCTCCTTCATTTCAAATGTGGACTTGGAGGCTTTAAAACAGGGGTCCTCAAACTTTTTAAACAGGGGGCCGGTTCACTGTCCCTCAGACACTGTCGGGGGCCAGACTATAGTTTGGAAAAAATGAACGAATTCCTATGCACACTGCACATATTTTATTTTTAGTAGTGCACAAAAAAACAGGAAAAAGAATGCCGTATCTGGCCCGCGGGCTGTAGTTTGAGGACCCCTGCTTTAAAATCACCCTGGGCTTGAGTCCTAGAGGACTCAAAAGGAACTGTTCCCTAGCCAGTGAAGCTAGCTTGTAAATGAGGGCCTTTCACTCTGTGCTTCCCCTCTCCCTGTGCTAGAAGTGAAGATGATAAAATGTGAACATCGAACCTTGTTTTGTGGAGTTCTTTGATCCACAGATGGAAGGTTATATAAATGCAAAGCGCTATCATTATTTATAAGGAACACACAGTCTACAGCTCCTTGCAATCTGGAGCAGTGGAAATAAACAGGAAGGCACAAATTTAGCATGATGACTTCACTGCTGTATCTAATAAGATGCAAAGACAGGCTGGGAAGATGTGAGTTTGTTTGAACACATGATGCTGTTTTACCGGTAATTGGCAAATACAGAAATAATTATGAAAAAATTAATTAAAAAAGAATCTGATGTGCTGAATTCACAGATGATGAAAACTGATCTGACCCCTCTTAGTGCAGCAATCTCTGAGAGTTTGCATCAGTTTAATTTCCTTTATTATCAAAGCTTTACTTCCAAATAAATGTACGTCTTAGAAGCTGACTGGTTTCCTTCCAGGTATAAATTAATATAGCTAAAATGACTCCCTTAAACCAGTGCTGACTTAGACTGTTGAGATGGGAATGTATTTTAAACTGATAGCAGGCTGACAGCCTCAGAAACTGAAATCCAGGAGTTATGCTTAAGAGGAACAGGTGGTAAGACAGCTGCTCCTCTTCTGATGAAAATGAAAAGGCAAATTCCCTCGCTTCTGCCTGACGTTAGAGAGCAGCTTTTCCCCTCCTGTCTGTCTGGTGCCATGGGATCTCCCTTTTTGCTGTTTTGACCTTTTTTTTTGTTCCCAGTGAGTAGGTGCAGTATGGGATGGGAAATAATACACTCTCCAGCAATGTGGCTCAGCTCTTCCCCTGGGAGATCCCAAGCTGGTTGAGGAAAGGAGCTAACCAAAGGCTTACTTGCCTCTTGGTTTCCCTGGGACTCAGATGGTGCTGAGATTTCTCATACCTGGGGATTGGTAACTCAGTGCAGATGCTGAAGGGTGAAGGCTGTGGGCCCCCTTGCTGGCTTTGCCTTGGATACCATGAGACTGCTGTCATGCAACAGGGAAGACACTACTCCCCATGGTGCTCTGCAGCCCACCTCTCCCCCTGCTCACCACTCCGGACAGAACCACTCCTAGCAGTGCAACCCACACTTCTCAAATCACCTGCCCCAAGGAGACACTGGCTGCAGGCTCCCTCTCCCTGCAGCACTCTTTCTAAGCCCCAGATAAGATTGAAATATAATCCTTTTTGCTCAGTGCTGCTGGCGGGTAGGGAGCTGCATGGGCTGGGTTTGGAGCTGCAAGTGATTTTTGGTGGCCACTGTGAGCTGACCTGGTTATGGAGCTGTTTTACAATGTGATCACGCCAAGCCCACCCAGATCTGGCACTGCCTGGAGACATGAGGCAAAATGAAGGCAGACATGCTCACGGCGCAGCAGTATTTCAACATCTGGCTCCAGCTCCCCACAGAGCCCACCCAGGGACTTTAGGCAGCAGGTCAAAGTACAGGGTCTAAGAGATCACAGAACATGGGCTTGGTTTCCAAGGCACACCTTTGCTTAGGATTGGGAGACAGGTGAAGGTCCTGGGGTGAGAGCGAGCTGTTTAGGCTTACTGATAACACAGGCAGGCAGATGGCAATTGTATTATTTTAAAATCTTTTTCCCTCGTGCTGAGCTCTGTTTGCTCTCTGGATGTTAGGCAAAGCCCTGCTGTCTGCAGGCTTTTCTGAGTGGCTGCATTCCTTTCTCCTGGTGTGGGGATTTGCTTGTGCTGAGCTCCACTACACCAGGCTGCTGGCAGTGCTCACCACTGGCTCTCCTGGAGACTCTGGCTGTACTTCAGACTGGGAGGACAAGATGCCCACCCCTTGCCCCAGCAACCCCTCCAAATGGAGGTGCAGGAACGAGTTTTCAAGCTGGGGTCTCATAGGTGGGAGAGAGAGTAGGAAGTTCAGTAAAATTCATCACTTTGCCTGCTGTTACCAACACAGGGTATACTGAGATAGGAGACATGTCCAGTGATGGACTGAACATCAAATTTGCTCCAGGAATGACATAGATATAGAATGAGGTATTTCCCAGCCCTTGAGGAACACTTGGTCACAGGGTGTTGAAGGATTTCTGGCCAGTCCCATATATCTTCTGTGTATATACTATAGCCAGTCATGTAGGGCATATGAGGTGGTATGCTTGATTAATACTTTTGGACTAGGCTTGAGCTTGATACATACTACAGGTTTTCAAAGAGGTGCTCTTGTCTTTCATGGAAGTATATGTTCTCTGCATTTTGTGTTGTACTCTGGAGGAATGAATCAATCATATATCCAGAGAAGAGATACTTTGCCAAGTGCTTTGATGCACAGTGTTTTGGGGATATATTATGTGGAAAAAACCCTTATGTTATCTTTTGATGCTCATTCTTTCTCCTTCTGTGCTCCTTGTTCGGTGAATAAGTACTAATACTTTTCCTGAGTATGGGACTAGCATTCCTCATTGTGTTCCTTGTACTGTACATATGCTGTATATGTAGCCCTTTGGACAGATAGATAGATAGATAGATAGATAGATAGATAGATACATAGATACATAGATAGATCGATCCAGTAATTTCAGTGAAACATGAGCTTTTGCCTCTTATGGTCTTCTGGATGACTTCCAAAGTCATGGCTGTTCACAGACGTTGCTCTGGCTATCTTCTCCACTTCCCTTGGCAGTGAATGATGCCACAGTGCTTGGGCTGAGAAAGTACATTGCCAACTACAGCAGCCTAGAGATGTCTCCATGTGCAATCATGATAGAGGGGCCTGCCAAAAGGTCCTCTTGCATCCAGAGCTGGATGTCTGCAGTGGCAGAAACCAGAGCAGGGTGCTGGGTGCCTACTGTGGCTGAGGAGTAACCTGGGCTCTACCTATTATATATTGGCCTCACTACCCATAATCCCCTGTTTCCAGCTCAGTGTCATCAAACCACCATGTGCTTTTTAAAAGGAGAGCGGATATATAACTCAATGGGCAAAATCACAAACATCACTGCTGTCCTGGGACAGCTGAGATGTGACTGGAAAGCGTGTATGAAGTGAGCATCACAGCTCTCTCCTGTTGCTTCATTTTTGTTTGCTGTTCAGCTGGATGGAAATTTGGGAGCATCATCAAGCAGTGAAGGGCAAAGATGTCACAGAAGTGACTTCCATGCCCCACTGGGCCTCAGCTCTTGGAGAAGCACCTGTAGGTGTAGAAGCACCAGAATGCATTTGCCTGCTTGCTCTTGCCAACAAGCAGCATGATGAAATGAGCAGTATCTGCAGTCTGAATTGCTGCTCATTGCCAGTATTCAGGCCCAGCAATAGAGAGGACTGAGAAAAAATGCAATACATCTCCATGTCCTCTGGCATATACAGCAGTTGAATATGCAGCAGGGTAAGCAAATCCATGGAACAGCTTTTATATTGTTGTTCTTACATCTGGGCCAACTGCTTTATCATATGCTAAGGGCAGGTTTGTAGACACACAGCACCATCTGTAGCACCCTGCACTCGGGCTAGCTAAACCAGGATGCCACATGCTCCTCCTGAAACATGTTCTAGGCAATTTCCACTGGAGTCCAGGAGTCTCAATGAGCCATTTCTGCGGTGGGATGATAACTGGAAGGTTGCTAGTACTGTCACAGTCAGAAGAGGGATGCATTTATGCATTTTATGGTTGCTACATTATCTTCATTATCTTGATGCCCCCACCATGCAGGCCAAATCCCAGTTCTGGTGAAGTCAGTGACTTTTTTTGTATTGCCCATAGTGTTCATTCAGAGGAGGAACAACCCTCTTCTTCTGCTTGGAGGTTGCACCCTTGTTTAGAGGTGGCGTGGGCAAGGAAGCATGGCAGCCTGGCCACATTCAATGGGGATTACATCAGCACATCTGTGTGTCAGGCAGGACAAGTGGTTGCCTTCTCAGGCTTCGCAGACATCTCTGGTGGAGAGTCTCAGTCTGGGTCATTCTCAAACTGCTGCTACTAATGAAAGTGTCTTGGTCAAGCAGCGATGATCCTTCTGTTCCCCACAAACCTTCCTTTCTGCCCCCCAGATCCCTCTTTGTTGACTACATCTTTCCAACCTTTTTCCGTTATCTGCTAATCTCCTCACAGTCACTGTTGAGCCAAGCTAAACATATCCTTTTTTATTTTTGCCATTTAAATCAACTCCTCTACCCCTTTCATCATGTTTTACTGCTCTCGTCTGAACTCTGTTCACTTTGGGCACTTGTTTCTGGCTGTTAGATGCTAGAACTAGAATATAACTCCTCAGCTCTGGGTGTTGCCTGGCTGGAAAGGGCTATTACCTCCTGCAACACCCCAGGGACAAGAAGAAAGTGACCTACTGCTGCAGGACCTGCAAACTGCTGCTCCTCAGCTCTGGCTGTTGCAAACTAGACAGCTACCTTCTTCTTCCTGGGCTCGTCCATGGTCTTATGCTAAGAGGTCTCTTTTAACCAGCTGAGACAGGCCACCGTGGACAGAGAAAAACTGTGCTGCCCACTGTTGCTGCACAAGTTTTCAGCACAGCTTGTCCCAGCACTAGTGCTCAGCCCCGTCCTGCTGCCAGTGGTGGTGGGAGAGGCTGGAGGATGAGCCTGCATTTGCGCAATGACTCGTTGCCTTTGCAACAGCCACAGCCTGGCTGTGGAGGTAAAGTTCCTCCAGCTTTTTGTCATGTCATATTTCATGGCCTGTTTGCATATGAATTTATTATCTGTCACTGCCAAGTCTCCTTTGGCTTTACTATATTCTGATTTTTCCTCCCTCCCTTTGTATATCTGTTGCAGATAACTTTTTTCCCCTTCCACATTTCCCTTGCATTTTGTGACTGAGAGGGAACTAATTTCTCTTTCATTCCAGATCAGACTCTCTCCATGTCTGCTGGTCTTTCTTCTCTCTCCCACCTTTCTGCTGCTTGTGGCAGCTGTGACTTCAGGACCTAAAGGGCAGAAACATAAATAAGTAAGGGAGAATTCCTAGGACAGCAGTAAGACACGGCCAAAGCAATGTAGCTAAAAGGTTGGCTTTGTTGTGTATCGGGCAGCATTAGCACAGTGCTCAGCATTGGCTCCTGAGGTACCATCATGGTCTGTTGATGACATAATTATAATGATGTCTCTTTCTGTGGGGCTGCTCAATTGTAGCTTGTCTGCTTCAGCTCTGTGAAATGTTTTTCTTCATAAAATAAATGTTTCTAGTTAAAGGCTGTTGTGAGAGGACATACAAAGTCTACAAGGTCAGACCTACAGCTGCACAGTTTGAACCATATTTTTAGCTAAATCTAGCTGCAGAAGCTGGAGATGCTGGGCAGCTGTTTGAAAGCTTAGTTTTCTGACTAAATGCATCTGCTGCTGATGTTTTGACAGCTTTCAAAATAAGGGCATTTGCAAATATCCATGTCTCTTAATCCAAAAGCTTTTTGGATTGCTGTATATCAGGGAAATACTTCCTTCAGGTTATGGTTGCAATGATTGCTGATTTGTGAAACTCAGGCTTCTTTTAAAAAGTGGTGGGTAGGTGAGGCTTTTAAAAGTCTTTCTCCCTGGCAATTTGAAATTATTAGTTTTATAGTCCAAATGTTTGCCCCTGAGCCTTCTGCTAAGTTTTCAATCTCGCATTCCAGCTGCATTCCTGCTAACACCAGCAACCCACACCCCCAGTGCCTCCTGGGCCCAGGGTCTCCCAGCCAACTCGAAAAACATGATACCTGCTGCCTAGGCAGTTGTACTGCCTAGCAGGTGACACTGCTCCTGAGACACAGCAGGTAGCTGTCCCCACTAGAGGGGACACTACAGCTGCCTCTGCAACCAGGATGTTTCCAAGCCAGTGCCACGGTCAACAGGGTGATGAAATAAAAGATGAACAGTGCATAAAAAACAATTGTATAATGAGGAAAGCAGGAAAAGCTGCTTATTGACTGCCACAGCAGCTGTCATGTGGTTTATCTTGTGACTGGTGTCATCTTGCAGGGCTCTCAGTCTCTTGATGGGCCCTCACCGTCAATGTACATGCACATGTGTACACAGGCATGCACACATGCAAAATTACACACAAGCAAAATTATGAGCCATATGTGCTTGCATGTGAGGCAGGCTGAGTAAGTCTGTTGATGGAAAGTTGAGGTCTCTGTCCTTCTGTTTCCATGATACACAAAGAGGTGTCAGAAATATTCGGACAACCTGATACACTTCCATGACCTCAGGGATTCGTGCACCTAAGCTGCTTCCCTCAATGAGTGACATAGCACAGGGCAAGCTTTGTGGGAAGGTAGATCTGGGCTGCAGAACCTGTGCATAACTGTCTATGTTACAGCTTCTGGTGCTCCAAGTTTTCTGTGCTTTTTTAAAAAGGTGAAATGAGACTTTAAGATCTAATCAAAGCAATTATTAGTGCTTTATAAAGAGTGAAGACAGGGATACATCTTGTGTTATGCGAGTATACACTATTTGCTACTTATTTGCAATGCTGGCTGCAGATATGTTTGCTATTGTGCCAGGTATTTTTCAAACGCAGCATCAAAAATGGGACCCATCCATTTAAGCACCAACACATCCTTAAAATGGCCCTGAGGATTCTCCCATTTCTCTGATAATGCTTCTGCATATTAGATCATGTGCTGTACACACAGTCCTATTAGCAGAATGGGGCTGAATCTGTTTCTTTTTGCAGCAAATCAGAGCTACCTTGAGAGTGCCAGAGTTACTGCTAAGTTGATGCCATGTTCCCCCCTCTGCTTGTGACAGAGCACCCTGTTGCCACTGAATTTCCAGACAAAGATAAAAAAAGAGGCAGGGAAAAAAAGAAAAGACCAAGACAAAAAGGAAATATAGCTCATATTTACTGCATGACAGTTCACCGCACTTGAAAAAATAAATCTACCTGCTACAAAAATGGGCAATGCCCTGAAAAATGGGTTGGGGGAGTGGTGTGTGGGGCTTCAGATTCCTGGGTTGGTTTAGGAAGTTTCTCTTTAGCAGCAGTGCTTAGCACAAGTTAGTAACAGGTTAGGCATTTCCTTTCCTTTCAGAATTTGAGCTGTCTGGGGAAGACTGAATGAAATACTGATTTTTTTTCTCAGATGCAATAATTTAGGAATAATGGTAAAGGAGACCCTGGAGGAAGAAGGGCCTGGGAATTCTGGTAATACAAAAGGGAAGAATCCCTTGGGGGCAGATAATATCTGCTGAAGTGGAAGAAATAGATAAGATTTTCTGTCCTTCTAGCTTCTTGCGATAGCAAAATGAAGAGGAGAGTGGGAAGTCAGATTCTGCTCTCATTCACTCCACTTTCAGATTAGCCGCCTTCTGTCTTGTGTAACTGAGAGTAAAATGGGATGTCCTTCCTCTCTTCCCCAAATTTATGGCCTGGGAAACTGTAATGCTGCTGAAAAAGAGCAGTTCACGAGGTGCAAGGCTGATGGTGAAGTGGGTCTGGGTTCAGGGTTTGGAAGAGGCCACTCGCAGCATAGCTCACAAGAATAAGCTCATGCCTCTTTCTGAGAAGCATTTGAAGAAAGTGTAGATGGCCTGCATCAAGCAAAATCCTGCAAGCCTAGAAAAAATCTGTAAAACATCAGAAAAACGTAGCAAGAGCAACTTTCAGTTTCCCAGTTCTGTTTCCTACAAAACACTTTTAGTGGTTTACGGAACCTTTCAATATCCCAGGTCACAAAGATGCACTGCCTTCCCTTGGGAAAACCTATCACATAAAGTAACAAACTATCTTTGCTGGTGAAGTTTTCTGATATGTTATAAATTAATTTATTTCTTTATCCCTTATTATGCTTCTCTTCCTTCCAGTAATTTTGCTGTTCCTCATCTATATCTGCCTACTTGTCAGCAGTTATCCTACCTATTTTTAGTCATTGCTTAGTGAACTGATACAAACTTTGCTCTTTCCACCTGTCCTTGTAATTAGATGTCTCTATTCTGGTAATCAATGTATATTGCTCTGTCAATAGGTTTTGGGTATTGAAGTGCCCAGAACAGAAAACAATAGTTTAGTGTGGCATCTGTAGAGAAAGACGAGCAGGCTTGCTGCTGCATAATGTATGCAGTGGTTCTGTGCTCAGCTAAGGGTGTTTTATTACCTGGCCAAAATCATATGCAATTTGCCCTCTATTATAACCCTTAGTGTTCCAGTGTTGCAGCTCTCTCTGTCCCATTAAGCACCTGTGGTTTGGATTATTTTCCTTCTCCCTCTCTGATCTCCTCAGACACACTTTTTTTGCCAAAGTTAATGTTTCATTTGGGTAATTTCTTCCTGTTGTTTCAATTTCTCCAGCTCCTAGTTTGTTATTTCTCCTCCTTGGCTGCCTTTGAAAGTAGGCGCTCACATCCTCTCTGCTCATTCCTCTGAACTGTTCCAGATCTTTAATGAAGGTATTAATGAAACCAGAATAAACAATGGAACAATAACAGGCTAGCTGTAACACCCCTCCTGACGCTCCTCTTATTGGGCACATACTATGCTCCCCTTACTGGGCATGTACCACCAGGCATGACCTGCAGCCAGCACTCACACACTATTATGTCCACATCTACATCCTCATGAATTTGTTTTGCCACTGTAAGAAGTCACAAGTAGCTCTACAAAATGCCCTCCTTACCAGGTGGGCAGAACTGCATCTGGTGCATTTCCTTTCCCCGTCATCATAATTTCAGCAAGTGTGTCAGGAAAGCAAGCCAGTGTGCCCTGATGTGCTTAATCATTTCCCATCACTCCTAACCCACAATGCTCCTCTGTATTCCTCACTTGTCAGCCCACCTGCTTTGCTTGTGCTCCTCAGCTTCGCTTCACAGCATTTGTCTCCAAAACCTCTCCCAATTCCCCACACACCAATATACATCCTTAACCTGTGGTGTATGCAGCCCTTCCAGGTCCCTCTCCAAGCTCACTGCAGTTTATAGGACCTGAGCCTCAGCTGCTATAAATTGTCACAGTGCCACAGAAATCAATTGAGCTATGTGATTTGTTCACCAGCTGGGCATCTGGCCTGGATTTTATGAAAGGCCATTTGCCTGGACTGCAAATAGGGCACTGAACATCCCTAGGGCCAAGTGAACTTGGGGAATGAAGGAGAGAAAAAAAGGTAGTGCAGAATAAGCCAGCTCTAGCAGCCAAAGGACCTGGAGGAGAGCCAGACAAGACAGAGAAAACCGTCAGCATAGACTACTGTACTCTGAAAATGCCACTAGTGTCCTCCCTGCAGAGGTCTCTCTGCTTCTTATTCTGGTGGTCCACCTAGTCCCTACACAAGCTCTTTTTCTTAGTATTGTGTTGCCTCCTGTTCACTTGTATTACAGCAGTATCTCTGCTCAGGTAGCAAGTGTCTTACTGCGTGGTGCAAGATGCTGCACATGCACAAAAAGACCAAAAACTTATCCTAGAAACCTGCACACCATCTGCCACAGGTGGATACAGGCTGGGAGCAGAATACTACTGTCAAAAAAAGAGGATGGACAGTTGGATAGGCTGTGATCCTGGACCCTAAACACTGGGAAACTTGCTTCTCTGGGCTCCTCCTTCCTCTACCTGCTTCCCTCCCTTCCTCAGGTCCCATCCTTTCATGTTACCCTTTTCTTATACTGAATCTACTCCTGAAAACAACAATCTGATGGGATTTATTGCTCAGAAAAATAATACTGTGATGCCTATCTGACATTTGCTGCAACTAGCTTGGTCCCTGCCTGTGTGTGTTCCTCCTGATTTGCCCTGTGCTTCTGATGCCTGATGGGATCTGTAGGCAGAAGTAGTACCTACAGAGATTCTGGTGAACCAAGTGCAGCATGAATTACAGCACCTACCAGGAAAACAACTCACTTCTCAGCTGGCTCATAGGTGCTGCTGTAATATGTATAAGCCATAATTAAACAAGACCCAAAGTGAATAAGCAAGTGAAAAAGAGTCAGCATATTTTAACAGCCCTGGAAGGCAAGGCTGCATGGCAATGTCTCTCTTCCATGAGTTGTCATCACCTTTAATCAAGGTGCTTCCAAAGGCCTGACCAGACTTTGTTTACTCTTTTAAGTTTAGTTACCAGAAAGGAAGATGGTAATAAGCGTGCCTTGTGTCTGTGGCTATTACTTTGTGTCCTCCTTTTTCAAGGAGAAAAAATGGGAAGCAGGAAAACACACCAAAGGGAAAATGTTCTGAGAAGATGTCAGGGCTGCCCAGTGCATAACCTAGCTGTTGTTTGTGAAATCCAATGGCCCCTCTCCTAGAGATCCAGAAATCATTAAGTAACTCACTGCATGCCTTCCCTTAGCACAAGACAGAGTGCCCTTGCTGAGCCCTTGCAGAGCTGAGCCCTTGCAGAGCTGAGCGCAGAGTTTGGGACTCTCCAGCTTGCCACCAGCCCTGTGTGCTGTCAGGCAGCTGCTAGGGACCGTGAGCAGAAGCACTTACCCTGGAAAGAGGCCTTTGCTGCTCACCTCTAAGAAATAGTTGGTAGTTGAGGAGGAGAAAAGCTGAGGCTTCTAGCAATCATTAGGAAAGCACTGAGGCATATAAGCTGTTGGGCTGTTGGTCATTTGGGCAGTCCCCAAGAGGTATTTTTGTGGATGGGAGGGTGAGAAATGTGCCTTACACAACATATGTAAATGGCGACCAATTTTTCTTTTTTTTTTTCTTCTCTTGAGTGCAAAAGGCCTATAAAACAATTAGAGCTTAAAATTGGACTCCTGGCAGAGAACGAGAGAGGGAGTTTATGCCTTGTTAAGTGTAATCAGTCTGGTGATAAGGGGACAATTTCAGCTGTGTGAGATGTAATTACATCATAAACTCCACATTACAAACAGGGCAAGCAGAGGTGAAAAGGTAAAGAGGGAATAAATGATGATGCCCTTTGGGGGACGTGGCAGAGGAGACTTTTCTGGACTTCATTTCCTAGAGAAAGTTTCCCAGCTGGAATGGGAGCTGGGAGTGTGCAGGAAAGGCACACTGGCACCTCAGGGCTAGCGTGTGCCCTCGTTCTTCTGGGAGGCTGGACAGGGTGCCTTGCCATGGCCACACCTGAGGTTTCACATCTGCCAACTGAAGTGGGATGTTATTTTGGGCAGGTTAAATATCAATCATGTTTCAGAAAACAGACAAACATTTATTTGTGGCCTGAAGCTGGAGAAGAGTGCCTGCAGCCATGCTGCCAACTGAATGTAGGATGACAGCCAGCTGCAAAGAAAAAGGAGGCACAAATAACCCTCTGTAGAGGTGGTGGCACATCTAGGGCTGAGGACACACAGCCTGTCTGCACAGACAGGGGCTGCAACATATCTCAGAACCACACTGTAGAGGACATGGCTGCTTGAACAAATGCGGGCATGCTGCACACGTCCTAAACCTCAAACAGGGTGCTGAAGATGTCCCATCAAAGGGCTGGTGTTGCAGAGATAATCATCAGCTTGTCACTTTCCCAGGCTGCCTGTGGCAGTAGTGGGAATGGGTCTCCTCCCTCCATGTAGGATATCCCACCAAGCACAGGAAAGGGGCCAGGAACATGCTTGGGGCTGGCTTGCCCTGGGAACTGGCTCTGGCTGGCCCCATCTGGGAACACACCTCAGAAATGATGCTTAGAGCCCATGTAGCTGCTTGGATTTCACAATGAAAAATGAGAAACAAATATCTGGAAGTGGTTAACATTTGCTCCTTTCAGTAAATATTTTTAGATGTGATGTTTTAAAATGAAGGAAACTGGGGAATGAAAGAGAAGTAGCACACTGAGGGGACATAGATTTATCTGTCTGAGAACAGTTTTCAGAAATCCAAGATTTCTCAGCTCACGGACTTGAATCATTGACAGAAGATTGAAATAACCTTGGAAAATTATTATTTTATAGTTCTATCTCTCAAAAATAGGTGGGCTTTTAAAAAATGGTTGTTTCAGAAACTTTGGTCTCCATTTCTGCTTTTGCTGCTAAAGACCTGCCTTATGCACTAGAGAACTGCGTCTGGTTCTGGGATCAAGAGTTCTAGTCTTTTCTTGTCACTGACATGCTGCATGGTATTAGATAAATCACTTAACCTTTCTGTGACATACTTCCCCATCTGTAAAATGAGGTTGATAATCATATTTGCTTACTTCACAAAAGTGTTAGAAGAATGAATTATCACTGGTTTTATAACCATTTATATCTCTCTCTGGGGCAAAGACTGCATTTTTTTTTCTGTGCTCATGCAACAGCACAGGAGTCCTGTAATGGATGTTCTTACATGCTATTATGATATAGAAAGATAGAAATTAAATATAGCTTCTGACAATGCAGCAAACAGGGTTTGCAGGTATAGTAAATAGGGGGTTCGATTAAAAGAATCATAGAATAATAGAATTATAGAATAGTTCGGGTTTGAAGGCAGGGACACTTTCCACTAGATTAGGTTGCTCAAAGCCCCATCCAGCCTGGCCTTGATCACTTGCAGGGATGGGGCATCCATAGCCTCGCTGGGCAATCTGCTCCAGTGTCTCACCACCCCCAGAGTGAAGAAATTTTTCCTTGCATCTAATCTAAATCTGCCCTCTTTCAGTTTAAAGCCATTACCTCTTGTTCCTCTAAAAAGTCCCTCTCCATCTCTCCTGTAGGCCTCCTTTAGATACTGGAAGGCTGCTATAAGGTCTCCTCAGAACTTTCTCTTCTCCAGGCTGAACGAGCCCAACTCTCTCAGCCTGGCTTCGTAGGAAAGGTGTTCCAGCCCTCTGATCATCTTTGTGGCCCTCCTTTGGACTCGCTCCACAGGTCCATGTCCTTCTTGTGTTGGGGGCCCCAGAGCTGAATGCGGTATTCCAGGTGGGGTCTCACAAGAATGGAGTAAAAGGGAATTCCTTTTTGTTTTTTTTTTCTGGTGCTGAAGAAATGATTAATTACGTATAGTGATAGCACCCTGAAATATAACCCTACCTCAAAGTGTGCAGTGTAACTCTCCTCTGGCAATCACTCTTCTATAAAGGACAGAGAAAAATGATCAATGTTTATACAGCTCTATGAATAGCTTATTATTATTACTTAATTAGAGTGCTAGGAGGCTTTGGGCAAGATCAAGTTGCATTAAGAGCTTTACAAGCCTGAAGCTGGAAATAGTCCTCACCCTAAAGAGCTTGAGGTTAAAAGAGACAAAGCGTGAACTTGAGGTTAAAAGCCACAAGCCATGACAAGGGAAGTAGAGACACACTTGTCCAAGGACACAACAGGTCACTGCCAGAGATGGGAATTCCCAGGCTGACATTATTTCAAGCCATTCATGTCCCTGCCTCCATGAGACTATCACTCATGTGCTGTTCTTGTATGACAGGTCACTTTTGTTCATACAGGCTTGTTGTTTTCACTAGGAACAGGCATGAAAATGCATACTGGCCAGTCTGGAGTGGGGACCATCACTGGCAATAGTCAGTGCAACCTCAGGTAGTGCCTGATGCTGCGCTCTGAGACAGCAGCAGAGACTGTCGGAGACTTCCGTGCATCTCTCAGGACCAATTCAGTCATGGGTAAGGAGCTCAGCACTTACTGACATACTACATTTAAAAAGACTAATTAGTTTCTGGTGCTGACTACAAGGAAAGACTTCAGCTGCAAGTAGGTTAACACAGTTTCACAGGATGGCAATGAAGTAGCCTGGATTGAACCCTGCTGTGAATCATTACTGCCACAACTGTAGCATCATGTAGGATTGATCACAAATACTCTGAGAAGCCTGAGACTGACATCATTAGGCATCTGCTTGAGGCATCCCCTTTATGACTGGCTCGGTCCTTCATACTCATGCATGTCTTTTTGCTCCAGCACAGAAGGAGAAAGCAAGGTCCCTAGTTTACGGACAGAGAACTGCAGCAGAGGTAAGATGAGGCTATGTCAGTGCTTTGAGTCTCAGAAGTATTTCCCAGCTCCTGGCTTTAGTTTGGGGTGAGACCCCAAATGTATACACAGCTTCCCTACTGCAGTTGGTTCCCAGTGATGGGGAGCCCTGGACTGGAGAGGAGCCCCAGTGTGCTCTGGTATGGCACCTGACCAGACACCTGCAGGGCCATGGCTCTAAGGAAGGGCACCAACCCCCAAATCTGAATGTGACCTTGGTGGCTTCCCCAAAGCCATACCAGGAATACTCAGCTGTGCCAAGAGGACAACTCATGCAGAATTGCTGCTCTCATGTCTAAGCCACCTTGTCACCCTCTCTTGCCTCACAGAGGATAGTTTTTGTCATTCTCCTGAAATGGCAGGGCCATGATTTTCAGGAGCTTTAAGGACCTTCCTCAGTTTGTCTTTCCAGAGTGTTTAAGGAAGATTCACACCCTGGAGGATGGGCCTCCTGTTTTCCCTGCTAAAGTCATCAGGTATGGTAGGGGAGGGATGGAGATGAACAGCTGGAATTGTGAGGAGAAACACTAACCAGACATGACCTCATGGAGCTCTGGGCAAGTCTTGTCCAGTCTGAATGTGATCACTTCTGGACTGTGAGCTGTAGTGAGACCTGTAGGAAAATCCTTGTTTGTTTGATAGCCAAAGCCCCATCACCTAGCCTCACAGTAATACGTTACGTAACATCAGTGTTTCATGGCTTGAGAAATGAAAACAGAGAGCAGGCTTAGAGGCTGATAACTAGCACCATTAGGGCTGCCTGCTGTGTGATGCACGGTCTATGAAGGGGAGTGGGCAGTTGTCTGCATCACAGCCACTGTCAGCATCACAGCTGCATCCCACTCTGCCACAGCCCCATATGCAACTCTGGGGCAGCTTGCAGGATCTTCTCCTTGGTGGGGTAGCTGCAGAGGACCTGGTGACCACAGGAAGCTATCACCTCAACAGAAGTGTGATGAACCCTGTTTGTGTCTCACAAGTAGCAGGGGGATGTGGGGGTAAAAGCAAAATGTGAGGCTGTGAGGATGAGAAGTGGAGATGGTGAGCCGCAACAGTGCAGGTTGCCTGCAGTGCTGCCTGATCCTGAGGCAGGCTCCAGCTGCCAGATGAGCAGAAGTGGGTGTAGGACTGCATGGATTCTCCAGTCATGCCACCCATGTACAAAGTATGGGGAAACATTTTTAGTTGCACATTTGCAAAAAAAAAACCCAAAGCCACTGAAAATGCACTGTGTTTTTGTCACTGATAGTTCTTGCCCAGCCTGGAGACATCTTAGCTTGGTGATGCAGTGATGTCCCTGGGACAGTGCTTGCATCAGGACTGGAGACTCCTGCTGCCTATGCTCCTTGCGCTGTCCTTTTCTGCAGGGCAAAAAACCAAAGAAATCTGACAGCAGCTGGAAAAGAGCCCAAAAAGTTGAAATCCGCTGTCAGCATGGGAAAGGAACAAAGAGAGAAATTATGGCACGCAGTCCTGACACAGCTATTTCTTGGCGGGAGATGAGTGTCTGTGCATCTCAGATAACTTCCCAGAGAAAATAAGCACTCTCAGAGCTCTGCGGAGAGAAGCAAGGAGCTTGGAGACAAAGGCCCCATCCTTCTGCTGACCTTTGAGGGAAAATGGATGTCCTCGCTTCCCAGACCGGCATGTCTGACCAGCTTGTTTCCCTATGCTTTCCAAACCTCCCCAGCAGTGGATGGGGAGGTCTGTTTCTCCACCCAGGTGGATGCAGGAGGCAATGACTCCCAGAGCAGAACTGAATCTGACAGCAAGGCCATCACTTCACTCCCTGTGCTGCTATCTGGTGAGAAATCAGGGGCTGGTATGATTGATCCCAGCTGGACATGCAGCCCTACAGTTGGCTTTTCCAGATTTCTAAATATTTAGTCACATTATCTGAGCATACTTGGTGCTTGCCTGATTTGTGTGCCCAGGCCTTTTTCATTCTCAGGCAAGGAAAAAGTTGACATACTGCTTTGACTGTATCTGTTAAAAGGAGTCTGCCTTTGGGCTGAAACAAAACATCAGGAAATCCTTATAAAAACTCCCAGCAGTGTCAGAAAAGTGACAAGAGACTGAAGCAAGGGCTTTATAATGGAGTGACTCTTCCAATCAATTGGTGTGAGTTAATTAATTAATTGCTACAGTCGCAATGACATTCCCTCTGGCTGAGTAATCAGGAAATCAGCCACCTGAGGCTCTTAGGGAGTTAATTGCCTTAAACTTTGTTAAAGCAGAGTGATAAAACCATTTTAAAAATGCCATCAATGCACATTTTTTGTCTTTTGGGATCTTGCAAACCAATTCTTCATTTTGCAGAGCAAAACCTTTAGAGTTTTACTCGGAACAATAGAGTAATAGAGACAGATGAGGTGGAGAAACAGGGAGCAAACTGTGAAATGCAAGTTCTGTATCATCTGAAACAGGAGCTGTGCTGGTGAATTTGAAATACACTGAAGCACTCTCCAAACTTTCAATGTCCATCCAGACTCCTGTTCTTTCTGAGGTGTTTTTTATCCAGCAGGTATTGGAGCTCCCTTGGAGTTTCTCTTCTCTTTTAAGCCTTTTCTTTTGTTCAACCTGATTTTATCTTTAAGTGTTGGCAGAAATGAGAGAACTATTCTGGGAAGAGCAGAAACCTTCCTCCCTCCCCTTTCACAGCTACTTGTTTCTGTTGAGCTTCTCTGTGCTTTAGACCTCTCTCTCAGATGAGTTCTTTGAGACCTTTGGAGGACAGTTGGTCCTCAGTCAGTGGAAGTGGGTATTTTTGGCTAGAAGCCCCTGCAGGCATCCTTCTAAGGAGGCAAAGCAGAGGCCTTTAACAGATGTCAAGCTGTCCTGAGGCAAAACTAGCCCTGTTCCAGCAGTGGCAAAATCACTGTCAGATAAGCGAAGGCTAAACCTGTGGTGCATCTGTCTGGCTGCCTCTCAGGCTGTCCATCTCTTGTGCTTTGCCTGCACACCCTGCTTGTTTCTGGCTGCAACACCTCAGTTTGCTCCAGGCAGCCGCCTTCACTTCTCCTGCCTGGGGCTCCCATCTGTACCCTGCAAGGTTTTGATGCCCTGCCAAGTGATGAAGCAGGGGAAAGATAATTCCCACTTGGACTTCAGTACTCTGAGGACTCCTTAGCCAGTACCTGCTAGAAAAATTCACCTTCTCTTTAATATTTCTAATTGGAAACAATCCACAAAAAAAGAAGAAAAGAGCTGGAATAAAGAAACCAAAGGAAAGAAACAGCTTTGTCCCTCAAAAGTTAATCATATGAGAGACAGTGAGTGTATATAGAAGAAACAGACATTGAGGACCTGATGATATCAATTCCCATAATTTTGATCACAGTTGTTTTACAATGGTTATTTCTTTTTTTTTTCCTCATAAAGCCCTAGCCCTTTGAGTCCTACTATTATAACATAGTCTCAGGGTTTGTTAAAAACTAAAAGACAGCCTGGCCCTTCGGTTGATGGAGGAAAGCTTGAAATTGTTAGCCCTGTAGCCTCAGAAAAGAGAAATAAAAGAAATTAATGTTTTAAATTATACTTTTAAACATTCCAGAGATTTTATAGGTCCAGATTCATAATTTTCTTATTGCTTGAGGCTGGCAAAACTGGTATTTCCTCCCTTTACAAGCACAAAGCATTCCTGGTCTCCAAGAGCCTTTTGGGGAGGTGACTGGGGGCTGTATGTCTCAGATCTCCCCGCTGCAGCCCTGACATGGGTTCCCAGCGAGGCACGCTGCGGTTCCTGATGCGAACTGCCGTTTGTCCCTTCTATCTTATCTATCAGTCACTTTGTGTGTGAGCACATACACATATTATTAAATATAAATACAAACCCCAGGCACACATTTTTATCCTTAAGTAATAAAATCTAATGGAAGAATTTACAGTCATGGGTTATAAAGCAATAATAGTTGTAAAATCATTTAGCAGGGTTCAAATACAGGTGAAAGGAGAAGTTCAGAAGTTCAGCATCTAAATACGTTTCCTGGCAGTTTCCTATGACAAACAGCAAATCCTCTGTTGACATTGTACCAGTAACAAGAGCCCAGAACTGCTCTCATCTGCTCCACTTGTATTTTCGAGTTCATAGCTTGTTCGGTTTTATTACTTTTTAAGTGCACTTTCTGCAGGTCAGGTTATTCAGAGGGGTAGTAGAGAGGACTGTCTGAAAAGGTCACTGATTAGACAACAAGAATCCAAATTTCTGCATGGTACTCCTCCAGCTCCATGAAGAGGGAATCAACTTTTTACTGGAAACAACACAGACAGTACATCACAGATGGAGACCATTGGCATTACCTGGGGGGAAATGGGTGGTGCAAGGAGGCCTGGGCCCTGTTTTTACTGGCACCTAGTGCCTCTCCAAGTAGACTTAGATGATGTTACCATTAAGATGCTTATGTGTATATTGCTTATATTGCAGTTTCTGCCATTTCTAGCAAGTAGCACTTTCTAGCAACTACTGCTTACTGCATGTAGCCTTTCTAAGTTGGGCAACAGCTTTGCTGAATGTCTTCACCATGCCAAAGCATAAAATACCTGCTCTGTCCTTAAGAGACTGAGCGTGTCTTCTTGTTCCTCTGTTGCTTATTGGTTTAAGAATGGAAGCAATTAAAATCTAGGCCTCAGATATCACATGAAGAACGTCAGGGAGCTGACTCTAGACTCCAGGTCCCTCTTGCCATGTGATGCTTACCCAAAGCACTGAGACAGGAACCACGTAGGAACCCTACAGCTGTTGTTAGCTCTGCTTCTCCTGCTGCATTACTTAACATCCCACCTGAACTTTACCCTAATGATGGAGGCAGATAATACGTTATAAGGTTGCTCACTGGATAAGAAGATAACTTTGCCCTGTGCTTCATTTCGTAATTATTTTTAAAAAAATAAATTATTAGAAGGTGTGAGTGGTATTAATAAACAGTGTACTTTCAATGAAAAAGGACTCAATTTCTTCAGGAAACATTTCTCATTGGGCTAGCAGAAAGGAGATTTTTACCATATGTGCAACACAAGAACAAGAACTTTAGCATTTCTTGATCCTTGACACTTTTAAACTTAACTAACCTTGGCACTCTGAACGACTTACAGAGAATCAAGGCCGTGCTTCCAAAGAAGCCCCAGTTATTGGCATATCTGAAGAAATACTGCCACTTCCTCAAGACTTTTGTTTTTCCTGAGAATTTAAGAAGTTCCCTGTCATAATAGTGTGCATAAAACTTATCTAAATGGCCTATGCTATTATTGAAACAGGCTGCCATTTTGTTGTTGTGATATTTCCACACCCTTGAATGCCTGCTGTGCTGAAGCAGGAAGCTAAACAGCTAATCTCCCAGCAAACATCCAATTAGTCCTTCTGGGCATACAAACACATTATTTTTTTCCGTGTTGTCCTCTGCACTAACACTGTGATGAGGAACAAGCTGTCCAGAGCAGCTTTCTGATGGGCTGCTGGGGAGGTTTAGAGGACACCATGGCCAGGCAACAGCTTAGAAAGGTGTTGAAACCTTCCACTGGCGAAAGTGAGGATGGCAACACCTGTTTTGCTTGGGGAAGGCTGAGAGAGGGGAGAGGGGTTTCTCACATGGCCAGGCTGTCCTTTTTTGGGTTTGTTTGGGGAAACATGAGAGAAAGCTTTAGTTCTAGAGGCAGTGAACACATCAGCAGTTTTACTTTCTTTTGCCAGCTTCGCTCCCTCTGCCTTTCCTCTTTCTTTCTTATGCTCCGTGCTGTTTCTTTCTTCCTTTAGTCCTAACTCCTATTGTGAGTTGGTTTTCCTCTGCCCAGCCATTTCCTCAAGGACAGATCATGGGAAGTATGCACAGGGTCACTGGCTGGAGAAAAAGGGCATCTCTGTGCATCTCTCTCCCACACTGCACCCAACAAAGACCTCTTCTGAGAGCTGATGCATTGTTGCCTGCAGAGAAATGGTGCTAGGCACAAAGCAAACTTGCAAGGTCAGTTCCTTGGAAGACAGGCAAAGTCAGCATTTCAGGTGCCTGGAGGGCCTTGATCCCTCCCTCTGCATGCTGTCCTCCATTAAATGCCAGTGCTTCTGGCTGGAGAACCTCCAAGCCTTGTCTGGAGAAGATCATCAGCTGAGAAATACACAAACCAAGAATTTCTACCTGCCTGGGATGGGATAGGAGGTGGATGGGTTGGGCTTTTGGTGCAGCAAGGTAAATCTGGAGAGGACAGTTTTCTGAGAAAATATCCCAAGCCCAGTTTTCAGGGACACAAGCAGACTGAACCATGCCAGTGCCAACATAACTGTGCCCTTGCCAATAGAGAGCCTGGCCCTTCATGCATCAGGGATCTGATTAACCTCGTAACTATTTGCTTCCTGATATTAATTATCTACCTGTGTTTTTTCCCTTTTTCTCATATATGCCTTTACCTTCCTTCAGTAAATTCTTCCAGCTAGCTGTAAGATTTCTCAGTGCAGTCAGGTGACCTGAGACTGTACCCTGGGAGAAGAAAACAAGCAAAGCCTTCCACAATTTGCATCTCCCCCTCCCCAGGATCTCCAGGTAGCCTCATTTCCCCTGGGGAACAGCTCCACTCTCTAAGCACTACTGTGTGAGGCAACTGGGACAAAACAGCTCCTGCAGCTTCATAAACAGCCAAGAAGCACCACCACATGAATGATGCCTCATGCACTCAGGGCAAATGTTTATAGAAAAATTTAGCACTGACTCAAGCAGATTAACAATTGGTTGCAGCATTTTATCCACATCCTTGTTGTCCCCCAGGACATCATGAGCCAGTAAGCAAGCTGTTGACAGCACAAGAGATCAGACCTTACCAGCTCAGCAGTAGCTCTTATCACCGTGGACGTCAGAACTTGCAAGTGGAGATTGGCAGCACACACTGGGGCTACTGACATTGTTGTAAGTGCTTGTGAGGGCTTTAGTTCCTATGCAGGCAGATGTGAGATACAGTGGGACAACGTACTGGCAAGGAGAAAACAAGAAAGTGTTATGGATGGGATAGCAGGTATCTAATCCCCGCATATGCAAGGGTCTTTGTGGTAGATTCCCAAGGAAGCAATTTGCTGTGGGTCAGTTTAGACTACAAAAATTAGCTCCCCCTGCAACCAGGAAAGCCTCTGTTGGGGTGGTTTAGAGCAACTAAAATGGAGCCCATGTCTTTGCAAGACCTACTGAGAGAGCCTGAAGTTGTATCTAATATGTGAGGCTAAGTTCCAACCACAGCACCTCCAGGGATCTTGGTGTCCCTATACTTTAAATATACCAGGTAGCATCACACTTACAGCAAATGCTAAGGATACACTATACAGTGCTGCTTCTTAGAGAATTGAAATATTTACCCCTATGTTCATTAAGGAAGACAAGAAAACTTTTCTTATTGTACACATACTGAAGCAGAAGTTGGAGAAGTTGGTCAGCTACTCATGCTGTGTGCTTTGGTTTGGAAAGGGGATGATAAGTGTGATAATATTTCTCACTTATCCCTGAAACAGTAGAGCAGTGGTTCCCATTGAGGCACTTGAGGGTTAAACATTTTATGGGCCACCTTATTTTTCCTTATTTAGCTCCAGGCTCCATTTCAGCCCTGCCAACACCCCAACTGGTTTATGACCTTCCTCAAATAATGTCTTGAAACTCCGGAGCTGTTAGGAGCTGTTGTATAATTGTAAATGAGTTAAGATGGTCAGGAGCCTAATTGCTGCTAAATGACTCGATTGTCTCTTATAGATAGCAGGAAGGTCTCTCTGCTCCCATCCCATGTGTCCAGTGCAGGACTGGGGTCATGTTGCAGGTGACTGGTTAAAAAAAAATAATGCGAAAGATGCTGATTTGCCTGGTCAGTTAGATACCCTTTTCCAAGGGTTGGTGTTGCTCAGTGGGTTTGGGAGGCGCTAACTTTTAAGAGCACGGCATGGATGCCAGGCACTCCCTCCGGCTCAGCAACACTTCCCAGTCTCTGTGGAAATCCAGATTGTTTGTATTTTGCAACCTTCATTTCGTGATACCATGGCACGGCCAAGGAGCTTTAAGTGCAGCTCCTCTCAGTGTGTGGCACGTGCAGGTCATCACTAAATTATTGCACTTTCTAATTAGCACTTACTCTGCCGACTCAGCTGAGAGGGAGCTGGGATCCTCCTGAGCTGGTCCCAGGTAGTAAAACCTGTGCAATGAGCAATTTGATGAAATGAGCTCCCTTTTCCTCACTTTTTTACCTATGGAGGAGAGCAGGGTAGTGCTCTCTGCTACAGGAGCAGATACCTCCTGGGGAAGCAGTGGGGCAACTACCTGTCCAGGTCCATGCACTGACCTGTGTATCTACAGGAAAATGGTAAATAATTATAGGAGTGAAACCAGACTCTAAGGAATAGTCACAGCTTCTAAGTGGTGCTGCTCAGGGAAAAGTAAAAGCAAGGATTGGCGGGGTGTATATCACACATAATGCTGTTACTGGCAGTGCTCAGGGTGTGTGGCTTTGCACCAAACTTCCCCAGTGTCTTCCAGTCCCCTGTAAGTTTTCTGCTGACCAGCTAAGATGTTTAGGAACAGCATCTGTCAAGAGGTAGGATCACTCTAGGCCAGGCTTTGTATGGCATGTGTTTCTTGGTATGTGAGGAGACACAGATGCATTGCATACAATTTCTGCTTCCACTGAGGGGCAAATACCAGCCTGAATGTCCTTTCAGATGGCAGGAAACTCAAGATATTGAACAGCACATAGCAAATTACTTATTTTGCAAAGGAAAATTCCAACATTCAGAAGGCCATGGTTTTGTTTTATTTCTCCATGGTGTTTTTGAGTGGCACATGCTAATTGTCACTGTGGTGGGTAATGCAACCATTGCTTAGAGCCAGTGTTAAAGTTATCGGGTTACTTAGTTCAGTTTTGTCACAAAGGGAAAAAAGTGATGTGAAAAGTAAGATAAAACTTTAGTCTATAGTAGGATAAATGGGGCACTGCTTAGATTAAACCACAGTACTGATGCAGCATTGATTCTGGGTGGGAGAACTGCATGCAGTTGCAGAGCTCAGCAGTAGGAAGGCATCTGTGATGCCTTTGGTTAATGAACACATTCCTGCTGTCATCAGCCTAGGCACTGTCTTTACACTACCCAGCTAATAAGGGAGAACAAGGGTGCTTTGAGTTTTTACTATAGTTCCTACCTAATGTGTTGCTTCCATCTGAGTTTGGCTTTGAGCACCAGGTATTTTTCTAGCCTCAGAAGAAACCTCTGGGGTTGTGAAGCCATTCTTGCTTGGGGAAAAGAAGCCATTATCAGAGTCTTGTATGGAAGCTAGCATTCACACAGGGTGGTGGCTTTCTGCTCATTGTGATGCTGTGAGACGTAGCAAGATAAATCATTTTAATCACAGAGCTAGCAGAGAACGTTGTTTTCTCCCCTCAGATTTCCAGATGACCCAGGTGTAACAATGAAAGAAATAATCCCTTGAAAGGACTTGTAGCTGCTTCAGCAGCAAGATTTAATACACCATAGGATGGAAATATATGGGAAACATCTGTCAATGTGTCGGCATTTTAAAACAAGGAGAGGAAAACAAATAAAAAAAAAAACAACAAAGAAATGCTCAAGTAGACAAAATGGAGCCTGGCTGAGACAAACCATCCAGAAAGGACAATGCTTTGCTTTTGCTTAGATTTCTCAAGCCATAAACTTGCTTTGTTGTCCCCTTGTTCTGTGCTAACTCCTCAGTGCTCCCAGGAGACTCTGCCTGAAATATCCAAGGTCAATTTATAGCAGGGCAATTCCAGGAAGCTTTGTAGGAAACTCTGACAGCACCCTGGTGGGTTTCAGGTACTTCAGTTATTTTCCTAGGTGAGGCAGCTCTCTGTGGAGAAAAGCTGAACTGAAGCAGGGCTGTGTAAGAAGGCACAGAGGGCAGTACCCACTGGTGGTAGACCACAGCCAATGTGCTATGCGTGTCTGGAGAGCCCAAGTGCTTGGCAAGCACTGTCACCCATTTTCAAGGATCCTTGCCCACGTAGTGGTGCCAGACAGATATCACTGGGAAGGGAACCCAGCATCCAAATTGTGTAAAATGCTTCCAAGTTTGTGTAGCTGGTTGACTTTCTTGGTGAATGTGGACTACCATTCTGTAGGAAAGAGCTGGTGGGGGGAAACTCTTCCCAACATGCTCACTACTCTCTCTCCCAGCCTGGAGCTTGGCTGTCTGGTGAAAGGCTTCCTTGAACAAGGAGATGATGTCCTATGAAAGTGAATACAAACCTGTTAAGTTAATAAACCAGAGCACAGCCAGTTACTTCTCCTTGGAGTGCATGCAGAGTAACTTGTAACCCTGTTAGCTGAGTACCAGCTACTCACCTCTTGGGCATGGTGGTTGCTGACATTTCTGGAGAAACTTTCCTTTTCCTAAGCTTACCTAGGTGATTTCTTCTGAATCTTCACCTGTGAGCGTGATGCAGGTGACCAGCCTGGGGACTGGGAAACAAGATCTTTTGGGGATCAGCCAAGGCAAAGGACTTTGGTTTCTGTTCAAAAGTTAGTGTGTTCTGGACACCACCAGAAGGTTTTCTGCTTGCATTTTGTTTAGACAGCGAAACTCATCACTGTCAACAGAGAAACTCTGAGGCCTGCCTGACCTTCCCAGAGTTTTTTCAAGTCGACCTTTATTGGCACATATATATCAGAATTGATGGCCTGTGCAGGGAGAAATTTTATTCAGTTCAAGCGTGGGCAAAAGGGGAGTAAGAAAGGAGGGATATGTGACACAGGCACGCACAGGCTGTGTCCAAGGAGACATCTCTGGGCCACCTAAGTCAAGGGGTGCAATTTGCTCCAGTGCAGTTCCTGGGCCTAAGTAGCTTTGCAGGCTGAATCTGGCTGGTGTCTGGCCAGGTCATTGCTTTGCATTGGCCTGAACTAAGCATACCTTGACTGTCACGCCAGCTTACTATGAGGTGACATTTAGCATGACCGGTGCCTGTGCTCCATGCTATGTAAAAATGTCAGCAAGCCATTTGGCTATTCTGGAGCTGGAGGAATAGGTCCTATCTCTGGCAAATGTAATCTATTTGATTTATTTAGCACCTGCACTCCTGCTTTTAATTTTTTTTACACTGGGAACTTGTAATGAGTTTAGTGAGTTATAATCAGATTTCCAAGGGTGGCTCTTCACTGCCAGAAAAAGAGAAAAAAAAGTCATCAAGAGTTTGTTGTCTACTGCTAGAAAATACTTTCCATTGCCCCTAGGGAACTGTGCCTACTGGAGACTGTGAGTGATTCTAAAAGCAGCAGGCAGGCAAATCACTTATTTTATTAGCTATATTTTGCAGCCCAGTATGTTTGTACAGTAAAACATAATTTGCATAAAGTCAATGGCTGATGCTGTGGTTTTTATCATGGACTGCTATTTTTTACAGCTGCTCTTTTAAGTGTCAGCACTGAGCATTTTTTGGTGTCATCATCTGCACTTTACATTGCTATGTGTGGTGATATAACTGTTCCAAAGCTTTGTACTGTGACAGGGGTGTCACAGTTACCTGGGAGAGATGGAACCACACTTTGAACATTTTTCACTCTTTGCATGAACTCATTTATGGTGTTTGTAAAATTCAACGTGATTTTACAGCGTTTGTAAAATAGTGTCATTTTATGGAAGCTGGGAATTGCTGTGATTTCAATGAAAAATGGACTACACTGGTTTCAGCGGGAGAGTTTTCCAATGTCACCACGGGATAAAAAAACACACCCAAACTTTCTGAGCATAGTAGAAAACTCTTCTGAGGACAGCAGCAATTAAAGTGTTTTCTGCCTTTGGCATGTAAGTGATTATTCTTTTTGTGGTAAACAGTATTTGCTGGTTTGGATGATATGTATAAGAAAAAAGAAAAAATGCAGCAATAAAAACTCTGTAGTTAAGAATTTTAATAAAGCAGAACCTCAAGGAAATCATGTATTTATAGTCATACACATATGTAAAGGAGTAATCATGTTCAAAGTCTGCCAAGTCCCTTATGTCGATAATGGTAAAATTTAGCTCTGTCCAAAGGACTGGAGAAGGGGCTTTGGGGTTTGTCTCTGCTTAGTACCCTCCACATTAATTTGTCCCTATTTGCAGGATGTTAATGTTCCTGTTTGTCAGAATTAAACAGGAATGTCATTAAATACTGCAGTCATTTTTATTCTTTGCAGCTGTGTAACCTTCAATAACTATGGACAACTCCCCCACCTCACCTCCCCTTATTGCAGGCTTCATTCTTAGCCATAATTGGAGAAAAATCCAGAGAGGGGCTGGAGGTGAGGTTTGTTAGAGCTGCTAATTAGCTGATGCCATCACATCAGAATTACAATCCAATCCCTTGGAGGACTCCAGGGCCTCTTCTCCCCAGTTCTGGGACACATACTGAATTTACCCTCAGAAAACAGGGGCAGACGATTAGTGCTTGACACCCTCCAGTTCCCTTACTGAACAGTCTGGCACAGAGTGGTTGGTTTAAGGGCTTTGGCTTGAATTAAAGAGTTTTCTTTCAAGGTTTGGGGTTTTTTTTTATTAAAAAGATTCCCTGACTAGTTCGATGGAATGTGAAATTTGATGAGGGAAATTTCTTCTCCAGAGCTTTTCATTTTGGGAGGAAGGGAAAAACAACAGCAGCTCTGCTGATGATAAAACTCAATTAGACTTGAACTACCATTGATTGTTTTGATTTCATTTGTGTTTATCTTTTAATTAGGCTATCCTCATCTGATTTTTAATTTTTTAAAAAGATTTTTTTCTCCTCTTTCTCTACGTATGAGTCAGGAGCAGGTGTTCTATGAGCCTGAATGAAAATGTATAGTGCTGCGTCCCTTACTTACCATGCTGGATGGTGAAGACAGCCTTCTAAGAAGGGTAATATATAAATGTTACATTGAGGATAGTATCCAGACTATGCCTGATAAAGGCATTGAGGAGCCATTGTTTTGTGTCCACATCTGGGCTGCCTGATTTAGGTAATCTCCCTATAGACTCTATGGAGAGATTTGGGCATGCTTGAAGTTCAAAAGCCTCTGCCACTTAAACATGGTACATAACCTGTCTCAGAGGTAGGAGCAGTGAGCATTGCTGAGGGTGTCTGCCATCACCAGCACTGAGGGTGTTGTCTTTGCCACTGCTGCAATTCCCAGGCAAAAAGGCACAGTTGGACCACAGACCTACTGATTACAGCTTTTATTCACCAGGAGGTCTGCCCTAAGTTTTCTCTGCCTGAAGGAAGATGGGGTGCACAGCTCTGGCATGGGAGAGGAAGTAATCGCTTTCCAGGCTGCGTCATGGTGCAGACAGGAATGCAAAGGCCATGGGGCCAGAAGGAGAGCAAACATCAAAGAGCTCAACCAGGACCTAGTGGTCAGGGTAGTCTGCTGGGAGAAGCAGGATCGAGGTTTGGCTCCCAGATCAGCATCCTCCCCATGGAAAATGAAGGCACAAGATTCACTTTGTTTCTAGTAAATACTTACACTGAGTAAGAACCAGTTATTGCATAATGGTGCGATAAAACACATAGGCTAGTGCTGTGTGCTGCAACAGATCCTGCAAGAGCTGTGAAGACTTGGCTTCCCAGAAGAGGAGGAACTAGCTTTCATAGCTCCTTCAGCACTATCATTCATTGTAACATGAGTACAAATTTAACTTTATTAAAGCAGCATTTCTAAGGTAGCTTAGCTAAACACAGAAAATACGAGACACCACCACATGCTGTTGTTTTCATAAAGGCAGCAGCTTTAATACTGGAGAACAATAAATTGCCTGGAATGATATCAAGTCCTGGAATGCTGTGCTAATGCTGGTCTGCACTTGAGTAACTCCCAGTGCAACATCAGTGGGCTTCCGGCTGTAGTTTTGTTCAGTGAGTAGATGTTAAAGGTTTTTTTTTTCCAGCATATACCAATCTCTGGTTCTGCCAAAGGCAATGGATGTTTTCCTGTTTTCCTGTTGATAACAACAAGGACTGAACCAGACTCCCATAGCCAGACTCACCATCATTCCTGGAACCATCCCTAGCACCTAGTTACAAAGTGCTAACAGTAGATTTTTAGGAGGTATAGATCAGAAGGCAGTGTTTGCCACATAGCACCCTACTTGTTTTGTGACTGGTCATAGGAAATTACTTGTTTATGTGTAATTTGTGGGTTTCAAAAGTCAGCAAAGGCTCATGGCACCTGGGGACCATTTTGGATACCTGGGGGTTGAAAACGGATCTTTTTTTTGTAAGTCACTTTGCATGCACCTTAGACTTCAGCCAGTCCTCAAAAAGTCTGGGTGAAAAGTAGGTGTACTGTGACTACACAGGAAATCAGGAGTTTGTGCAGGATGTGAGGAGATATTCTGATTTTTTTCGTTCTGAAATAGGCATAGAGAGGAGGCTGTGCCTGAGTGTTTTGCACAGAGGAGGAAAAGGATAGTGTGTCATGGATGGTTTCTGGTGGCTAGGAAGACATCACAACTGTCTCACTTGACACAGCTCTCACAACTTGACATTGCAAGGTGATGCCAAGGACAGAGAGGCTGCCATTGAGAAATGACAGAATGTCGAGTTGTTTGCTTGAGCTGAATGAATGCACAGGAATAACCTGATGCACACAACATGACGAGGAGTAGCACACGCTGAAAACACCCAGCGCTAATCATCTGAGCCCTTTCTGGTCCTGGGCTGGGTGTTCATTTGGGGTTTGATCCAGTCTGGCTGTTATCGTGTTCTTTCACTCCCAGTTTCTATAAAATAAGCAGTTTTATCAGTGGAATTTATCTTTTAGCCCAGTAGACTCTGAACAATTTCATTCAGAAATGCACACATACATAAACACATTTAAAAATTCATATACACTCATCAGCTCTAGCTATCTATATATTATTCTATTGCTGCCTATTAGTAATGTATCATGTAATTAGATAATAAAATACCTCCTAGTCTGGTTAAGTTTTTTCCATCAGTCAATGAGAATTTATAGCTCTCTGCTCTGCGTGGCACAAAGGATTCTTACCGTTCTCACCATTCACCCCTCTCCAGTGAAGCTCTGAACAACGCTACAAGCAAAAGCTGAGTAAAGAGAAAGCTATCCAGGTAGCTAAACTGGACACAGAAAAAGGTAGGAAAGCCCAAGAGGGTGGAGTGGATCCTCAGCTCTGTCCCCTTTTGTGCTTGCATTGTGGCAGACTCCTTAATTAAGCAAATGCACAATGTGTTTTTTTTTTTCCAGTTGGATCAGACTTCATTGAACACACAGGATGGAAGGACTTAGGCCTTAGGTACGAGTTATTTTTTTCTCTTAATTATTAATTGTGAGCTTTCAGGCCTTAAATGCTCCTGCACTAGTGTCAGAATTATTCCCAGCCTACCTTGGGGGTGTCTCAGCCCTACAGACTCACGTCTTGCAAGAGTATGCAATCCCTATATTGCAGGCAGCAACTGGGGCACAGGCTGGCAAAGGCACTGCTGAGTGTGGCATGCCACTGTTAGAATTTGGGGATCTTATTTTTGCAGGCAGGCAGTGCCAAATGGTGCTGTAGTGTGATCCAGCCAAGCCTGGCATGTGGAAAAGGAGCCTTAAATGAGTGAAACCTGCAGTTCAAGCCATTAGCTGAGAAGCCCATAGGAACAGGTAGGGCCAAACCTGCCCCCTAGTCCGCCTCAGATCAGGTCTTTGTTCCTGTGCAATCCACTGCATCCACCCTGGCTCCATGAACCCACTGGCATGGCCTCTGGTTGTACCTCCCTGGCTCCTCAGCAGAGTCTCTTCACAGAGCCAGCCTCTTCTGCCTATACCAGTCCTTGTCCTATTTTCTCTCTCCGGCCACAAGCTCTCCTGCTATTACGTGCTCCTGCTATTAGCCTTGAGGAGGTTGCTCCACTTGATCCTGCAATTGAGGTGGTGGGGCTTTCAGTAACTGGGGGAAAAGGGCTCCGGTGGCTATCATGGAATCATAGAATGTTAGGGATTGGAAGGAATCTCTGAAGATCATCAAGTCCAACCCCCCTGCCAGAGCAGGACCATAGAACCTAGTGCAGATTACATGGGAATGCATCCAGACAGGTCTTGAAAGTCTTCAGAGAAGGAGACTCCACAGCCTCTCTGGAGAGCCCATTCCAGTGCTCTATAACCCTCACAGTAAAGAAGTTCCTCTTATGTTGAGCTGGAACTTCCTGTGCTCTAGCTTACATCCATTGCCCCTTGTCCTATCGCAGGGCACAAGTGAAAAGAGGTTGCCCCTTTCTTCATGACACCCAGCCCTCGTATATTTATACACATTAATTTGATCATGAGAGTCTAGGTCACATATTGTCCACAACAAACTAAGAACTGAGGTTGTGAGGGAAGTCGTGCTGAGCCATCAGAATAAGCGTTGCTAGGGAGCATTGATTCTGTAAGGAATGTAATTGCTATAATCTAAAGGACACAGAGTAAACCTGTGCAAACTGATACTTTTCAAAGACTGATACTTTGGCCAGATGACAGTAGTTGGTGACAATGATGGCAAAGAGCACAATTAGCAGAAAAGGTCACCTCCATGCCAGATTTCCAGCTCCTGCTCCAAGTGCGGTTCTCAAAAGGATACCAGAGTTGTCACCATGAGCAAAAGAGGGCACTTTCCCCAGCCTCAAGGACTGAATTGTTTAGATTTAAGACATCGGCCTGAGGCAGAAAGATAACAGAAAAATGCTGAGTTTTGAAACTTAAAATCTGGTAAAATTCTAAGTGTCTGAGAGCAGGGGAATTGCACTGAGGAGTGCTATAAAATGCCATCAATAAAAGATCATCCAAGCATCTGCAATGCAGACTGAGATTTAAGACCCCTTAGTGGAGAACTGCTTTTCCTTAACTATAAGAAGGATATCTCTGGAAATCATATGGTAGACCCTGAGCACTAGATGCCTATCTACTCCTCCTCCAGGCAAATGAAGGAGAAAGCCTCTCCTGAGTAGCTCCCTATAGCAGCAGCAATGTCATGGCAGTAAGGAGGTGCATTGCACTGCCTGGTGCCCCTAAAAGAGCATGCACCTATTCCTGCCGGGAAAATCCTGGCATCATTCTATAGGACAGTCCTAAATTCAGAGCAGCAAAAAGAGATTAGCTGAGGGAATAAAGCAAAAGTAGCAGTAGCGTTTTTTCTGTTAATGGGTGGAGGAGACAAAAGAAAGGTGATAGATAATAGCAAGGCTTCAGAGAGTGGAAGATTAGTGACAGGCAAGGTTGATATTGCTGAGAGCCCTAAACATTTTCCTAGCTTCAGCAGTCACAAACAAAGCAAAGGGTACTGTCCCAGAGTCAGGAATGTGCTTTCTGCATAGAAATAAAGAAAAGTGGTAAATTGGCTTTTCCTGTTGTTGAGAATGAGATGAATTGGATCTTTTCTGCTATTCGAAGCATTTGAAACCATTAAAAGCTGACAAGGTCTGGAGTCTCTAAGCAGCATCTATATTTAATTGAAGATGATGAAGGTTTCAATGAATTTCTGTCCCATAAGCTTGACATCAGCCATGTGACAAAGATGGGGAATGCAATGGCAAAGAATATGACTATCAGAGTTTTGAAATGCAGAAAAAAAGGGCAGCTGCTATGAATTCCTGGCACGCGGTTGTTGGCTGGTACTTTTTAATTCTTTAACAGGCTGCAGATCGTTCAGGTGGCCAACACGTACTGCTTGATATGCTGGTCCCAGAAAGGGTTGCAGCGCCAATGCAAGCTACCTCATGAGGGGACATCATCTCCTTGAAATGCCTGTGAAAACAGCTGTCAGAGTAATGAATAATTTGCTACTTTGAGATACAGATTTTTTTTTTCTTTGAGCTTATTTTTTAAAAAAATCTGTTTTGGTTTCCTTTTAAAGCATTTATTTTAAACCCACCTTGTATCTTTGACACCATGTTAATTTTTGATCAAAATCCAGAGCCCTTTCAGAAGCTCCAGCTCTGAAGAGCTGGAATGAAAGGCATTTTCCCTTCCTGCCCTCTCCATTCTGCTGGTCTTCAGGAGGTCAGGGGGTGAGTTTTATTGCTAGCCACTTGAAAATAGAATTAGTCTGTGGAGATATCTTTGGAGAGCTTCATGCTTGGTCAACACGCATGAAGAACGAGAAATTTGGCTGCTTTAAGTAACACTTTTTTTCACTGAAGGTCTAGTGTGTACCTGTTTGGAATTGCAGAATAGGCAGCACCCTCTNTTTAAAAGTAAACAACCCACTTCAAACCCTAGCTCTCTTTTCTAGCCACCCCCACAAAACGACAACAGGAACAACAGCAGCAAAGCTTTCTAGAGGCCTCTGGGCACTGTTACTGTGGTATAGTTAAAAGCCATCCAACCTGGAAATTCCAGTTAAGAGTAAACCCCCCAAAATGAGGTTTTGATCTGAAGAGCAATGTGTGCACACACATCTTGCTTTACCCACTGGTGTGTATTTCAGTCCAACATGCAGCAAGTTTTTCACATTAAATTGTCTAAATAAGAGTCAGGTAGCCTTATCATCCATTTTTCATGTGGGGTCCTTTTTAAGTCCAGATTTCCTTCTGTACAGTCATGCCCTCTTTTCCTTCAGCAGCACAGGGCTCCTTCTCCCAGGAAGCTGATACATAGGCAAAGCTGGTCCCGACCCTGCCAACTTGCTGTGCTCTCCATCCCTTTCTCCCTGATGCATATTTGCCACCCGCTTTGGACTTTGTCCCAGTCTCCGCCCTCTTGATTGGTGCTAATTTACATCAGTTCTCGGACCTTGGTCATCCATCTAATTGTTTTTAATCCAATTGAGAATCTTGCCCTCAATATCTATGTCCCAGAGGGATTTACAAGTTAAAATTAAGGACACCAGATACCTTGGTGAGCTAAAGAACAAACCAGTGCAGTCTGAGGGCTCAGAGGTGTCTGCAGTGTGCAAACATCATCATCAGGATCGTGTCTTCCTCATACTGAAGAGGACTAATTTCCCTGAAATCAGTGGCCTGGCTCACTGAGAAAAGTTGGTGTGAAAATGGAAATCAGGTTCATAAGCCAGCAGGAGGAACTGTTCAGGTTGCAAGAGGTTTTATGGTAGATTAAAGGATGACACTGTCATACAGAAAATGAAAGCAGAGCATCAGGGAGAGCTGTGAGACTGCAGAGGGGTCTCCCCTGAGGGGGCTGTAAGCTCTGTCTCTTGAGTCACTTGAAATCAGGTGAGGCAAAACCTCTAAGTATCTACCATGAATAATGGAGATTCATTTTTGTCATGGACTAGGGAAGGATGGGGATTTCCCATCATTTGTTTCCAAGATGCTATTAGGCTAATGTGACCTGATCCAGCAGACTGTGGCAACAGCCTTCCAGGATGTCCATTGACGAGGAGCACGTAGGTCCACACTGTCACCTCTCATTGCCTCTGCCTCAGAGAAGTGATTCAAATTGCCAAGGGAACAAATTGTTATTGTGACCGAATCTGAGCCGGGCCCTTTGGATAGAGATGACAACCACACATTTTTGTTTGGTCAATGGGATGAGTCTGATGGGAAGTGGTCAGGGTGTTTCTGACTGGGACAAAAAGTGTAGCACGTGCTGGGAGATCAGATGCACTGGTTCACTCTGAGGCAACACAGCTGAAGCTATACACCAGCAGTGAGAAATCTGATTCCTTTTTTTTCCCAGCCATCTGCTCAGGGAATACCACAGACCATTAGTCTGAAGTTAGGATGAAACTAAGAGTGCATTTCTATACACAGGTCTTGCTAGTGTATGGGCAGCTTCCTTAAATAACTTTTTCCTCTAGCAACCCTTAGGCAGGTTTAAGACACATTTATGCTCAAAGCAATCCTATATGTCTGAAGGACTATGGAGTTTAGGGTGTCCCAAAGACTGATGTGCTGAACTTGACATTTTCTGGAAACATCAGAGTATAAAACAATGCAAAAATAACATACTGAGGACCAGCACAGCCATGAAACAACTGGATTTTCTTAATTCTTGCTTTGAAGATAGGTAGGGTGTGCACAGAAAGGGAAAGATGAGATGGGATGAAAACTAGGAGACTAGGAGATATTGGGGCTTAACAAGATGCCAATGCCAGAAACCACCACACTCCATTCTAATTTATTCTGGCCACACCTCAGAAAAAAAATTATGAAATTGGTGATAAATAAGGTAATAGTATTAAGTCTCTCTGGGATTTGACCAGCTGCATATGGATGGAGATGGTATGCATAACCTGAAACCTAGATTTGCTCTTCAGTGGGAAATTCTGAAACTTTGTAAATAAGCAAGAAAGCCCAAGCAAAAATGTTCTATATCAATACGAACTCTCCAGGTATTGAACTTGCTAGGAAAAAAAGGAATTATAAGGCTTTGAGTTTTCCAAGATGAAGTTGATGAAGTTTGCTCAGCAGCTCCTGCTTCTCACCTCTCTGGTTACAAACAGAGCTTCTAGAGGACCTCAGTGGCATGAAATCAGAGCTTCCACATTCTGGGCAGGCATTATGATATGTAGGAACCCTGGCCATGGCATTATCAAATAGACACATGGAGTGAACAGAAAGTAAGCAATAACCATGGAAAGCTGATTGGTTTCTATTAAAAGACTGGTGAAATGCAAACACTCCATGTCCTGACCAAGAAAAATTGTCATGTTATGTTCATCCCAGAATCCTCCTCTATGCCACAAAAATATTCCCACAGGATAAGCTGTCCCAATGCAGGTACTGTCTTGCAGCTCTGGTCTACTTGTGCAGAGTCATGAACCCTTAGCTTTAGAAAATTACAATGCCAGTGTCTATATTCAAGCTAATCATTGCATATGGACAACTCACACCCTGGAAACTGCACTAAAGTGTGAACTTTGCCTAAACTAGAAACATCAGTGTGATCACTTTTTCTTCTTTAAAGTGAGCCCACAGTGCTTCATTCAGGTGTGTGTGGTTGCAGGGCAGTCAACTAAAGTTGCATGAGGCAAACACCGTAACCAACTTCTGTTGATTTTAGTCAGCTAGGTGCTTGAACCCCTTTGTTGGAGCTGAAGTTTAGTCCTGTACCTGACCAGACTGTCCTTCAGATGACAGGTAAGATGACAAGGATGAAGAGGATATAAAGATCCAACTAGGTGTGGGAAAAAGGTCTTGTGTAAGACTTATAGGAGGAAGGATACAGCATAATCTGACTTCTGCTGAATAGTTGTGGCCTGGAGAAATTAAAGCCATATAGGATAAGATTTATCTTCCTCCCTTGCAACAATCAGCTAGCCCCTAGCTTGGAGATCTCCCAAACTGAAGTACATGAAAAGCTGGTACCAGCCAGACAATAAGAAAGCTATTGACTCACTATTCTCCCCTATGTAACCAACAATTAGTGTCTAGAAGAAGGCTGAAGACCTGGCAGCTGCAGTCTGGCTGAAGGGATTTCTTAAATAAGCAACCTATTCAGAGTCATTAACCTACCTGCACTCCCATGTGCACAGGACAGCCTCCCCAGCAAGCCTTTGGGTCACAATTTGCTTGCTTTTGGACTCTGTCATGAATGGCCATCCTTACAAGTGATATGTCTGGGAGAAAAACTACATTTTAATGGCTTTGCTCGGTAGCTACCCCTGTCAGTGTGCAACATGTGCTGTGACTGCAAGACAGAAGATGGTGCAACCCTTTAAACAGTGCTTTCCAACAGTGCTTCCTGTGAAAGTCACTGGAGACATTAGCGGAAGCAGTACTGGACCCTGAATAGGCACGGAAAAGAACCCATCATATATTGGAAGGAGATGAATATTGTGTAAATAATAAGGCATACAGACATTTTGTAAGTGGGTAGGCTGATCTCATTATTGATCTACAATTAAACCAAACTGTGGGGTCATACCATCCTATTATGTCTAGCAGATTAAACTCAGGCTGTCTCTTTTTGGTATTGTTTCTGATGGAGTTTTGGAGCTTTCTTAATTCAGGTCATAAAATGAAAGGCTTCTTCATAAGCATTTTAATTAACCAGCTGAAGGATTCTCCTGCCTCCAGAGACTCGTGGTACCAAATCCAGAGCTCAGTACTGCTACCCCTCTCAGACTGTCATACTTCAACTCAAATTGTGTTTGTGACCCTTTATTCAAGTCAAAAACACAGACAGCAAATCAAACCCACCCCCATCCCCTCATTGACTACTTGGAAAAAATAAAATCTTGAAAGTTTGTTTTTTTGACCTAAACATGTTCTTTGTATCCTCCAGCGCATAAGGATGAGAAAATATGAGGAAATCACCCTAAACCAGCAGAGGAATGTCCTTTTGGCTGGACCGTCGGTCTACACACAACTCATCACAGGCATCTAGTCTGCCCCAAACCATCAGTGCCATAGGGTCATCCAGCATTATCTGAAGGCTGAATAAAATCCCAGTCATTTTGCAGGGCCACTCGGTGCACCATCCCTCAAGGGAGAGGCTTTCAGTTGAGAGGCTGGGTTTCTACAGAGCGTGCTTCTCCTCAGACAGATGGGGATCTCATTCCTGGTCCATGGTGGCTCTTGCCTACATTTGCTAGGTTGTGGCGACTCGTGGTGGCACTCCTGCAGCAAGCTGACCTTGCACCACAGGCCATCCATTGTTCTGGCAAGTTTGTTCAAGTGGAAGAACCCCACACCGCCAAAATAGTCATGGGTGAGAAAAGCATGACTCCAAAATGCCCCACTCCCTTGTATCCTCCTTTATGTGGAGCTGGCACAGATACTGCTCCTTTCCAGCTTGTGGGGTAGTGATGTGCCATATGTGGGGAGGACGTTGAAGAGCAAGTATGGTTTTGGGAAGGGCAGCAGCTCCAAGCGGTGGGGGACGAAGGAGAGTGTGCCAGGCAGCCAAGCAGCTGTCAGCTGCCCTTGCAGCGGTGAGTAGTATCCCATGGCAGGGATGGTAGCAGTGAGCTTTCTTGGCATCAGACTAGGAGCCTTTCAAGAGTAAAAATGCAGTCTCAGGTGAATCAATACAGACTTTTAGTTAGATACAATTTATAGTCAACCTTATTTGTTTCCCTGGTGCTCAGTAATTAAGAAGAAACGTTTAGACTAACAGACTCCCTAAAATCCAGGGGTTTGCTGTCACACAATGAGCAAGGCAAAATACTCTTTGTTCTAGCCATGGAAAAACTCCTGACAGGGAAAGAGCCCATGTGCCAGCCTAGATAATATTAACTGTCCTGGACTTGGCAAGGACATGGGTCAAGGGCAAAAAGTGCTGGTCAGCTTAAGAAGGCTGAATGTTGTAAAGAGATACTGTCTATACAGAAACATGACTTTGTGGCTGCAAATGTCATGTTTCTTCCTGTTTAGGAAATTTCTGACGGTAAAGATATTTTGAATCAAAGTATGATCTACAGGGAAGTGATTTAGAAGTAAAATGGGGAAGGATGATCCTGCAAGAAACACCTCGCATCGTATTTACAAAACAGGTGTAATTTCAAGAAGAAATGTGTTATTTGACCATATTTTCTGGGATTTCTATTTATCATCTTGCCATTTTTGTCTTTTCCAGTCCTCTTTCTCTGGAATAGTCCCACATGAAGAGGTGACCTGGTGAAGGATAGCTACCTCTCCTTCAGTGGCTTTATAGATAACCTCTGATACTCACAGTGGTATCTGACTTGGGAGCAGGAATGAAATCAACTTCTGTCAGATGCTGAAGGCCACCAAAGTTGCCAAATTTTTCATGTTTCCTCCACTTTGCTCGCTGGTTCTGGAACCAGATCTGGATACAGGCAAGAAAGAAAAGGCACAGAAATGTACAGGAGATGAAAGAAGAACTGCTGACATCCAACAACTCGCCCTACTCTCTAAGTGAGCATCAGAACCAGGGGCTGAACCTTAAGGAAAACATTAGGTTTGACACAGTGCCTGTCACACTTTGCATAGCATGTGGGATCTCTGAACTATCATGAGAGACTCTTTTCTCTTGCAGCTCACAGAAGAGCTAAGATCTCCCTGTTCCAGGAAAGACAGTGTCCCAGGGTGCAGCAGGTCTACTTGGCCTCTCCTTGGAAAGCAAATCCTTTTGTGGTCAATGTCTTGCAGCAATCAAGGCACAGAGTATTCTGTTTTCCCTGGGAGGTGTATTTGTTGCATGACAGGGCTCTTTCACCCTGTTCCCAAGTGAACAGACTGGGAAAAGACCTACCTAGAAGTTTTGCTGGACTGCAATAAAAATGTGTCATCAGTACTAATAGGATTCTTCCTATATTTAGCTGCTAACATTTTGAAATACACATAAGGGACCTAAGCAAAAGGCTCAAGGGGATGAAACCTAAATCACTCAGCAGTCTCTTATCTGCCATCTCTTTTGCACTGAAAAACAGGCAACTAATTTTGTCAGGGGAGTTTCTTTCATCTGTTCACCCATTTGACCCTTCTGGCTGAGGCACACAAGTATTTATTGTGCAGACACAGTAGTGCATCTTGCTGCATTGCTCTGAAAAGGTGAATCCCCCTTCTATTGTAGCTCTTGGCTTGCTTAGAAACTTAATGTTTGAATGCAAGGGAAGTGGTTTATATGAACACAAGGTGTAGTGATCAAAACCAGATGCTACTGGATGTAAATATGTATGTATTTTAAGCTAAACAATGAGCAGCTCAATTATTTCTGCATCTCTTGCCCAGAAGGTAATGGGACTGTCAGGAGCCCTCTGCTATACTGCTGATAGTTAGCAGTATCTGCTGTTAATGAAAGGACAGTTTTGTTTATCTGGATTTGCATGTGTTTGAGAACTGCTAAGTCTTTCTGAACTGCTCCATTCCCTTTCTACCATGAAGGACTTATGTGGTGAAACAGCACCATAAAATGACTCCTCTTTAACAACAACAAAGTGATTGAGGGCAGGGTGAGGACTGAAGCCAAAATTCAACCTCTGAAGTGCTCCTTCCAAAGTCTGCACATGGAATAAAGTTCTCACTAAAGAGATTTTTGTTTTTATTTTTTTTATAAAGGCACAGCCATGTTCACAGACTGAACTGCTCTTTTTTGTTCAACTAGCTCTCCAACACTCTCTTTACCCCTAAAATGATTTCTCAATTCCCACCCTGAATTTGTTTTACTAGGATTTAAACATATTCCTCTGTGCTCTGTCTACCACAGACATCAAGCTACTGATATAATTTATTCTTTGCATGATACTAACAAATTTTCCAATGTTCCTGAGCTATGACACCGAGACAAAGCACAGTCGTCCCATGTGTGTTCATGAAAGTTATGCTAGTGCTAAAGCCAGGGACAAATGCCTCCTTAATGCTGCCTGAGATTTCAGAAAAGGCGCATTTGCCCTCTCAGTGGTCAGCGGGATGTCCAAGGAAGCAAGGACTAAAAGAGAGTGCAGAGGGAGGGTGGCATGCCCCATGTTGTAGGAATAGCCTCCATTTGTTCCTCTGTAAGATTATCCATTAGTTGTTCTCTTGCAGACACGTGACCAACAATTTGGAGCTTGCTGTACTAAAGAATCATTCTCTTCATTATTTTCCAGTCCCCTAATCTTCTTACCATTTCATAGCACTATCATTAAAGATTTTACCAGTTATGTAGTTCATATTCACCTTTGTGTTAGTATATTGTTCCTATGAAAGGCCACCTTTGAAATGTCCTCATCTGCAATCAGACACATGTTGCAGACCTAGCATTTTGTCCACTGGCACATGCCATTTTGATCCGCTCTGTTTTCTTAATTCAAACAGGGTATAGGACCAAGGCAAGGTCCTTACAGTGACATGCCATCAATATTTTTACCTTTATACACCAAATATGCAGAATCATAGAGTCAAAGAACCATAGATTGGTTTGGGTTGAGTTGGAAGGGACCTTTTAAAGACAATCTAGTCCAATTGCCCTGCAGGGAGCAGGGACATCAACTCAAACCCCTGACTAACCTGACTTTGAACACTTCTAATGATGGAATATCCACAACTTCTCTGGGCAACCTGTTCCAGTGTCTTTCCACCCTTCCTTATATCCAGTCTAAATGTACCTCCCGTCAATTTAAAACTGTCACCAATAATCTCAGCATAAAAAAGATGATTTTGACAACATCAGTTTTCCATAAACCAGTGTTGATAAGCATTAAATATATTACCCATTCCTTAATTCTTCACTAGCAAAGACTCGTATTCACTTTATCACTGTTTTGCCAAAAATCCATGTTTGACTGACAGGCCAGTCATTATCTGGTTGTCCTCTTTACCCTGTAAATACTAACACAACATTAGATTTCTTCAAGACCCCTGGAATGTGTCTAGTGCTCCAGGACTGATTAAATATCAACACTGATGACCCAAAGTGCTTCTCAAGTAGCTTTTTAAGAACTACCGGAGGTAAGTCACCTAGATGTCTGGATTAAAAAATATCTGTCTGTAGCGGCTGCTGTTCAACATTGTCCTTATGAAAAGTATTTCATCATCATCATGTGATACTACCACCTTACCTGACATATTTCCAAGAACAGAGCATAAATTATGACTGAACATCTTTGCTATTTCTGCATTATCCTTGACGGTCCCACCGTTTCTACACAGTAACAGATCAATAGAACTGTTCACTTTTTCATTTGTTTGTTCTTAATGGGCTGCTGTTGAGGTTCTGATGATCCTTAATTTTCGTGACCAAAACTTTGGCCTGTATCCTTCTGCTTTGTTTATTCATTTTTTATAATTTCTTGTTTCTAAGGTTTACTTATCCAGCATTCTCCATTTTTTGTTACATGTAGGTATGCACACATGCAGGGATATAATTCCATCTATTCACTTAAACTGTTTCACAGCAGTCATAACTTTGTTTCTTGATTGGAGGACACAACCTTTTTCACAGTTATGAAATGTTTTGCTCGGTTACCCAACAGTTGCTTACTTTTTTTTTTCCCGGTTATATTATCTCTTTGAGATTAGTTGACTTACAATGTTTTTAGCTTTGTGGGGAACTATTATTTCAAAGTACCAAGAGCATATACGAATTCTCTACAATCTACTTTGTTTATATGTGACAAATGCAATCAATCAAAACCCTAACAACTTGTAACTTGTACCTAAATTACTGTTAATTTGTAGTTATGTGGCAGGATTTTCTTTATCAGCCAAGATGAGGTCAAACACAGAATTCCCTTTGTCATGTGTAACACTGTCTGAATTGGGAATTTGTCATCTGCAATTCATACACAAGGGGCTTTTTACTTCCTTGTGTACATCTCAGGTTGGTTTCCCATGATAACTTTCATATTTTCCCCACTACAGATGATAAATTTTTTTTAAAACTGAAGATTGTCCTGCTCTTTCATGTGATTTGCTGTTCTGTTGGGAACACTGACTAGTATCCCAGCTTGTGCTTTATACTATCGGAAATGCATTGTGGGTACACTGATATCGCTAATGGGCACATTACGGCTACGCTGTTCCAATTCTCCCTGTCACCTAACTATGAAGCAGTATCATCATGGTTAGTCAATAGTCCCAGGCATGTCATAGTCAATAAACTGCTCGGTGTTGAACTTTGATTGTTAGAGTGGGATATGTGCATAGAAGTACATTGATCACTCTAGCATTATGGCAAGCCCAGAAAGTGTCTCCTGCAAAAATAAACTCAACAGTGCCTGGTAAACAACATCAAATTCCAATACACAATGGTATGTATATTTTAATGTAGCAGATTTCACATGCAGTAAACATTTGGGGTCAATTTTGAGCTCAGTCAGCAAGACTGCTATACAGATGGGGGGAACTGGATTAGCTTCCGTGCACTGAAATTACAGCCAGGGCATTTATAGCCTGTGATATCAAAATACAGAACAGTGAGAAAGCGTTATCATTTGGGCAGTTATTTTCACTTTTTTTGACACCATATAGAAGATGGATGTGGATGACAGTGTGTGCTGGATGTACATAAGTCTATAAAAGGTTGATAAATGATTAATAAATATATACATAAATGGCCGCTCTGTCACTACAGAGTCCAACAGGTTGCTCATAACCATATGTAACTTCTATTTGCTATGCATTTAGTATGCTTAGAGCTCCTGTTAACCCTTTAATTAATCCTGTTTGGTTAGTTCCATCTGGGTGACAAACATTTTTTCTCTGTTTGTAAAAGATCAGCGATACTGGCCTCCACTGTAAGGTGACAGAGAGGTCACGTATTTCATTAGCATTGTCATCCAGGCATAAACTATTAAGAATGTACTCTGAAGAAAGAATTGGTGCAGTGAGCATAGCCTTTTGGAGATATAGTGTACCTGAACTCTGGCTTCTGGGAGGTTTATCTTTGCTGCCAGTTGATTGCGAATGTGGACATCTGGGTAGTGCGTCACTTGGAAAATCTTCTCCAGTTCCTGGAGCTGCTCAGCTGTGAATGTTGTCCGGATTCTCCGTTTCCCTTTCCTCTCAACTGTGCAAACAAGGAAAGGTGTATCACATTTCACAGGAAAAGGCCATGGGGCCACAAGAAGATTCAGATCCAGCAATTTCTGTAAATTGCTATGCAGCTTGGATGGCACCTCCAATACCTTCTAGAGGTGTACTTACCATAGATGACTGTCTCCTGACCCAGCAGTGAATGTGAAAGAACTTTAACATTCAAGGAGTGAGTTAAAAGTGCCCATTTGTAGTGTTAAGTCTGTAGATACACTGCATGTCGACAGCTACAAAACTCTATGTATTTTAACCACACTAGCCCTGCAAGGGGTTTGTCATCAAAGTCCTTTAGTGTTGTACCAACCTTTGACCTCTTTTTGCTCCTGTCTGTCACATGCACACATCTGTTGCTAATTTATAACCCCTCATCAACTATTTGTGAAAAAACCCTTAATGTAAACAAAATGAGAGAGCAGATACTCCATTTTGCCATGGTGCTGTTCTCATGTCTGCAATAAATATCTTTCTTTCAGCTCATAAATTTTCCATCCCTATCTTTTCCTGTCATACTGGTCTTACTAAGCTTTCCTTAAGCTCTGAGGTATTTATCCCATTGTCATTCCATCGATTTTGATTAATTTTCTCCTCCTGTATGCCAGCAAGATCAAAGAGTACCCAAAACATGTGAACACTGTGAAGGGAATTCAACCATTCCAGACTGACTGACTGCTGCTCTCTTCCCATACCATTCCTTCAGCAGTATTAAGGGATAGCCAGCAGTTTCACTGCAATGTGACAGTGGCATTAAAAATGTTACCTGACAGGGAAAAGTCATGGTATTATCCTGACTGCACCACTATGGTGTGGAGACTTTCTGAACAAATTTAACCTTAAGAACTACAAGGCCTTCAAACCCATGGAGCAGCACATGGGGAACATTGGGTGTTGTGAATTCCTAAGGGGACTCTTACAATGCCCCGTTCCTTCACCTGCTGTGGTGTGACCACACTGAAGACTTCCCTCAGCACTCTTACACTGTTTTGGAAATACCTTCCTACACCAGGGAGGTATTTTATTTGGGTCGTGAACTTTGTATGATGCTTGGTGTAAATTAGAATAAGGTCTAGGTTGCTCTGAAATGATGCTGAAAGGCTGATATCTTGCAAGGAGGAGGAGAAAGGAACAGCAGAAGTGAGCTCTAAGGCAGCTAATCTGCAGAATGTGTAGTTCAGCCTTGTCCCAAGGCTGAAACCTCTGATGCACAAATGGAGTATCTTCCAGCTGCCATTGAACAACCAGCGTGAAAAGCCATGCCTCAAGCATTGTGAATCAGGGCTTTTTCTAGTGAGCGTGGAAAACTGCAGCCTCATAGGAGCATAAAAATTCTAATATCACTAGGGTCTATGATGAGCTTGCTATTCAATGACCTGAAGTAATTGGCAATGACACTATGTTGCTCAAGAAAATGACCTTTTTGAATAACTTCTCTCCCATGGTCTGATGACAACTACCTATTCACACTATGTAACTAGATGCATACACTTCCTGATGGGAACAGTTAACCAGAGAACATTAGCTTAGTCCCTTAAAGAGACTTTGTACTTCCCTCCCTCCTCCCCGCCCCTGCCATGGACTTTTTTATGCCTTTAGCATAAACTTTTCCTTTTGGGGTCTAAAGCAGTGAAAAATGTAACTAAACACCTTTGCCTATATAAATTGGTTTCTGTACAAACCAGAAATGACATTTTTCATTCTGTGATTAAAACTTCACTGTGACTCTGTTGACACAAATAAAGAAGAAAAAAATTCTGTCCATGGACTTGATAGGAAGGTGCCTACAACACAGTGCCTGGGGACCAGTAAGTGAATACATTCCATTGTGAATATTTCTAAATCTTTTGGGTACTTTGAAAGGAAACCAATCATGCAAGAATAACTGAGGAGTGTCATTTATCATAAACAATGTCAATACTCCCATATCTCAGAAACAACCTAATAAAGCTGATGCTCAACACAGTTAAATCCATATCATTAGACTTTTCACCAGCCTATGAAAGTACTGCTCATTAGACTGCAGCACTGGCTTCAGCCCCAAGAGAAAAATGTTATTTACATTGAATTTTGCTGGGACTACTGGGGCAGAGATCTGAAATGAGAAATATTTTTGCGCATTTGTGCTGAAGATATCAATGGGCACCCTCTCCTAAGAAGCCCTGATTACAAAGTTGCACCTTCTTGAACCTTCCTGAATGATACCTGCAAGGGGGTTTTATTGCTATATGGATTAAAATGGAAATATCAGTGCTGAGAATATGAATCTCGGGACACTATGTTCCCTGTAGATATGATAGAGCTAACAGTTCATAATCGTGTCTCTTTTCTGGAGGATTTTCACCTCACACCTCTCTGTGGGGGCTAACCTTCTCATGTCCTCCTGGGACATACTGCAGACAGGTAAGACTGAGGACCAGGTTGAAGTTTTGTCAAGCACATCATGTTCTATCATATAGTAATGAATCTCTCTGCTGTATTTGTATCATTATAACATACAGTATTTATATTTTTCTATCATGGAACAATTAATATAGCAGATCCTGACAACAATTGAAGTTTGCCCTGACCTTATCAGAGTCTCAGAAATTTGAGGCCTCCCTGAGATGTCCTGTACATGTCCCTGAACATTGAGCTGAGCTCCTACCTCTATCAAGGGTAGAAGACTGGTTCCACAAACCTGAAAGTAGTTGCAGTCTACCTCCAGCAATTCCAGAGCTGAGCAAGAGATCCAAGCTCAAACTGTGACCACCTCCTTGTTCCTGTGGTCCTAATTGTACATAAACATCTGGGATGCCGGCAGGGTTCTTATCCTGACAGGTTTTCTATTCCTGGGCAGTCTATGTACCTTCTAGCAATCAGAAAGCCTTCAGGAGAAAGAGAACAAAGCTGCCTACCTCTTGGAATTAGCAAAGAATTCTGAATTAACAGAGAAATCCCAATGTACTTTAAAAAAAAAAAAAAGTATTAATCATCTGAAATATCATTTCATGACTATTGCAAAGCAAGAAAGAGACTGTGTACATTTTAAAGCCTAAGATGTCACATCAAATAATAATTTTTTAAAAAGGTGTATTTTATTATTCCATCAGAATACAGCAAATAATTATTTAGTTCAGTAGAAACCCTTCTGTCTCATACATTAACCAGACTCTACAGAACTGCAATGACTGAACAGGACCATGATGGGATTGAAGTGAATGCCAAAGACCAGTTGGACCAGACCTCATCACAGCAGGCACCATACAAACAGCCATCATTAGTTCTTGACTGTAAGCACCTATGATGACAGCTATCATTTCTTCTTTCTAATTGGGAATAAAAGCTAAGGTAAGACTTTTGGTGCCCAAACCAGAGACTGCTACCTGAGCTAGAAATGCAAGGGTTACATTATTAGACCATGATAGCTGGAGGACTTCTCCATAGAGAGCATGTTTATACACACCAGAAAGGGAGATGATAATGTGGATATCTATCCTAGGCTACAAGCTTAAGTTGTGGGTGCTGGCAGGGCACTTGGTACAGAGTTCATTGGATTAGTCAACATAGATAGACTCAAGAAATCAGTTGTTACAAACAATGCAATACCATCTCTAGAGGGCCAAGGTGTGCAACCAACTCAGTAGTGAAGGTCATGAATCTAAAAGGAGCTGCACAGTCTACCCTACAAAGAATATAGAAGACAAAGGCTGTGCACAGCTAGTATAAGTTTGGGAAAAAACTTTTAGATGAGCTGGGACATCTTAGGGTAACTGAAAGCTGAATCCATTACCTTGAACAACACAATATTTTAAACTGTGTTAGAGATGGAACGGGGAATGGATTTGCCATGTATTCTGTTCCACTGGCAGCTAAGAAATGTCCAGGACTACAGAGCATGGCTTCAGAGAGAATAGCACATCCTTCACATTTTTCCTTCTTGAAAGGTGATCTGTTTTACAGATGAGAGTCTTATGTAAACTTAGAGTCTACGCAGTGCTCAGAAGTGTCAGTCCTACAGAAACCAGATTTTTCAATGCTGAAACTCATCAGATTAAACAAAATACAATAACATGAGGTCAGCTGTGGGCCAGTAGAGGCCAAAGGACAGGCTTTGATTTCAACTGGAAATGAAATTTAAATTGCTAACAAAATATACTCCTGTGAACTAATAAAGGTTTTTGCCAGTAGGAAATCGAGAAGAGTGCATTTTTTTTTCTATAAGTAATCAGTCATTCTATTTTTGTTTCTTAAAAAAACCCCAAACTATTAAAAAATACAGAAAATCTGGGACTCTATGTTAACATTTTCTCTTGCAATATAAAACTTTCTCTGACTGTAGCTTTGATACTTCCCTTTGCCTTGGGACCTTAGCTTAGAGATCCCATAGCAAACAACAGCATTCAGAATTACAGTCTAATAAAGAATGTGGGTGGAAGATATAAGACTAGAAAGCGTTGGAAGTGTAACATTGGCTTTACCAACGTGGCTCTAGAGTCTCTCGGGAAATAAGACTCTGTCTGAGTTTTCTGAGCTATTTTCTATGTAAAAGCTGGGGATATTCAAGGGTGCTTTTATGCTCTGTGAAAGTCATTTGCAGGTTAGCTGACTGCTGAAACCAAGCCTGAAAATACCAGACAGCTAAATATGTCAGCATTTGCGGATGCTTAGAGATACAGCTCTCTATACATTGCCTTACAGTTGACATTGGAAGGGCCAGATTCTCCATGCTGATAAAGCAGTATAGCTCCTTTGAATTCAGTAACAGGCTACATTTGTCCTCTGCAGATCTAAGCTTTATTACTAGGTCAGACTTCGAGCAAGTTGAAACATCTGAACTTTGTAGAAATACAGATTCTTCTTGAAGGTGCATAGTGAAAAGATGAGATCCATGGGTACAAGTTGCAGCAAGGAAAATTCTGATTACATAATAGGAAGACATGTCTATAACGTGTAGTCTGACATGGGCCTAGAGATGCTGAGAAGTCTTGATCCTTGGAGATATTCTAAACTTGACTGGACAAAGGCCTGAGCAACCTGATAGAAGCTGGCCCTGCTTAGAGTTGGGGTTGGACAAGATGGTCTCCAGGAGTCCCTCCCAACTTACTTTATAATATAATTTCTGAATATCCACATGGACAGAAACTCTCCCATTCTTCCTTTCCTAAAAAGTAACAAAATTTAAGGCTTTAATTCTATGCACAGCTCAAGGAGTCTGATTTGCAATTGCTTATTTACACGGCTTTAGCTTAGCCTATTATGCCTTATTTTCACTACCCAGTATAACAGTTACAAGATATTAGCGGTATGAGCAAATCAATACTGAAGACTACTGCTTGTACCTGAGTTTGCTAAGTAAAAGTTGTGCAGCTGCAGCAATGCCATACTTGGGGATATTCATTCTGGACTATAGTCTGCAGCAGGCAAATAGCCTGTGGTGCACCTTGCACTGCTGTTTCTCAGCTGCCCTGCGTACCTGAACCAGCTAGATAAATGCTACCTCAGGGAGATCTCTGCAATTGCATCTTCCATTTGCACTTAGCCCATTAGCAGGCTAAGACTGTATCAAGCCTCCTTGGTCTCATTATCTCATTACAAGGATGCATACACTGCAGGGATAAGGAGCTAAAAACCCAAAAGCAGGGCTGTAAGTCAGTGCTGGCACATGTTTGCTTTGGAGTATGTAATCTAGATAGCCAAAAACTGGCGGGATCAGTTTATCTTGCTGCAATTCTCTTTGTCGTTTATGGACAGACACTCTCTCATGCTATGCAATAATCAAAGATTTTGCTGCATCTTTGACAAGAAAAGAAAGCTGTTACATAAGCAAACAAGTGGCTTTAGCTACATATCCTCAGAAATATACTTTTCTCTGTGTAACAAAGTTGACTGTCTCATTTGTATCTCAGAAAGAAACTCAGGAGCATTTAGAATGAGCCTCATTACATCTGGTTAAGTTCCGGTTTTCCCTTTCAGCCTCTTCTAATAAAGTTCCCCTGTCTCTTCTTTTTAATTCAACCAATTACAGATATGTGGGTGTCCCAGCTGGTTCTTTCTCATGGCTTTTCTGAATGTTGTTCTCTTGTGGTGACATTCTGCTCGTGGCAGCCAAGCCCATAGCAAAAAGAACAATTGTAACTCTATCATTATTACAGAGTGCTGATGGCATCAGGACAAAATGTGCTTGTCTGCGTACAGAGATATGTCTGTATCCATCCCTCTCCTGGTTGAAGAGGTGGCTCATGGCTTTCAAAAGACCTTGTGCTGCAATGTTTATTTAGGTGGGAGTATGGCAGTAGGTCTAATTAAAGTGTTTTTTCAGCATTTGTTAACAAAAAACTGGCATAGCCAGCAAGAATGATCCTAATTGGATAGGTACAAAGTACTCCAGATAGAGCCTCTTGCTAGCAAAATGCAGCATTTAGCATCCAGCTGCTGGATGTTCGGGTGTTGACAAAGTTAAGACAGAGCAGTATGACTTGAAATTTTAAAGGCTTGAGTTCTTCCGTTCAGTCCACAAGTCCTTGACGGAGAATCGCTTCCACTCTAGTGGAGAGTATAGTGCCTAATCACCTGACAGCAAGTTTGAAATGCAGAGAGGTACAATCTTTAGGCAGTGTAAGCAGGAATGCTAAAAATACCAGGTTAGAAACCTGTTTAAGCAAGTCACACAGTGGCAGCCAGGGGAGTTTCGTAGTCCGCAACGCCTCTGCTTGTCAGTAGACAGGATATATGAAACCAGTCATGTGAACAGTTCATTGCAGAGGATGGTGCTGACCATCAGCCTGAGTCCATGGTGAATTTAACCCTTCCCATCTGCTGGCAAAATAATGACAGTGCTTACAAATGCTGCTGCCTTGAAATCGTGTTATGTGTAACTCTGACACAATCAGTGGTCAGCAAAATATCTGGAGGAAGAAGTATGCAAGCCATGGTTTGAGGGATCCCAGCTGACAGAGATGTGTGTTAGTTTCCATCACCTCATATCGGTTCTGTACCTAGGCTAAATGACCTGCATCTTAATGAACTTCAGGACAAAGTGGATTTGGGGTAGGTATATGTATAGTTTCCCCATTCAGCTGAATCTCAAGCTTGAAATGTTCTTCTGTGAAAGTTCAGCCACTGTCAAACTTCACCTTAAAAGCAGTGGCCAGCCTAATTCAAATCGGTTCTCACAAAGGAAAACAGGTTTCCTGCCACTTTCCCCACACTCTTGGGTCAATCACCTTTGTCAGAAACCAGCCATTTGCCTGTGGAGAAAGCTGAGCTTATTGCAGGTTGCACAGACAGTCTCTTTTCTACTTTATTCCTGCTCTTTATAGTTATTTGTACCTGAAAACCTCTAGGCATCAATCAGACATACTTGTTTACATCCCTGCCTCAGAGTCTATGCTTGCTGTAAGAAAGCATAATTCCATCATTATTTTAGTACGTAGTCTCTGCTGTTTCCCATTTCAGTATAAAGTGCTTGCTAAAATAGTATGTAAAAGGCCTGCCCTTGATTTCAAAGAGCAGTAATTAAAAGTACCAAATCCCAGGGGTGTAATGAAAAGTTCTCAGACAATTTAGGAGAAGCCAGTAAGTACTTGTAAGACCTTTGAAATAAACTTAATCAAGATGTGCCATCAATTTTACGGGTGGTCACATTACACAGATTTGACTAGCAGGAACAAAGTAACTTTTGGGTCCTGTGTAATGTACCCTTTGGATCCCAAATTGTAAGGAAAGAAGAGGCTGCTCAAGGAAAGCATTGAGTGCTAATATTTGCTTTAACAAAAAAACCAAACTCCCCAAAACACAAAGAAACAACACAAACAAAATTTAGGATAGTCCCCCAACAGTTGACAACTTTGCTTTCTTCAGTGCTTACTTGTATCAGTGAGATTTCTGTGTGAACAGAGTCTGAATGGCAGGAGTAAAGTATTTCCATTTAATAACCAGGGTGTGATTATAAACAGTCAGTCTTCAAAGAGGGATAAAAACAAAGAACCAGCCTTCAACAGTGCCTCAGGTAAACTCTGTTTACTCAGGTAAACAAGGTCAGTGGTCTGATGCGTTTCTAAATCCGTATAGGAGTACTGCACTTCAGGGACACAGGGCTGCAGGGCTGCTAATAAACAGAAGACTGGTAAGACAGCAAATGGCAGCAAAATATGTATATATATATATATATATATGCATTTAATTTTTTTCCTCCTACTATTCCTTTTCATTTTGAATTGTTTCTTTTTGTTCTGCAGGACAATGGGGTGTTTGTGCCCTTTCTGCCAGTCCCATTGGCATATTCTGGACAGCTGATATTTATCTCAGATCATGATTATGCAGTGCTTCATTGTTTCCTGGGTGTCTTATAAATGCATTAAGGTAAGTCAGCATATTGGGAAAAGACTGTTCTGCAAGAGATAAACCATGCTGTTTCACAGGGGTACATGGATTTGACCATATTGTCCACAAATGAAGAGTACAAATGAATTTATAGCTTCGTAAAAAACATAAACACTAAGCTAAAGATGTCTACAATGGACATCAGTACAAAGGGGACATGACTTATACTGGAAGTTCTCCAGAACTGAGATAATCTCTGTATTTCCTATTGTCCATATGATAATTGCCACCAGAATTTGTCAATATGCTTTCAGATCAAAGATGCTATCATTATAATAAAACAAGTAGATTAATAAAAAGATCCCTGAGCTCCTACTCAGCCATGTGCAGAGGACTTCTGCTACGGAAATATTTGGGTGATGTCGACTCATTACGGAATTCTCCTCTGCAATGAATAATAAAGACATGAGCTGCAGGAAATAACATAGTCCAGTTTTTCCCACCTCCTGAAACTCTCAGTTTCTGGTGGAATTAGGAGCCAGATCCATTTACTGAAGACTGATCTACCTTGTACTTGAATTATTGCCCAGAGAAGAAATCCCACAAGACTGCATCTGCCAGTGTCTTAAGCTGATGCTGCTATCTGGCTTCTCCAAGGATCTGACTGCTCCCTCACTGGAGCAGAGGACTGGAACTATTACCCATGTGCAATGATGGGCACACTCATCCACTGCCTTTGCCTGTAAATAGTTACAGTGCACACGCAAATGTATACAATTATACCCAGCATGTGTAAAAGATATTGCAAAAGAATTGCCCATGAGGATCTGAACTAGGCTAGGATCTTGTACGTGGCAGTCTCCAGTGGGAGCTGTAGGTCAGGCAGGCATGGGGGTATGTAATCCTCTCAGGCTCCAGTGCTTGGCTGTTATGAACAGGTCAAGTCCTAGAGGTGTCACACCAAGCAGAGAGAAGGAATTAAAAGGGAGGTGGGAGCTCAGGATTTAACTTGGGCATTTACATGGACAGGTTGCTGTGATGCTGATCAGCAGCCACAAGGGTTTGCCCTGCTTGTTCTGAAGTTTTGAAGACCCTAGCAGAAATGGTGGTTGCACATAGCAAAATGGCAGCAATTAATCATTTCATGGAGAGCTGGTCCAACCACAGTCTGTACCCACAGCTCCAAAGTAGGGCCTTTCTCAGAATGGTCTCCTTCTAAAACAGGTTTTAACAGCACTGCTTCCCAAGAACCAGGTTTTCCGAAAAAGTTCTGCTGAGCATTTACCGCACAAGGCCACAGGTGAAAGTACCTAACATTCAGAATGAAGGCTTCGGAATTCAAATTGGAACTTAGCAAAACTAAATGCCACTGTCAGCATATCTCTAGCATATGAGGGCTTTTCTCTTCCTTTGCTTACAATGCAGCCTCTAAGTTCAAAGTGCAAGAGGCATTGCTTCCTGTAAATGGTTTGTGATAAAGGCATAAATCTATGTAGTTTAAATGACACTACATTTCTAAACCGCTTAGTCACAGAAGCCATTTTGTGAGAAAAGCAAAGTTTTAGAAACACTACAGTGTTACAGGGTTTCCTGGAAACATCTCCAAATCCACACTCAGGGTCACAGTTGGGGTGCTTTTGCTATCTCAGACCACCTGCCCATGAAGGGCATATTGTCATAGTCTCCTCTTAATCTTTCTCCTGCTGTCTAAAAAAGCACCAGACAAACCACAGGCCTCCCACCTCCAAGGTCATTGTATAGCATGTTTGATTTCTTCTGCTCCCTGACAACTCTACAGAAGTGTATGCTTACTCAGAGCCTAGTGCCCTTCCCACAAATTATACAGGTGTTTTACATAGATAGAAGCAGGCTGTGAGAAAGAGGTGAGGGAATGCCTAGCCAAGGACATGTGATGTCTTTCACATCTGAAAGCTCTCCTGCCATTCCCCTTGGCGCTTGTAGGCATCCTTGGTGTGGGTCTGAGGGAGGTCCTGGGGACACCTCCATGGCATATGCTATGGGCATTTGGCACTGCCTGGATGCCTTATTAGAGGACCTGTAACTGGTCTATAGCTACCATGCCGAAAGTGCATCTGAAGCACCACAGAGCTGATATGCATGGAAACAGAAGTTAATTTGCTATCAGCTCAAGCTGTAAGGATTACAGATTTCTTTCAGGCATGATGCAGTCTACCTCTCCTGCAGACACTGCTGCTGACCTCATCAGAGAAAGGTGACTCCAGCCACAGCCAGAGGCAGGAGAAAAAAAGCCACCAGCTCTTCCCCTCTAACGTAAAGTAGAGGAAGGAGGCTGAAGCTTATGATGCCAGAAAGGATTTAAACCCAGGCCTCCAGCTTTCTGCTAAGAATGACACAGTGCGTGAACGGAATCTGAAACATCATTGTTTGTGCACCACAGGAAAAATGCCAATCCAATGCTTTAGGACCCTCCCCCCTCCTTCAGCCAGTTTCTATCAAAGCCTCAGCAACTGCGGGAACCAGTAGCCTGGAAAATGGCAGATCATTAAACCTCTGCTTGGTTTCAAAACCCCACTGCCACCAGGGAACAGAGGGATTTTTTAAAAAATGCCTTTAAAATATAAGTTGTCATTGAAAGGGCCTGCTCAGCTTGGGTCACTTTTGTGCAGATAATTATATGCTTCCCCGTTTGCTTTCCTGATGAGGCTGGTACCGACCACTGCGCTGGTCAATAAGGCTAAGTGCTGAGCTGGTACAGTTGCCTCCCTCCTCTGTCACCCTGGGAAAGTCACCTCCCAGCTCTGGTGTGATCCCCGTGGCTGGGGACTCTCTCCTGCATGAAATGTACTCGTTTTTGGCACTCACAGGCAACTCCCAAGTTCCAGATACATAGAGGCCTCTCTTCTGCAAGGAGGCAAAGTGATTTTGCCCTGTGGCCATCAGCTGCGTGCAGTTTACAGGGCAGAGGATGCTAAAATATCTGTTTGTCTTACAAGGCTTCTCTCTGCATCAAGACAGATGCTGTCTTGTGCAGGAGAAGGAGGTGATAGCAGCTTGTCAGAAGACTCATGTATACCATAGTAGCAGCAGCAAGAACAAGGCTTTTCTTTCAAATGTATTTCACAGAAAGAAAGGTTTCCCCTGCCAACTTGTGGAATATGGGCCAAGAAAGATGTGTAGATCTCACGAAGCCAGCTGAGTAACCCTGCATCTCTGGTCACATGACCATATTAGGAGTCTTCAATCGACTTCATTTTAATTTTTTTTTCTTTCAGAAAGGAGTAACAACAAATTATGCAGGAAACACCTTACTGACAACCTGTCTTCTGGACTGTAGTATAATCACCTGTATTAACCTTTCCTAAAACTGTCCTGCTTTGAGCTAGAACAGAACTAATTCTGCCCAGTGATTTTAGTTTTCAGCTCAGTCTCTTCTAAGTGTCTACACTTTCTGAAGTTAATGGCATATTTCTGCAGACAGTGTCTGATTCTAGAAGTGATAGTGCTTGATGTTTATAGTTACTACCACGGATTGGTTTGCAGAAAGCCTCTTGCTTATACTTGCCCCTATAGAAACCAAGGTCATTGCTAAATCTTTTGTACCACATTGGGGATGCAGAAAATAAAAGGTCACACCTGTGGAGAGGAGCAGAAAGGGCAGGTGACATGAAACTAACCAGCAAAGTATTCCATTCTGTATACATCATAGTCAGTGTAAAGTTGAGGGATCACAAGGGTTAATCCCTCTTCTTCAATAGTTGTCAGGGACTCTGTCTGCATTCTTCAGTATTTGATTCCAACTCCCGAGTGNTTCTGGAATCCAGTTCCTGAATTCAGTTCCTGTCTGACACTGAGTCCAGACTGGCACTTCCTCACTACCTGCTCCACAGCATCAGTGGTGACACTGGCATAATATCCACTGGGGGATTGGGTTCAATATTGATTTTGTATAGATTTACATATATTTAATTATTATAATTATTTATTAAAGCTTTTAAAATTTTCTTTTCCAGTCCATAATTCTCTTTCTGTCTGACACTGAGTCCAGACTGGCACTTCCTCACTACCTGCTCCACAGCATCAGTGGTGACACTGGCATAATATCCACTGGGGGATTGGGTTCAATATTGATTTTGTATAGATTTACATATATTTAATTATTATAATTATTTATTAAAGCTTTTAAAATTTTCTTTTCCAGTCCATAATTCTCTTTCCCTATTCTCTTTCTCTTCCCCTTTGAGAAGGGAGGGGGGTTAAGAGACCATCTCTCATTTGTCTAGTGGCCAGCACAGCCCTAACTCTTGACAAAAACTCAAAGAACTTTAAGCAGTTTTTGTCACATGCTACTAAGAAATTGCAATCTGTCTGCTAGGAAGTTGTTCATGTACCATACGTCCTCTTTAGCTTAAAATCTCTGTGCAGCATATTGGCAAAGTATATTTGTATTGTCCTCTGCTTTGGCTAAGAGATAGACTGCTGTTTACAGTGCTCACAGCTAATGAAATTAGCAGACCTACCAATATGGCCAGGCTTGAAAATTGTGCCTGACACATCCTGCATGCCAGACCTATTGCACACTGACACTTTAGCCTGTGCGCGTGATGATGACCTCTTCATCAACTGTATAGTGGGTCCAAGGTGTAGAGAACACACTGAGCTGATTTGGCATGTTCAGCAGCCTCGCTTCCCACATTTCCTGGTAAATGGGCATTGCACAACTCAGGGAGTGAGGCTGCTGAACATGGCAACTCCATAGATTGGCATCCCAAGTAGGAGGGCAGTAAACACCCAAAGCAGTCCTTATCACTAAAATTGGTTGGGTTGGCAGGCCTGAGCTAGATCTTTGGCTCAAAGGGTGGGTCTCCATGCTTTTGATGGTGAGACTGAAGAACCATCCCTGTGAGTCAGTCAGAAGCTTAGCAGTAGAAAGACTTGTGCTATATTTTGTGAAATCTCTATTGCTAGGTATTGCCATGTACAGCATTGTAAGATAACAGCTGTGGTTTTGGGTACTCTGGGAGAAAGTTTGCATGAGGCACTCACCATGAAGTGCATGGTCCACTGGGAAGTCACATAGCTGATCTTCCTCTTCCTTGTGTTTTCTTTTGCCTTCCAGGTGTTCACGTCCTCCGTCCTCACCTAGAAGGGAAGCTGGGCTGCCAGTACGTCTCCTGCAGTGAGCTGCCTGCACTTCCTTTGCCCTGGCCATGGGTGTAGCACATGCAGCAGGGAGAAGCATTTTGGCTGAAGGTAAGTCACAGTCTAACTGACTCTTGCTGCTGGAATCTGTGAGGGACACAGCACAAGACAGCTTTGTATAAAACAACTATCATTCAGCACACCTTCCAGTTTGTGTGAAAAAAAGAAGCATGGGTGTGGTCTAGATACTTTATAATTCAAACCTGATCATATTTAAAATGGCCTTAATCCTTCTGTGCTGTGCATCAATGCAAGATGCCCCTATGTTGCAGGGACATGATCCGGGAGAATTTAACCCCAAAATCCAGCCTATACTCTGCTTTCTTCCACCTTAAAACTTTCAGTGGTCCTTGTAGGAGATTTTAAAAAAGGGACTGTAGAAGTAAGGAGACACAACCAAATGATCAAGAAAGCTCAGCTTTCCCATCAGTATCCAGATTCGTGGCCGCCTTTCCTAAAGAACTCAGAAGTACAATAGATGTGGAGTTGCTCTGAAAAGCTGTCAGCAAGATTGGCATGGAATTTGCTGTTTGCCAAATGATTTTAAAAACCTGGTCCTTTCTTAAATGTGCCTGTAGATACATCTACCCTACAGGAAAATGGGCCAGGGAATAGGCTAAACGTCGGTGTCTTCCCCAATTCAGGTCCATTTGTCCTTTCTTCTACATCTGGGCTGCCTGCCACTCAAATTTAGGCATTGGATAATTCTAATGGCAGCCTTTGCCCGTTTGTCCCTTTGTGACAGGTGACACCAATGGTATCTAGGAAGGTACTGACAGCCAACTCCTCTTCATGAAATCACCTGCATGCTCTTGTTGACAGGACAAACATAAGAGAAGTGCATATTGGCCCATTTTCATGAAGTGCAGCCATAAGGTTAGCTTAGATTTGAACATAGGCATTATAAACGATCTCAGTGGGAGCTCAGCAATAACCACTGGTGACATGTGCTAGGACACCTGACTTTGAATTGTGATGAAATTAGTCACAGAAGCCATGATCTTTCTTCTGACATGGTGTTGCCTTATTACTAACACTGTAATCTCTGTGTGTAGCAGGGACACTGCAAAGATCTTTCAGATTAGTTTTCTGCCCTCATGAATGTCATATGAGTCCTTACTCTTCCTTATAAAGGTAAGCAGACATTGCAAAGCCATGCACTGAAATATGCTGGGGGAAGCCTGGTGGTTCAAGACAGTAGGCTGTTTATGGCTGTTAGCATCCCGAGAGAGGTATATCAAATATTCCCATCCTCTTATCTGCTCTTTTCTATATTACAGCCTCACCATAAGCCCCAATCCTGAGTGCTTTATGCACTGCCTTTGGTAGATTCAGTCAAGGCTCAGGCTTGACTCATCAGAGACAAGATAACTGGGTCTATGCTGCTTTAATGGCAAAACCAGAATTTGGTCTAATTTTCCCCCATGCCTGGATTTCTTTGCTTCGAAAGGCAGAGTAAGAGGCAACACATAATGGACCCTCTGGGGAATTCAGGTTCCACGGTTAGCATGACCCTGAAGTGAATATGACAGCACTGGTTTGTCTGCTGTTACCACCAAAGAACACTAAAATCTTAATACAATAATGGACTGCACTCCTGAACAGTCACCTACATCTAGGCTCTGGGGTTTGCGGCACCTGTAGCTGTTGCCCTCTCCCCTCTGATACCTAAATAGCAGCAGATGTGAACCTCAACAGGTTGTACTGGAAGAAACTCCATTTTGAACATATATTTTACTTCTGTTGCAGTATCTAGCACTGCCAAAGCATCTAACTTTTTAGACTTGTCAGAGTTTTATTTTCTGAACAAATAACAAGTTCTATTTGTAGCCAGCCTTGGAGCAATGACAATTGCAACATCTGGAGACAAAGTGCCCAATTCTGCCCTCAGTTAAAGCCCACACAATAGGAATTTTACAGAGGGCAAAGACTGACATGAAGAAAATGCAGTTACAAGAGCTCTGGAAATTAGCTGAAGCCTCACGTCAACAAAGGATGATTGTTCAAATGTTATCTTTTCAAATTATCACCAATCTTTGGGTAAACTTCTAAACACAATTGCATGTGTCCATCTATGCTGACCCTAAAAAGCTGGTGTGACCTCTGTATTTGAGGCATATTGTGCAAAATGGGACTCATTTAATTCCTTTAGGATCAACTAGGTTTGAGGTTTCTGGTGAGAAAACAGGTGAGATTTTGAACAATATTTGTTGGGTAAAGGAGAAGCATAGATCTGGGAGTGGTCACCGGTGTGGGGCTGGAGTTAAATAACTTGCTTAAGAATTCAGAGGATATCAGTGTTGGTACAGTTTCTTAGCCCAGGATTTCTATCTCAGTCCCCTATCCCTAAATTAAGGACTAGTTGCACTCCCTTGCTAGATGTGGTAGTGTGAAAATGAGTATGTTACAGAATTGATGGTGCTTATATCCTACAGTAATAAGAACATAAGGGAACCTTATCAAGGTGCTCTTACAGGCAGCGATTAAAGCTTTATAAGAATGAAGCTGTCATTTTCTAAATTATAGAAGACTTTTCACATGTCTTTATCTTTCATACACAACTTTTCTCCCAACTATTTTTCTCTGAGATGCTCACATATCCCAGAGGTGAGCACAACTTATATATAACCATGAATAGAACAATTATAGGCCGAAGAAGAGAAAACAGGGAAGGAATGGAAGACTGTCCTAGAGAGATGGGAAAATACCAACATCACTGTGAACTGGTGAAAAGAAGTGGGATAATCTATTGTTTGAGATCAAAAAAGCAAATCAGAGTGCCATGAACCTTAAAGAGGCTGGAAAAATCAAGGAAGTTTTCTGGAGGATAAGACTGAAGGCAATGATAGTGAGTTTAAATCACATATCTGAGAGTTAGGAGCCCCAAGGGCTAGTCCTGTTTGCATTGCAACCTTCTCTGGTGCTTATTGTCCTGAGCAAGCAAGAAAACTGTCTGCAGTGGTAGCTCTCTAGGCCAGACAGTATTTTTCAGTACATATTCACGTGACTCCAGCAGAGAGCTCTGAAAAATATCTATGAATTAGCAAGGGGTAAAATTTCTTCCAGGAAATGCACTTTTCTCTTTTTTTTTCTTCTTTTTTTTTCAGATATGGAAAAGACATTTCAGTCTGGCACAACATGAGATATTAGTTACTGTCATGCACAGAAATTAACTTGTGGCTAAAAATGGGAAGTTTCAGGCAAGACAATAAGATTTCTTTTTGGAAGCAGGAGGTTATTCATATGGCCTAAATTCCATTTAAGCCTTTTTGTGTACTTACTGGAGACAGACCTGTTGTAGGCATAAGGCTTATGATTTTAGGGTCTGACTAAGGTTTTGAGCAGGGAAGAGTCCATCAGTGAGAAGTGCAAGCAGCTTTTTATTGTGCTGTTTTTCTCTTGCTTCTATACCTTTTCTTTTCCTTTTTTTCAGGTGATTTGTTTTCCCTTGTAATAGGTGGGGTGAATTGGTGATATTGGCCAGGTGGTGTCTGTTCAGTTATATTCCTTCAGCTGTTTCCACTTTTGCAATAAAGCTGGGTGGAGTGTTGCTAAGGGTGAAGTAAACAATCAACATATTGACATTTGTGTGTGAAGCTGCAGTTGTATTCCTATTAATTTGCATATCCTTAACGTAATGGAACACAGCACAGGTAGAATGACAAAATTACTGTAATTGTTACTGCTTTTACTAATAATTTCCCAGGTGTAACATCCTCATCCCAAGCTCTCTTTGACTTGATAAAAGACCTCCTGTTGGTGGAAAGTCAGTGGCAGAAACCAGGAGAGTAATGAACAATTATTTCAGATATACTTTCAAGTTCCCAGGGATTTCAGAAGGATTTCTTCTTAAATAGGCCTGCTAGTCTTTGCTGTTTAAAATGAAAGAGTTGGCACTAGGGAGGAGATCAGCACTTGCTGGGTGTTTATTTGTGCTCCGTGCAACAGCCATGGTTGCCTTATCTAGGCATTGTGATAAAAAGAAGAGAAGGAAAGCATAGACTGAGTACTAAAATGTCTTCTTGTTCACTATTCCTTTTTAACTTGGTAAGAGTCTTAAAAAAATTTTAAAAATTCAGTAGACTCCAGATCAATAGCTACAGTTTCAGGTCATCTAGTAGTTCTGTTTGTGTAGTAAACTCACAAATAACAATTACTGCAACTGGGAAGACTGCACATTCCTTATTCCAAGTTCCACTGGAATTACACTCACAAAAATCTGTGTCCTGCCCCAGCTATCCATGAGAAGCTGGCACTGTACATCACAATATCTTGTTTGCCAAAGAATCATAGAATAATTTAGGTTAGACGTAACTTCTAGATATCATCTGGTCCAGCACCCCTGGGTTTTCTTGGGAAAGGTCTCCAGGGTAGATTTTGTCTATGTCCCTAATTTCTGACATTCTACATCTTCTGATCCCTCATTTCTGACATTCTACATCTTCTCGTCCTCTTGTCCTACTTATCTCCTCAGCTCCTAATGGCTAGATTTAGACTTCAGGACAAATGTGATCTTGGTACCTAGACTGCCTAGTCCAACAGATGAGCTGGATGGTAATTTGTGGCCTGGGTATTTACCTTATGGTAGCCGTGAGTATGTGTGTGGTGTCAGTTCTTGCTCTCATATGAACCAAGCTCAGATACATACCATATGGGATGTGGGAAACGTTCTTAAAATCCATGTTAAGATATAACTCAGTCTTGACCTGTAGTACTTCCTTCTTTGCTACTGCTAAACTGTTTTGGGAATGCAGCTGGATTTGTGTCCCATCCTGGAATTTCCAACAAGGTCCCTAGCTCTTTTCAGTTCCCTAACCTTGGCGAGCACTGAGCCAAATTAGATATGGATGACTATTTGCACGACTTGTTTAATGCCAGTATTATATGGCATGAAGTTGAATGACTTTGATGAAATACAGCAATTATCCCAAGAAGTACAGCATAGGGTATTGCTCTTCTGAAAGAAATAAACCTTATCTGCAAAAATTGGCAGTTCTTCTGGGAAAGCACAGGTTAAGAAGCTTAGGTATCTTTTTGGTGTTAGTAAGAAACCATCAGTGAAATAGCTTCATTTTCATTCTCAGTTTTAAACATCTTTGATCAATTGCAAAAGAAAAGTACAACAATATCTTGGAATTATCTCTATACCTTTCCTGTTTTCCCAGCTCCAGTGACAGTGAAGTTAATCTTCATGTATAGATACTATTTTCATTGTTAACATTTCATGTTGCCTTAAGTATATTAATCCAACCTCGCTTTCTAGTGGTGGAGAGAAGAGTCGCTATATTCTCTTGCTACAGCTACAGCCTCTCTGGTTAGGTGATGAAGCGAAGTCAAAGGCAAGTCCTGGCTGTTCTGCCTGCATTGTTTTCAAGGTGAAAAAATGACTGTACTATCAGGTGGAGCAATTTGGGATGAGACAGTACTGGCAGTGCAGTAATGCAGTCCTAGGAACCCACCACGTCCTGCATACAGATCTGCCAGACCTCATGCCAGGAGCAGCATGCTTAGCTGAGGCACACGGTGAAACAGAACTTCAACATATTGATCGTAAAACAGACTTAATATAAAAAGGTCCTGTCTCTGCCACGCTTCTCTGTTCCCAGAGAAGAGTCTCTTGTTGTTAAAATGCAGTTCTATGGTCCATGTCATGAACAGCACTGACTTCATTTTCAGTGGCGTTATCTGTCTCAATTTGGATCCAGTGGCACAAAGTGACAGCCACAGGCCTGCTGGAAAGGACTTTCAGCTCACAAAAACCCAGTCCCACAGAGCTCACACCAGCATTTTGCCACCCTTGAGAACCTGGCACCTGGGGTCCTTAGGCACGTGGGCCCCATTATGTCTACACCAGCATCAGCTACGTTCTTGTCCACCCCTACAAACTACCAAGCTCTTTCTTGTTTCAGGACTATATTTAAAGCATGGCTTGGGGCTGCTGTTGTTGGGTCTGATCTGCACTGGCAGCTTTAGGAAACCTCTGAATGCTACAGTCCTCCAACAGTACCAGTGGGGAAACAGCCAAGCAACACTAGATGTGGCCTTCAGCAGCCTTGTCTATCTTTGAAGCTGCCCTTTCTTTGACCAGCAGGCTAGACTTCCAGATGACCATGAGAGGTTCTATCCAACCTCAATTATCCTATGTTTCTGTGCAGATTCAGCACCACACTATCCCTCTTCCCTGTAAAGAGGTTTCTATGGAAAGCCACAGGTACTGGCACAAAGGCAGTGGTTGTATACTCCCCAGTGCTTGGGGCTCCCACAGCTGTGAGACATGTTGTGGGCTGGGTCTGTATAGAGTGAGTGAAGTTACCCTGTGTCAGAAGTGAACGAGAAAGTGCAAATCTTGTGCAAAGCATGGCTGGAGAGCCAATGTTAGTGGGACTGGGCTTGAGCCCAGCTGGTGACTAATGTTACACTAGTGAGTGTGGTGCACACTTCACTGTAGTTTCCTTCCTGATTTAGGTCATGTTTGCTTCCCGGTCCAGGTCAGTATCCAGTTTGGACATAAAAAGAGCTGAAACTATGCCAATAAGGAAAGGGTTACTTGGACTGCTGGGGCTTTGGAAAAACACTCTCTCCCCAGTGTCCTTGGAAACAGGGCCCTGACTCATAAAAGGACCTCTCTGTGGTACAAAAAAATAAAGTGTAGCATTAAGCTTTTTTGAAAGCAGTTGAGTGAGAGGTGAGTGAAAATTTTCTGTCAAAACTACAGGTCATTTTTCAGTTAAGTGGATGTGTTTGTATACATAAAACATCTCCTTTTCATGGAAGATGTAGATTAAAAAAGAAGAAGAAATACTAAATCCAGACAATGTTGGACATTGGTCTTTGTCTAAAGAAAAAAGATACAATTTCTGTGAGGGTAAAAGTTCTCTCAAGGCCAAAGTAACTAAACTGAGGAAACTGAAGTCCAAATGGCTAATGCACTTGCTGTTTTACTAAGATTGAAGTAATTCTGGTTTTCTACTATCTGGTTTTATTTAGTTCATGAAAGGACCCAGTGTCCATGATGATAAGGAGAAATGATTAAACACAAATGCTTTCTCTTTTCTTGTTCCAGCAATTGAGTTCTAACACTCCTTAGCTACCATTACCCTTACAGACCATTTCTCCTGCTTGATGATGAGTGGTCGGATTTATCAGAAAATGGTACTGATATGAGATTTGGCTGTAATTCCAGACAACAGTCAGCTCTTGATATAAGTGAAACTCCAACAACTTCATTAAGCTGCAGCAGTTTTAGGCTAGCTTCCTGAGTTTGAATGCCTGCCCTTACTTATGACAAGCAATTCCTTTTTTTTTTTATTTTTAAATACAAGAGCATTGTTTTTTAAAGTGAAAGACACTGGGATGTTGCATTTGTTTGCAGTTCTTACTATTACTGAATATAGCTACTTGCACTAACTGTTCAGGTTGCATATCCACCTCTCCAATGACGCTAGGGCTTCATAATGTACAAAATCCCACCAAAGGCTGGCAGCAGAGCCCAGTCTACTGTGAGGTTGAAAGCAAATTATTTTTTTAAAGATTATTTCTGTATATATAATGAATTATTTGTACCTGATTAGGGAAATCCCAGATTCTTACAAAAGCTAAAGAATTAAAATTCTACATAATCAAACAGGATCGCTTTAGGGGTTAAAAAGAAAGGAGCATTTTCATTAAGTGTTATAACTGGTACTTACCAAAGGCCAATGATGACCCTGCTTTTAGGGCTGGAAGTCTCTCAGCATAATTACTTCTGTTCTTGGTTTCACTGCTCAGGGTAGTGGTGGCAGAAGGTTTCTTTAAGATTTCCTCAATGGAAAATGACAGACTGGGCTTCCCCTGGCCAGCATACACTCGAGGGTCAGTCATCTTCCTGCCAAAGTGGCCACGGGGCAGAGAGTCTTCTCCTGCTCTCTCAGCTCTTGGTGCACCCCAAGAAACATGCAGCTGGGAAGGTGCGAGTCTCTCCTGACCCGTGCCTAGCTGACCTGGAGGAGTGCCGGGACGAGAAACAAAGGCGACTCACAAATGAGCACACGTGCCTGCTTGTCTCTGCTGATCAGCTTGGGACCAAAACCTGTGGCCTCCTGTCTAGGGAAGACAGCATTAGAAGTGGGGGTGAAAAGTCTTACCAACCCCACCCACTGCCAAACAGCGCAGATTTACAGAGCTCTGAACAACTGCATGGCCATCCCAGGAGGAGGTGTGCTCCTTGCAGACCTGGGCAAAAAATGCCCTGGGAAGGGTTGCTTCTTGTTGATAAATCCTGTTTGTTGGGCAGTTATCCTCCTTGTCTGCCTTCAGGCTGAAATCTGTGATCAGGCCCACTGGATTTGTAACATTATGGAGTTAAAATAATCAGCAGGATGAATACTTCTCCCTTGTACCATTTACTAGAAAGCGAGACACCCTGTAAGCTTCTCTTGCATTCAAGGAGGCAACACACATAGAAAGCGCCTTCACGAGCAGTTCCCAGGTTATCCTGCAGCCATCCCCCCCAGTCATCAGCTTTGGTTCTGATTGTCTTTTCTTCTACTTTAGAAACCCTTTGAACTTTCCAAACAGGTGCTTTCCAACATCATCCCATCTTTTCAGTCACAAGAGAAAAAGAGATGGCTGTTGCAACATGCTTCGGAACAGGAATTAGTGCCCTTCACCCCCCACCTATACTCCTAAAGATGAAACATTATTTTCTTTCTCTCCTGAGCTATGAAGCAAGCTAGTTTGATAACCATCCCAACAGGCACTTGCCTAACTCCCAGTTAGGCATCCACTGCAGGGGGAGATTTCCCGGATAATGCGGATGAGTGCCAGCGATTCCTCTCCTGACACACTTCTATCTTCTTGTTATTTTTTATTTTGGGAAGAATACGTGGTTAGATACACTCCTGTTCCTTCCCTCTCCCTACCCCCACTGGCATTTCTTGCCTTCTTCTAGGATTGCTCCTCACCTTTTAAATTGCTATGGCTGTGTCTCCCTCTCCTGCTGGTTCTCCTCTGTGCCTTCTTTATCAGGCTCTTACAATTGTATTGGCAGGCCCTGCCTTATTTGTCCAATGAACTGACAATTCTTGAGCTGATATCCCATCATATGACCTCTTCATAGAGCGGAGACTGAAATTACTGTGTAACCAGGGGGCAATAAAGCACACCTGATAAGATGAAAGGCTTTCGGCTTTTTCCAGATTCAAGATACTGGGAAAGCAGTGGGGGTGGTGGGGAAAAGAACAATGAAAGAGGTAAAAAATGGTGCAGCCAGTCATGATGAAGACTATTTAATTACCTGATTTTATTAATCAAGCCTCTCCCCAGGCGACAGGGTAGACAAGCCAGTGTCTTTCACACTCATGAAATGCAGAGGCTACAGAGTGGGAAGTGCTTTTCTTTGTTCCCTTTGCATCCCTCTGCCCAGTGGCTCAATGGAGCTGTTTGTGTAAAGGAGAATCTTGTGCCTTCCTGGTTGTGTGATGAGGTGTGAGGTGGCAGCTGTTGCATAGGTGCAAAAGATCTTGTGGCCCTCTCCGTAAGAAGAAGACACCTTGCCATTTCAATCAATGCATGCAGGGGGATGCAGCTCTGGCCAAGCTGTCCTCTCCTGCTTTCCTGCCTGTGCCTGTAATTCTGTCTGGGCACCCAAGGGGGGATGTCTTCCCTTTCTCTGCTTAGGCAGAGTGAGAGAGTGAGTCATTTATAAGCTGAGAAGAGGTGAATGTGTCATCTTTATGCAGAAGGAAGGGAAAGATACATGCTCTGAATCTACATCCTGGGTGAAAACTGCCTATTTAATAACAAGGTTCCCCTTTTTCCTCCATTTTTGCTGAGTTTTTCATGTTTTGAAAGGAAGTGAACTGTGAACACAGTTTTGAAAGGAAGAAACGTAGCCTTCTGGCAGTTACATCTTTATGAAGACTCACACCAGCTCCCACAGAAATACATGCGACTCCGCGTTAAAAATTTTCTGAAGAAAAGAAAAGAGAGCTGAGACATGCACACTCCAGGTTTTCATTTCAATGAAATACCTTTATTCAGTGATCACACTGACAACATATACCAAGTGAAACCAGAGTACCTCTGTATTCAGAGAGTATGTGCTGCCTGTCTCCACCGCCACCAACTTGCTCTGGGAAGGCACCTGCTGAGACAATACTGTAGTCCTGTGTCACAAAATCAAACCATGCATATTTGTATAACTAGTCTGTGACTTTAAACCTCCCTGCTGCTCACAGGGACAAGTTGATTTTCTGTGTGTGTTTAAATGAGATGCGCACATGCAAATTTACAACTTGAAAGCTTCTTTGTGAAGGCTTTATTTTTGTTGTGTCTTATTGTATTATTCTTTTTATTAAAACTGAAGGCAATGCCAACTGAGAAATATATTTTTGTTCTTCTGTATAGAAAAACACAACAAGCACTAAAGTAGGAAATAGGATGAATAAGTGACAACTCTTGAAAGGAGATTAGAAAGCAGCAGTGTAAAGATGCATAAATCCCATGTATTGCCTACAAAAGTTTCTTTAGAAAAAATGCAGATTTTATATCAAAATGTTTAAGTAATACCAAAAGATTTGAACATTTTAATATTTTTTTAACACAAAAATGGAAAAATAATGATAAATACTAATTAGTTCACTAAAAAAAAAAAGGAAATACTTTATTTGGAATGACTCCTACTTTGGAATTTCTTTGCTTAGTATTATGTAAAATAAGGAAAAGTTGCAAAAAAATGGAGGCTTGAAATGCAAATGAACATTTTGGAAATTAAAATAGTTCAGTTGTCCCCCTTTTTCAAGTGATTTGAGTTGCTGAAATGTAACAAATTATTTATGTTCAAAACAAGAAATTATTTACTTTTAAATTACCAAAGAATGAGGAACTTATTTTTCTGCCAAGTTCTAATATGATGGCTTTTGTAGGGTAGTTTGGGGATATTTTTACAGTTCTGCTTGACCTGGAAATGCAGATTACTCTCATTTGTTATAATTATTGTGCTACCTGTCTAATTTAGTCTATAAATTCCTTGAGGCAGGAAACACATCTTCCCCTGGGGTTGCTGAGCTCTGAAGGCAACTCTTTACACCAGAAGGCAGCTGTCTAGAGCAAAATCATGCTGTGTTGATTTTCTCAACTCATCTTACCTGTGCCAGGCAAATCTAGAGGTTCACAAAGCCTGTGAGGATTTTAAAATATGGTGTGCTTTCAGAAAGTGAAAAATCCTGGATGTGTGGACTCAAAATCAACTTGGGATCAATACTTTGGAGTTTTTTTGTCCTATATTGTCTGTCTTGAAGAGGAGGAAGAATTGCATTTATGCTGTCAGTCAGGAAGCATGACCTTTCCTGCCTCACTGGTCTCTTCCTCTGGATAAAGATGATGACAGGACAATATTCCATCCAGTGCCTCTGAAACATCTCCTTTAAGCTCCCACTTTTGTGTGTGAGTCAGAGCTGTCCAGTGTTTGTGCACAGCATGAATGCTGCAGCTCACAAAACCTCATCTCTCAGGGCTTGTGCTCAGTCAGCTGTTCAGAGCAAGTCTACAAACTCAGGCAGTCAGAGGCACTGGTGCATAAATGTACTGGCAGTTGCCAGTGATGGTGCAGCTGCAAATTGCCCATATCACCTCTGGAGCCTCATGTCCTTGTAGGTTGTCTTCCATTCTTTACACCTTACTGGACTCCGACAATCTTTCCAGTGACAGCTGACCTGCTCTGATCTTCTCGAAGTTCAACAGCTGGCAGTGATCTAGCAGAAAGCCCATGCAGCCTGCCTTCTGGAGTCCTTTTAACCTCAGATTTATTAGCCCTGTTGTCTCTGTAGATTTCTCAACAAGCTCATAAATTAGAAATATTAATAAAAGGGACACTGTAGGTTTAAACTGATAATATTTATTATGGGTTTTTTATGGCACAGTTATTATCAATTGACATTTAAAATGACATCATAATCCATCAAGGTGAAATGAACTTAGAAAGATATTTTCCCCAGGCCAAAAATAATAACAACAGCAGCAGCAGGACTGCAAGAGAGGAAGCACACAAAGAGTTTGAGTCCAGGTCACTGATTACATAGTTTGGAGGTGGTTTTTAGCAACTTCTCCTTTTGTTTAATCCATTTTTCTATTTCATAATGCTGCTTCTCCACTGCCAGGCCCCTCAAGCCCTTTATAGAGATTTTTCTATCAAAAATCTTCAGTGAATCCATTATGGGGAGCCTCTCTCTTTGCTTCGAATGGAGCAGGTGCTGTTGTATGTGGGAAGGGCTGGTGAGATCAAAGGTTGTCCTTCTCAAAGCAATTCAGGCCTCTGAGCAGCAATTGCCATGGAGAACTGTCCGGCATGGCTATAAACTGGCTTTGATCTGTCTGCTGTTTGGCTGACAGAAAGTTAAAAATAAAGAAGGAATGTGTTTAATGTAGCCCATCCTTGCAAACATGGGAAAAACAACAATTCTCTCCCCACCTACTGAAGAAGGCTACTGAGGCTTCAGATACAGAAATAAAAACTATTCTCCCAGAAAAAAAATAAGTTCCAGGAATCAATAACAGGATAAAACGTAAAGTCCATGACCTCTAGCTCATTATTTCAAATTGCTTGTAGTTTGGTAGTGAATAAATGTCCATAGTGATGCATGAAAATGAACTTCTCGTGTCCCAGAACGGTTCTTCATCACCCAGACATGGAGAAGGCACTGAATCCTCCCATGAATCACTAAAACTGTGCTGGGCTGCTGTTGTTTTGTAGTGGTATCTGCAATTAAAGAATTAGGCCTTCACTGCATTTTGCATTATTGAAATGCCTAGAAGAAGATAATCTTTTAAAAAATGCCATGCCAAGCTATCTCGCTTGCCAATGGGGCGGAGACTGGCACTTCCAAACGGGCAATTCTAGCTATCCCCAGGTAAATTCCTAACCTCTCTCAGGAGATGCTTCTCTCTCTACATTTTCAAGAGAGAAAGGCTCAAGAAGTAGTTTAGATTAATTATCTGAAAGTTAGCTGCCTAGAGTATGATACCCACCTCCCTTTCAAATCAACCATGCAATGCATGGATTGGGAGCGTGGGACTGACCTTTTCTGTCCTGTGTTCTTAACCACATATACATGGGACTGTTTTGTTCTTGTAGACAGATTTTTCAATGGGCTAATATGAAAAAAAAGGGTACACAAACAAAGTGAGCCTAGCAGTAGGCAGAAGTCAGTGAGGTTGAGCTGACCATCAGTGTCTTGGCTGTATGGGAAAAATTTATGCTATAGTAATGGGGTGGAGCTGCCAGCTATTTGTCTCATTTCTGAGAAGACTGCTCTAGATTCATTCACCTCCTGGGTACAGTTACATGGCAAGTAACCTCCTCATGCTGGGACTGTTTTGAGATTTCAAGAGATGCAAATCAGAACAAAAAGCCAAACTCTTAAGGACTTAAAAAAAAAAAAAAAGGGATTTTTTTCGGTTCATTAGCCTCAGCTCAATAAAAGCATTTCATCTTGATCATAATAAGATGTTTTGTCTTGCTGTTGAAATTTCAATTATTTTTTCACTGTAATTTATTTTTAAATAAAGAAATAATTGCAAACATGGAAAAACAACCTTTTAAAAACTATTGGAATAAAATATTTCAAGAATTTGAAAAGTTTTCATAATTCTGTATTTTTAATGAACAGTGAATCCAAACAATACTATCCTGGTGGTGTGGTGCTCTGTGTGTGCCAAGCAAATGCATGTGTTTGCCGCTGTCCCAGTTTCTTAGTCTCCTAGATGCAACTGGAAAGTCAGCTGTTTGCCAAAAACATTCAGGAAGTTATATTACATATGCTTTTCCTAAGGCTGCTGTCTGTCCTCATTAACTGGAGGCATAGCTAACTACCTAGTCATATTATATTATTAAACCCACTTTTTTCAACTGCTTTTCCTCTATTTCTGTAGCTATTTTTTCTCAAATCCAGAAGTCCACTCTGTGAGGTATCCTAGAAAGCAGTTATTGCATAGATAATTTATGTGGGAATAAAGAAATTCTATATTGCATGCATTACAGGTCACAGATTTCAGTGTGTACAAATTTGTCAACCTTACCTTTCTCTAAAATTGCTTTGATTTCCACAGGAAAAAAGCATTACTATGTCATAAAGTTCCCAGCTGGCTTTGACGCCCTGCACGGATTTTAATGTCAACAGCTTTCACATGATAGGTTTTCAAACAGTATTGTGAAACAGCACTTTAGTTACCAGTAATTAATTCAGTGTTTAGGCTGACAAGAGCCAGTATTAGGTGATCACTGCTTAAACCCTTTCTACCTCTCAGAGTCAAGCAGGAGAGGGCAGCGTGTCCTGTGGGACATCACACCAGGGCTGCAACAGCCCAGATGAGGAAGTGAAAATTGTCTTACATCCTTGTCTTCCACTTCAAGTTGAGTCATCCTCAGGGTGAAAAGATGTCATAGAATGTGAACTGATACTGTTATTTACCTGATTTCCATGCAAAGATTCTCCCGCAGTTACTTGACAGAGTAAATCCCATGCTTTGCGAGCCCCAAGAACAACCTTGATTTTTCCATATATGCTCTTCTGAGCTTTGCAGGTGGGAAAGAATGACAGAAAAAGGAGAGGAGAGAAGAGAAGAGAAGAGAAGAGAAGAGAAGAGAAGAGAAGAGAAGAGAAGAGAAGAGAAGAGAAGAGAAGAGAAGAGAAGAGAAGAGAAGAGAAGAGAAGAGAAGAGAAGAGAAGAGAAGAGAAGAGAAGAGAAGAGAAGAGAAAAGAGACCAGTCTAAACCTCCCCTAGCTCAGCTTTGAACCATCTCCATGTTTCCTATCACCGGATCCCAGAGAGAAGAGATCAGCACCACCCCCTCCACCTTCCCTCCTCAAGAAGCTGTAGAGGGTATACAATATCTATAAAGAAAGACAGTAAATTAAAATCACTTAAAGGCTGGTTACAAAAATGCTTTTTGTCAGGTGACGTATTCCAGAAAGCACAAGAGAAGCTGAGATTTTTCCTGTCTTCTTTAAATTAGACATGCAGTTTTAAAGAAATTAATAAGGGGAAATGTGACAATCATTCATGCTTTTCGCTGTTGAATACCCCAAACCCTACTTATCCCACAAAGTGCAGGGAATGAACTAGTCCAGACCCTGCTGGGCCGAACAGCCTCCTGCCTAACGAGACCTTAAGTATTGTTTCAGAATGATCTGGAATGGTCTGTATTATTGAATTTCTCTGTAAGTCCTGAACAGGAATGGCAGGAAGGCATGAAAATACATCCTCAGAGCCATAGAAAGGGAGTCCCAAGAGGAGTATAAACTCTTTGTTGACAGAGGAGTAAGACCAGTAGACAAAAAGTCTTGATAGCAGGAGAAGATAGTGGGCAGGAGCAAGATAAATCAGCAGAGCAGACTGGGAGATACTAACTATCCTTGTGGCCTGACCTGTCAACACATCATCTTCATCAGTGCTAAAATTCAGATCAAACGCTATGAAGACAGACTAAAAGAGATAGCACTGTAGTGATTCATTAATTCTGCTTATAAAACCTGGGGAAAATGTCACTTCTGAATTTAGACAATACATCAAAATTTCAGCCTCTGCTGGGGACAATTGTGGCAGGCTGGCCAGATGGCAGAATGGCAAAACATGCAAACAGTCCACTGAGGCCCAGAAAAATCTTTGGAGAGCACAAGGTATCTGTGTACAGACTAAAGAAGGAAAAATATCACCTGCAGGCACACAAAGGAGACATTCATCCACGTACTGAGGAGATATGAGACCCTGTCCCCTGGCAGTGCTCTCCCCTCCTGAGCCAGCCCTCCCCCAGGCTCCCTCCCTCTGCTTTAATAGCATTGCAACTTTCTCCATCCTCTCCTTGGGGATCCTGAGAAAATTACGAAATGCACAATTTTCCTAGACTTTCAGCATTTTGTTTTGTTTAATGGGCTCCAGTGGGAGCTCCTATTAATCCACTCCAGAGAGAGAGCTTTTTTGTTGTTGTTCCTGCTGTTGTTGTTTGCCCCCTTCTGCCTGAGGCAGATCATGAATTATGTGCCTGATATTCTTCCTCACTCCTGGACTTCCCTCTGATGTCCCACAGGGGCCCATTAAGAGCTTCCTTGCTGCATCCCTCCAGAGAAAGGCCAAGTGCTGAAGTGGCAAAGGCAGGGGAAGAGAGAGGGTCTTGTGGCTCAGGGAATTAGAGGATCTTTGGAGAGGAGCAGCAAGTCACTGTTATAGTTTAGATAAGGGCAGGACATCTTCAAAACTACACAGGCGCATGGGGGTCTGCTGGGGCATTAGGTTGCATTCTGGAATAAATTGTTTGATTACAGAGCAAAAGTATGGTTTAGGTGTTTTTCCTTCTTAAGTTGCTCTCTGAATCATCATATTCCCCATCACATAGTGGCACAAGTGCTCAGACTTCAGGGAAATGGACACTTCTGACCTGAAGCTGACTGCAGGTCCTTCTGTGCTCTGACCCAAAATCTTTGCACACTCAAGCCTAAGTTTAGCTCCAGCTGATAAAGCTATCTGTTCCTTTGGGACAGAAAAGCCACAGTTGATTCCCATGGGTGACACCTAACACAGCCACTTCCATGCATTTCAAACAAATTTCCCACAAGAAGCCATCCCATGTTTTTATAACCATAGACTTTTAAAACGTATGTCTGTATTTTCTGATGTTCCACTGCCACAGTCTATGAAAATTGTTGCACTACATGGTTGGTTTTTTTTCTTTTTTCCCTCGGAGTTTGTAGTAGAAAAGCAGCCTTTCTGTGGTTGGGTGCCAACCTGTCCTCTCTTCAAATGCATGGTCTGCTTTTTATCCATAAAATTGCATACTGGAAAGTCCATCTAAAGAGCATTATTAGCTGAGGCTGCACAGTCGAGTACTGGAAAGCTAAGGCAATGCCAGAGTTGAGATTGCCTCTGCTCATACATTAAGAGACAGATGCATTAGACTTATTAAATGCTTTTGTAGATGGTTGGATTCCTGTAGAAGGTGGGAGGGCCTGTCTCACTGGCAGGGCTGATGAATTACCTGAAAAGTGACTCATTTGCATGAAGTCTTTCTTCTGCAGCTGTGGCCCCTAAGCCCCATCCCTCTCCTCATTTTGATCCACTATCTGTGTCCTCTGCAACTCCCAGTAAGTACTAAAACCTCTTCTGCAGTTCCCAGTAGGTAATAAAACCACAGTGACTGTGGCACAGACCACAGCACTTGGCCCCAGATTGGAGAAGAGGAGGATGAAGGGCACATGAGGATTGCCTGATCCAGAAAGCCTCAGAGAGGGATGAAAGGACATTTTTCAGTCCAGAAGGCAAGTGACTGGAGCTGCTATGTAGATCACTCCTCTCTGTGGTTTGTTCCTGGCTTATTCAGCCTCCTTTGATGTTGAGCTGCCAGTCACCGGTGAGGCACTGAAGGGCTACAAAGGTGCTATTTTCTGATCCAGTAAATGTTTCCAAGGCGCACTCTGAGGAGAAAATGAAAATTTACCCCAACACACATCAACAGAGTGCAGAGCAGCCAAGCTGTGCATGGCCAAAGCAAGGCACTGAGAAGCCCCCTTGCATAGAAAAATACATAGAGAAATCTGGTCAAGGATGGGTGAGGGATGTTAGGGGCACTTGGTGCTGGGTCTGTCCCTCTCCCCCTACCTCTGCCTACACTAGTGATAATGTTAACAGGGCAGTGAGTTTCCTTTCTGACTGAATATTGAAGGTTATTCACAATTTAGGTTGCCAAAAATAAAACTAATTGGCCAAAATATTCCATTTAGTTGTATTATTATGGGAGCAAGTTTTGAAAAATGAAAACATTTCTGATTTCCAGTGCTTTTATTATGAACTTCATGAAAACAGCATTTTTAAAAATGAAAAATATTTTCTGTCTTCTTTATTTATTTAGGAAAAAAAAAAGTCCCTGTAATTTCTGTTTAGCTTTAGGTACAGCCCTTCCCTCTGCTGGATGCTGACAGCAGATTCAAGCAGATGTTGCTCTATCCATGACATGCAGGTTGCCATTTCCAGCTTTCCTTCATTACCAGGAGGGCTAAAAGCATTTCTCAATAATGAAAACAGAGACGTTGTTGTCATCAAAGCAGAGCTGGAGCCCCAGGCACATGCCTGTGCATTAATCTGTCCTGGCCATCATGTAGATTTGTTCCCCTGGCTCTGCAAAGGCAGGTACGGCCTTGTATGTGCTTTATCCACAGGAAAATCCCTGCAAACACCACATACTAACTGCCATCGCTATACTATTGACATGAGTAGGTGAATACACAAGACAGTCACGGTTAGCTTTGGAAGGGGTTTTTTTTGTGAACATTTTTCTAAATTTCATTTACATAGTGGTACACTAATAGTAGACATGAGTTGAGGTTAATAATCAGTTTACAATTACCCATCACTTCCTATTTTAAATAAAAAGTTTCCTTTATTCCTTTGAGTAACTTTGAAGAATATGGAGTGCAAACTCACATTATTTTATTATCTCCAAATCTGTGACTTTTAAATCAGTACTCAGTTACCAACACATGTAATCTGTCACTTGACTGACAACAGTGACACAGGAAGTATGTCTAGATCCCATTTCATATTTTGCCATTGGTTATTTAGAAATGAATCTCAACTACAAAGGGATTTGAATGATGCATTCAAGCATCCTCCTACTTACACTTGAAGATCTATAGTTTCACTTAACATTTAAAAATGTTGAAACATGGTGAGTTCAGGGCCCAACTTGGCTCAAATAAAAGTCAAATAAAAAGTAGCTTTGATTGAAAGGGTGGCTGGATCAAGCTTGAAGTATGTCTGTGCTTTTCATTAATACCCAAGTGTTAGAACTACCAAATGCATCTGAAATATTAATTTTCTGAGACTGAAAATAATTTTGAATTCAAAAGTTCTGAAGATGCATATTTTAGGACTGGGGCTTATATCTCATAATAGAAATACCACATTCCAATAAAAATCCACCTCAGGCATAACAAGCTAAACGGCTAAATATCCAGCTGGCTCCACCTTAATACATCATAGCTACACAGCAGTAAAAAAATTGTATACATACACCCATAAACACAGAGTTATACATAGCCAAAGACTGTTTTCTCTTGATAATGCCAGGTAATAGTGATACAGATGGCATAACACAATTCACAAAAAGCAGCAAGACAGCTGGCACTGAATGCATCTGAAACAGGCTAGAGAGCATACAGGGAGGATGCAACAGAGAAGAGGATGTGGCGAGAGAACATGCCAGTGCAGACATGTTCAAGCCAATGTCCAGCAGAGACAATGTCCCACTTGGGACCATGCAATAACATGCAGATGTCCTCTTTGGATGTAGAAATAGTGTAGCTGTTCATGTGGAGCATCCACAGGTAACTCTGCACAGTTAATATCCAGCCTGGATAATGGGCATACAGAGAATCATAGAATCATTATGGTTGGAAAAGACCTCTAGGATCATCTAGTCCAGCCTTCTTTGAACATCTCCCCAACCCCTAGACCATGTCTCAAAGCACCACATCTACCTGTTCTTTGAACACCTCCAGGGATGATGATGACTCCACTACCTCCCTGGGCAGCCTGTTCCAATGGCTAATCACTCCTTCAGTGAAGAACTTCTTCCTGATATCCAATCTAAACCTCCCCTGGTGCAACCTGAGGCCATAACTTCTTGTCCTTTCATTAGTTACCCTGGAGAAGAGACCAGCACCAGCCTCACTACGACCTCCTTTTAGGTAGTTGTAGAAAGCAATGAGGTCTCCCCTCAGCCTCCTCTTCTCCAGACTAAACAATCCCAGTTCCCTCAGGCGCTCCTCATATGACATATTCTCCAGACCCCTCACCAACTTTGTTGCCCTTCTCTGCACCCACTCCAGCACCTCAATGTCCTTCTTGTACTGTGGCACCCAAAACTGGACACAGTAATCAAGGTGCGGTCTNCAGCCACACTTCCCCAAGCCTGTAGCGTTGCCGGGGGTTGTTGTGACCGAAGTGTAGGACCCGGCACCTGGCTTTGTTAAACCTCAGACAACTGGCCTCAGCCCATTGCTCCAGCCTGTCCAGGTCCCTTTGCAGAGCCTTCCTACCCTTGAGCAGATCGACACTCCCACTTAATTTCGTGTCATCTGCAAATCTACTGAGGGAGCACTCAAACCTCTCATCTAGGTCATTGATAAAGAGATTAAACAGGACCAGCCCCTAAACTGAGCCCTGGGGGGACCCTGCTTGTGACCAGCTGCCAACTGGATTTAACTCAATTTACCACAACCCTCTGGGCTTGGCCATCCAGCCAGTTTTTAACCCAGCAATGAGTCGACCTGTCTACACTGTGAGCCACCAGCTTGTTCAACAGGATGCTGTGGGAGACAGTGTTGAATGCCTTAATAAAGTCCAGGTAGACAACGTCAAGGAGAGCTGCAGCATAATCTTTCTGTTTCCTGTTTCACCCTCAAAAAACTCAGTCTCTACCTTCCACAAAAATCTTTCCATTAAGAACTTTTTACCATGAGTAACTGAAGCAATCAAATCCAGGATACTTCAGTCCAGAGAGAGTCCATAGTCTCTGGACTCTGCCAGACTCCACTTTAAGATTAATCCAGCTTGTGTCTCTCTTCTGTTTGCAGTTGGAGCAAGGGAAAGATAGGGATACAACATATTAAACTTCATGTACAACCTGCTTAACCTGACTTGTGCCTGCCCAGTTTGCAGTTACTCTTAGTGCTAATGGTCAGCTTCTCCTTCCCTTTTTGTCTCTAAAGTGAATTGTTGACAAATCTTCCTGGTGACCTTGCAGAAGACCAAATACATAAAGAGGGGTTTAAAGACACACAGAGAGAGAGAGAAAGTTTGCACAGGCTTGTGTCTGTGATGAGGAAGCTGTGGTAAGTGCAGCTTGAGAGTATTTTTATTTGCTTCCAAAGAGAAAAAGACAGCAAGCATTTGCTTGTCCACCTTCTGCATGACAAAGTATGACCAACAAATGATCTCTGTACTTTTTATGACCCATGCAGTCAAGATTACGGCCTGTGGTGCTGGCTGAGTATCCCTGGACCGCAGCTCAAGTACTGGACTTCAATTGCACTAGAAACCTTTACATGTGGAGGAAATAAGGTTAACACACTTTCTGTGTATATTCTTAGTTCACGGCTGAGAAAAACACTAGGGTTTGGCTCCACTAATACAGTAACAGTGGGAACATCTGGAGAAACACAGACAAAAGGAGAGAAACCATTCACAGTTTGTGAAATGTGTCTGATTCGTGTGTTGGCTGGCCTGGAATATTGATCAGGTGAGATTTTTCTTTTGGGGTTACAATTACGACTGTTACAAAGTTTTCTGATCGAGGATGATTTAATGCCTCCTTTGGCACTTAAAGTTTCACCCAGGCCAAACAGTACAGAACTAGGTCACAGGAAAAGGGAATGGCTCTGTTTTCACAGAACCTCTTTCACCTCATGGCTGCATTCGACCTTGTGGTGTGTACTCTCCATGCAGAGTCCAAGCAGATATCCTTAAGACCAATCGTGTGCAGTCACAAATAAAGGTTGGAAGCTGTGGGCTTAGAAACATGCTTCGAACTGATGCAATTTTCTACTAACGTGGGGACTATAGTCAAATTACTACTGAGTTTGCAGTCTGTGTTTGTTTAATTCTATGAAATGTATCTTCCATCTGGACTTACAAGGCACTAGACTGGGTTTATAGCTCACCTCTCCTTTAGTGCCTAAGAACCTTGTTGTGCTAAGTGCTGTAAAAGTACAGAACAAGGAGACACTTCCATGTTTAAGATGAGAGGTGCCCAATTAATGCAGTGATCTCATGAAAACAAAAATGTTACAAAAATCCTGTTATGTCTTTGTATTGCCCTTGGTGGAATGGTCTGTACTGAGATGAGCTAAATCATGGTTTTCATTTAAGCATTTGTATCTGAATTTCCTTCTAGGTGCATGAGAGCATGTCAGCACCATGCAATGCAGAGATGTATGGGCTAGTTTCAAACATGCTGGTTCCTCCAGGTAGGATTATGCTGGACTTTGCTGTACTGAAATGTTGCTTTTAAGACCTGTGGAACTATTTCAGTCAACATAGCGTGCCAAACAGTCTAAAGGTACTTAGTCCTGTTCTGTGGCATGAGCCTGATGAAGTAATTATCTTTTACAGTACTGGCTTTTGCATCACCACGCAGTGCTGCCCAGATTGAGGGAGAGGAACCCTCCATTATCAGTGGTGTCTCTTTGAGCAAGTGAAGAATTAACTAGAAAGTTACTTCTTTCTCAGCTTCCCTCAGTCTGCACTGTAGAGCACAGACAGCTAGTCTCTGCCCGCAGTTAGCAGCATGCTTAACAAAAGCAAAACTAAGCTCTAAGTTACGGCAGGTAGGTTCCCAGGTGAAAAGTAGTACCCTGGCAGGGTCCTGGGCTCCCTGTTCATTAGCTATTCCTCTTCAAGAGCTTCAGTTTAATTTTCTTCTCCCGTCTCCCTTTGGGGAAGATGTGAACAGAAGAGTAAACACGATTTTTTTTTTTTTTTCCTATAAAAGGATTAATTTCCTATTGTTGCTGGTACCCACGTCAATTATAAAGTGCTGTGACAGTGCCATGGCTTGGGAAGGACTATGGCAGCGAGTGCAGCTGGGAATTACTGATCCTGCAAGCAGGGATCTGGGTCTGTAGCCCTAACAAACTCCTCTCCAAAAGCTTCGAACTTCAAGCTCCGGAGTTGCACTGCCCATGCAACGCCGGAGGTGTATCACGCAGCCACCTCTCAGCCACAGGCCTGGCAGCCTCCCCACCTCCTTCCCGCCGAGCAGTGCGCTTCCGGCTCGCTCCGTCAGCAACGCCGAGGGACCCGCAGCCATGGCGGCCAGCCGCCGCCAGAGGGAGCCGCGGCAACGGGCGG
>VZZY01011227.1:52130-81404 GCA_013400335.1 Eurystomus gularis | reverse complement strand
AGCGGGGCGCTGCGCCCGCGTCAGGGGCGGGAGGAGCTTCTTCGGCCAACCGGAGGGGGACGCAAATGATAACTGTGCTGAGCTAGCACTAGGAGGCCCGGCTCTGGGCGTTTAGTATGGGAAGAAGTTGTGGATGAACGCAGGTCTCTAGAAGAAGCAGAGGAAAGCCGCATGGCCCGAGTACTCCTGAGATATAAGGCAGTTTGGAGACTGTCAGTCTGGGGACCGTGGAACACAGTTTCACAGATGAGGGAGGCTGGTGTGCTCCCGCATGCGTTTAAATACTGTGTGAGAAAGAGGTGAACAGTGAATTGCCACCGTCAGCTGCTGACATCACATTATTTACAGCAGTCAAATGTAAAGCTGTTTGTGAAGGCTTGCAGAAGGAGCTGGAGAAACTGAGTGATTGGGCAATAAAATGGCAGATGAAATTCACTGTCAATAAATGCAAAGTAATGCACATGGAGGAAAACAGCCTTAACTATATGTTCACAGTGATGGACTCTAAATGAGCTATTACCACTCAGAGGACAGATCTGGCAATCATTACACATAATTCTTCAAAAACATCAACTCAAAGCTAGCAGTGGTCAAAAAGACAAATGGAATGTTAAAAATTATTAGGAAAGAAATAGAGTACATTATAAAACACATTCTTCTGGTTACCATGCAAGCCTATACTGTACTCACATCCTGAATACTGTCTGCAGTTCTGGTCTCCTGGCAGAATAAAAAAAAAATGAGGTGAGTGTGGAATACATAGAACTAGAAACTTCATGAAGAAGATGACAAGGTTCACTGGAGGGAGGGAACAATTTATTAAACAGCAGGTTTAAAAGAGGCACTGTAAGTATTCAGGAGACAATGGCACCGTGGATCTCATTTGCCACAGGAAATTTTAAAAGCCCAAATGTAATTAAATTAAAACAGCAACAACAATTAAATAAAGCTGCTGACATTAGGCCAAACAAAGGTTGCATTTTTTTGAGTGATGTAGACAAGAACTACAAGCTCAGGAAATAATATAGTTTCTAGCTGACATATAGGGCATAAAGAGATAGGGATAATCACTCTGTCCCAGCCTCGCTACTAATAATCTTTCTTTTATCTGTTGGGCTGCACAGACCTTTGCTTTTAACCAGCAAGGCCAAACTTATATCATTATGCAAAAGATAAATAAATATTTTGGTCCTAAGGAAAATCAATTACAGAATTCATTGATTTAAAGAACGGGGAAATCAGTTCTGCCCATAGCTGGGTCATGTCTCACTGTGCGAAGTGTTGCATTGATTGAAGTGAGACTGCTGGCACAGCATGAGCACCTTATAACAGGTAGCTTTGAGCTACCCAGAAAGTAGCAGTGACTGCAAGTAGGATTAATTTCACCTACCTTTACTGGTGTTGAGAACTAGGTGCTTATTCTTTAGGCAACTGAGGTACTTCTTGCTGCAACAGTGTTTCCACAGTACCAGGTTTGCCAGAGTAAAAAAAGGACAAGATACATATCACATTCTGAGGAAAAGAAAAAAAAAAGCAACTTAAAACATCAGGAGCATAATTCAGCTTGCCTGTTCTTCAGCACCTGAAATAGGAAATTAAGATGATGGTGTTTGGACACTTTGGGGTAATGGCATGAGCTGAGCACTTAATTTCCCTGAGGAAAATAAATGTGATACTGTTTGCCTTTGGGATGTAACAGAGCCCCTGTACTTTTCAGGTGTCTCAGTGACAGAACAAGTAAATAAAACCCAGAAATGGTATTTGCATTAGAAGCATAAACATTTCTGTTTGGTGCAAGATTATTTAGTAGGGATCCCACTTTAGGTCATTAGTGAACTGCTGCAGAGCTGCAGCTGTTCTGTCTAGCCAGGGTTTCATGCCTTTCTATTGAAGAAAGACCTTCTGCCAGTGGGAAAACATCTCTCCTCAGAACAGGTTCTGACCACCGGAGCAAGCATGTTCTACATTAATAGTAAGCAAAACCAAAGTAGAATATTGCAGAAGGCAATATCAATGAAAGTATACTTTAAGCTGTATGTTTCGGAAAGGCAGGAAGGAGGGGACTAAATCTGGGGGAATCTGTTCCAGAGATATAGATTATCTCTCTCTTTTTCTTCTTCTTTTGTTTTTAATTGCTTGTGTAGCAGCTGATTTCCAGTTCTTCCCCTTTTGCTAAACATTTTTCTGTTTTCAAGAGAAAAGTTTACTGGATCAGGGACTTAAGCAGAAATGAAAACCTAGTATGTTTGTTCTAGAAATAATTTTAAAAGTGGAAATTTTAATTTAAAATTTAAATTTAAAATTTAAAATCCTGAAAATGTCATGATTTAGGAACATTCCTCTCATTTGCTCCAGATGCCAAGCCTCATATACCATATTTTTCAAATGGTCAATCACTGACATTTTCTGTGGAAAAGAAATATGTGTATACGGTTATGTATGTTTTCGTAAGCAGGGAGAAAAATAAAGGGCTAATCATCTTTTCAGAAGTGGGTACATAGGGCCTGCCAGTCAGCTGGTTTCTTTGGTATACACAATTAATTCATATTAATGATTGTATATTGCAGTGGTGCTTAGTAGCTGCCACTGCTATTAAAGCTCCCTTGTGCTGTATCTGCACAAACACTAAGGAAGAGACCTCGCTTTGAAGCCGTCAGTGCTTAATTAGACAAGAGAAGCCATGACAAGAAAGAGGAAATGTCTCCCCTGTTTAATTTCTCTACTCTTGTAGTTTCTATCTATTGCAATTACTATCCTTGTAATTTGTAAAGGAACATTTTTCCCAAAGCAGTGCTTGGTTAGAGATCCCTGACCAAGTTAGCGCCTTGAAATGTCCCAGGGAAGTACTGTGCAGAGACCCTAGGACAAGCCCCAGATCCAGAAAAGCCTCACAGATAGGGTGCTGTGCCAGTGCTGAAGCCCCTCTGACCCAGGTTGGTGTTGGAAGAGCTGCAGGCTGGTGTGGCATCCACCTCCACAGCAAGTCTGTGGTGCTTTGGCAGAAGAGCCATAACTCATCTTGCCTTCAGTGACGAACACCCTTAAAGTGGCTTAGCTGAGGGCACATAGAGGGGCAGTGCTTGCATAAATTGCAGACCTGCCTAATCTTCCTAATGAAGAGCTCCCAGTTCAGCAAACCTTATCTGCAAGTGTGGTCACATCTAATTCCATGCTCTTTACTATAATGTGCGTGACACATAGTCACTCAGAAGAAATCATATTTTTTTGCAGTGTATGTCAGTTTTGGCTACACTTACTGTTTCATTATAGTTTCTGGGTACTGTCTTTTATTTGTTAAAAAAAAAAAAGAATTGCCATTAGCGCTCAGTGTTATTTCAAGATGATGGTAACGTATGCATTAAAAATGCACAGGTAGATTAGATATTTAACATTCAGAAGGAGTTCTGGCACAGTCTGAGGGCATGAACTGTAGCCAAGAATATATGGATTCTTAAAACTGTTTCCTGTGCTAAATCACAGCATCAGCCTGTCCATACGTAATGAGGACAAGGATGATGTAAAATAATTAAAATATTGTCACCTCTCCCTCTCCCACAATTTTTAAAGAAATATATTGCGAAAAAATTCATAATGCACCTGGCCATCTTTCTCATGTCTTTCTTTCTTCCTCATCCTGATGGAATCAGTGGTCTTATATTACTCCTTAGATTCAAGAGATTATGGCAATCTTCTCTGTTTTTTCATTAGTTGAGCTGATTCTTTGCAAAAGCTGTTTAAGATTCATGAGTAATTTTGCCTCTGCAAAGAATAGGAATGCAGCTAAAGAAAAAAAAAAGCAGATATTTCCAATATTCTTGTCTGACCATGGGATACTGATGACAAATATGCACACAATTAACTTGAAATAAAATGCAACGGTTTCTTCCTTCAAGACTGTCCCCACAAACTGAGGTGTGCCTCACTTAACTGCATCCAGACCTTTTGTATCCTCCGTCTTGTGTAGACTGATGGTGCACAGGCATACTCCTGCTTTACTGCGTCTGTGCAGAGGCATAAGCCAATTATTACAGATTTTCTTCAACCCTGAAACGTTGAGGTCTGTGGTTTCTGTGGCCAGACCCCATTGCTTCAGGCCAAAGTTTCTTGTTTTCTCACACCAGAAGACTTGCAGGCCAGGCAAATCTTCTGTTGGTCATTGATCCTGAGGAGCTGGGGAGAGACAAATCCCCTCTCTGCTCACAGATCAGCTGCATACACCATCGTGCCTGGGGCATGCTGTACAGGTGCCTGAACAACCTGCCAGACCCTGGCAAAGGGTGAGCATGGGCTTAGATAATTCCTAGGCTCCACATCTGTCTGTAGTTCCCGCTTTACAGCTCTCAGTGTATAAAGGGATCATTTTAACTGAGTCATTTTAGGCTGTCATAGATCTCACAGGAAGAAACAAAGAACTAGTAACAGGATCTCTGCTCCAGTGGGCTTCTCATGCTTAGAGGTGCCAGTTACAGCAGTCCGATGTAGTGCAGTTCAGTACAATGGCTCTGTGCCTCCTGATCCTCTAGACAATTAAGGAGACTGGTGTGAATGATTTGCATACCCTGGATCTGCTCAGGAGACCACCACTCCAGATGCTGCATAATGTCAGCTCTCAAACACTGGGATGTGTTTGGTAAAAGTGTTTGCAAGTAACACCCATCTCCCTTCCCTCCTGGCTTTTCCATCCTGTTTCTGCAAGGTACTTGGAGCAGGAGCATGGCATTGAACATGAGACAGTCTGAAGAATTACCTTCAAGCTTAGGTTTAGACACATGTGCTTCATTACTTTCTTGGATCAGGGCCTTAGCACCCTGCAGTAATCAAATGAACAACCCTAACGTGAAGCCAGTGCCAACTTTGAGTGGCTAAGCAACAGAACTGGCACATTATATTCATGCTCTCTTCTTCATTAAGAAAGATGATTCAAATATCATTATTTCTTGAAAAGCATCCAGCCTGTGAAAATATTCAGACACTGTTGATGAAGTTACCATGGATTTCTTTTGAGACATTCAAGCTATTAAGAGCAGGAATGTTTTGTCTGAAATGCTATACAGAAACCTACTGATAGAAATAATAACTTCCTAGCTGTTACCTTTCATCTTTTGTACATGAGTAGAAGTTTACCATGTTCCTAATTACAGTGAATTAGATGAATTTGTTCTACCAAATCAGGCCATTCAAAATGTGAATATTTTCTGGAAAGAAAAGAGCAAAAAAGATTTCAGTGAGTCCAGAAGAAAAGGTTGTGAAGATGGGCAGACATGGGTCATAAAGGAGGAATATTGTAGGTGTCCTTCATACCTCTGCTTAAGTTTTTTCTTCTTGTACAAAGCAAATGAGTAACATTGTACACGGACAGCAGAATATTTTTGAGGACATAATTTATTGGAGATTCTTAAATAACCACTCATTATTTCATATAATGGGGACAGAAGCCTTCAAGGCACCCTGGACCATTCCAGTTCTATTGACAACAAGGAGATAATTTCTGCTGTGTAACCTCTGTCTAGAAAGTTTCCAAGATGAACTCTGTAACACAACTGTGACTATAGAAATATTTTTTTTTCACTACCAGTTGCAAAACAAAACAAAAGAGGGACTGATGTAAAAAAGAATGTATATGGCCTTTTGTTTTCATTTACAGAAAGACCTTTTTACAAATTTTGGTAGTGTAGAGTTGAGTGGGATGTGACCACAATCCGAGAAAGTGGAGCAGACGCTCCCCAACCAGCAGCTAAGAGTATACGTGACATCCAGTGTAAGCAGAGTTATAACCCCATCAACCCTTCTCCCTGTAAGTCTACCCCTGATGTCATAGCAAGGAAAAAATGAAAAATTATACAAAAAGAATATTTACGTTCACCGTAAGGTCCCATGCCATTTTAAGGGTAGTGGAAATAAGAAACAGTGTCTCTATACATAAAAGTGCTACTTGTTACTATAAGCCTTTGCTCTGTCTTCCTTAGGGTTATGAGGAGTAACTGCACTTGGTAGCAGAATTGAAGAATCTCTCTTTGAAGCTGAGGTTTCAAATTGTTTAAATCCTTCTCCAGGTTAGGAGAAAAGTTAGCACAAATATCTCCTCTTTAATTTTTAATCCAGAGGACACTGAAACTGAGAGAAACCCAGATTACTCTCACCTCTCTGAATGCAGCTAGCCCTGGGGCAGAATACAACCACTTTTTAACAGTTTCTATCACAAATGTGTAATTGGCTGGGGTAGGACAGGAGGTGACTGAAGATGTAAGAATAGCACCTTGGTGGATGCCCCCTCCCCCTCCATGTTCTAGGGAAGAATCTGTAAATTCATTGCAATTTCTTGAGAATCAAAGAGCTGCAGAGGACAAGCTGAGGAGGAGAAAGAGGTGTCACATTACTGTACCACACAAAGGAGACTTTGATATTCATTATTTAAGCTCTTACATTCCCACTGGGACTCAGGGAGGATTATGACCTTTCCTCACTAAGAGAAAGTTGATTTTAGTTAATACTTTCTTGATGCAGTTTCTCATGGACTGCACACACTCCCACACCTGAGCTCTCCAGCCTGGTCTACTGCTTGCAGTAGGGAACCCTGGCTTCTCTGTAGCTGAGCTTCACTTGATGGGAGAGTTGCTGCTATGCTTCATGCATCACTGGGCACAGCTCCCCAAAGATGGGGATGAGGAGACTGGGCTGTCTCTCAACCGGGTGCTACTATTTTGTCATGTCACCATTCTGACACGTTAGTATTATTAGCAAACACTGCATAGCATCATCTTCAAACAGCTGGGATTAGGCAAAGAGGAGGGAGGAGAGAGTCAGTCTGAATCACCTCCCAAATGGGAAGGGCTAGAAGATTTGCTGTTCAGAGCCACTGACCAAAAGAGAAGGTGTTACAGTTGCAAACGCTGCATCCCCAAAATAGTACAGCCAGTGCTTTTGCAAGCAGTCAGCCTTTCTGGGTTATGTATGCCATGCAGGTAGTGCTGCCACATTTCTGATTGGGATTTCCTGGATGGGAACACACCACACATGAGGAGCTCCCTGAGTGTATCACAGCTCCTAAATGTGTATCTTGGAGGCAGCAGATACCCTTCTTTCTGGTCTGATTGTGCTAACCAATGGTACTTGACTACCAGTGTTTGTCTGAATCCCTGAAAAATATCAAGCTAACAAGGATCACAAAGGTCACTGGTACAGCATTTGCAGGCAGAGGAATAAAGGATGTGCTCCAGGTACTGTGGATGGATGGCAGCCATACATGAACATTGTATTTCCATTCATGGCACATGAGACACCTCAGATGATGGGAGAAACTGGAAAAACAGATATACAGAATGGCATGAGATCGGCAGGCATGACCTATGGGTGCTACTTGTGCAGATAGTCCTGCTTGTTTGTTGTTTGGTGTTTTTTGTTGTTGGTTTTTTTGGGTTTTGTTTTTGGTTTTTTTTTTTTCCCAGCATCACAGAAGGATTAATTAGGTCTGAACAGGTACTTTACCTTTCTTCCGCGTCTGAGCTTTTTAGTTCTTTTGCTGAGCTGCCAGACTGCTGTTGGCTGGCCATTCGTCCTTGCCTTGCTGCCCAAAGACTGGTTCCTCTCAGGGGTACAGTCACTGCTACCACCTCCTATTTAAACCAAATAAACTAACCCAGATGAATTTACCTGGCACAGACAAAGGAATGCTGACACAAACTGCTGTGCAGGCTGGTTCAAAAGTGTGCTTAACAGTAGGGAAAGGAAGGAGTAGGAAGAGGAGGACACAGGACATGACAGATGAACAGCTGCAATGATAACATCCAGCAGCACAGCTGGATCTGAAGGAGAATGTTTGTCCACAGCCTCTGAAAGCAAGTAAACCAGAGCCTTGGTTGGTCTGGCACATCTGAAAATAAGTCCTACTTATTTCGTTGACTAAATAAGGGTTTGGATATTTGTCCTTATCTCCAGATTGTAACATTCATGGGCTTGTGTGTGGTATGTAATTGTTGCAGATTTGACTGCTTTAATTACTGGCAGCGAGTCCTCCATTAAATGCTGTGTATCACATGAGAAGACGATGATGTTGACTTCTAAGGTGAAGTAGAGGGAAGGGTAGTTCCACTGTGATTTCCATCAGTCCATGAGGTGCCTTTTGTTCCAAATCACACTATCTAAACTCAAAATGACACAAAATTTCTCAAGAATTCAGCTTTAGAACCTGCTTTTTTTTTTTTTTTCTGATTTCTGCATTATCCTTGCTTTCCTGGGACTGCTGTATTCAAGAATACTCATGTCAGGGCATCCTGGAACTGTGTGAAGTTAAGCAGCCTAAGACAATGGCTCTTTCAAACACTTCTATGCACATTGAATTGTACTATGATGAATTGTTTCTTCACTATCTATGATACCTAAGTGCATAGTCCCTTATCCAGGTTTGTGAATTTTTCATTACATTATTTTTATATTATTTCCTTTAGCGAAATGCAGAAATTTGGAAAGTACTGCTTAGGACTGGAGAATATTACGTTGGATGTCTTTTAAAAAATAGTAATTTATCAAAATCAAAGTATTTTTCTAGGATGTATCAATTTAATCTACCTTGTGTGAAATTCTGTCAGTCAATGTTTTGGTTAAGCATTATCAAAAGAACTTTCAGCTCTAGTCTACTAGCTAAGCTGCACCATTTTGGCTTTGAATATTGGAGGGTCATCTCAGCCTGCCATAAAATATTGAAATAATATGGCCAAAGTGGCACTATTATATATAAATATGATCCTCTCCCAGTTTATGTGCAGCTGTGGTTACACTGTGCAAGGTGGATCTGGACACACTTTTCCCAGAAGGGAACACATAAAATAACTGCACCAGCTGAACATCGTGCCACTGGTTTGAGCTCTGATGTCAGACTCTGATCGATGGATCACATTAAAAACATACCAAACTAAGACATGCAAGACAATTACTAGCAGGTTTCTTAATACCCTTGAAAAAGGTATGTTAATTTCCTGCCTGTCAATGCAGACATCTCTGCAGTTTCATTGAAGTTACAATCTATGATATTTTTGGTGTGGTGTCTGATTCCACCAAGATCCAGTTCTTACACAGCTTTAAGCATGCTGAAGAGGGTAGCCTTTACCCAGGCCTGCAAGCACCTGTGGAAAGCTTTATTGAAGAGTGGTTAAGGTTTCCTTACTATATCTAGAAAGACTTGATGGACGTCTGTAGAGAGCTTGACCGTGCACCGAAACCTACCCTCCCACTACCTCCAGTGCCTGAGACCATTTCTGTCTTCTCCCAAGCACAAGGCCAAAGTGCCAATGCTATGCATCTTTTCAAAAATTAAAAATGGGTAATGTTATCTATAACATTCTAGGCCTTTTTAATCATTTATAATACAGCTATAGTAAATGATTTAATTGTGTTGCACCTCTTTGCCCCTCACAGCAAGCACATAACACTTATTAGCTTTGATAGAAGTTATGTGCACATAACTATGCAAGAAATGAATATACTCCTTTGATTACAATAAGGTTATAAGCAGCAGGAATCCATTATGATTAGCAGTAAAATGAAGAATTTTTCACAAATCATAAATGTTACTTTATAATTTCCATTTCTCCTTATCCTTTTTCTCTGTGTGCGTCTAAAAATTTATAGTTTGTCCTAATTCAGGCACTTTGCAATTGTCCCAAAAGCTGTTATTCATTATAACTCAAAATGAAGTTGCCAAATCTTTCTTTTTTAATTTCCAAAGTATCAATTATACCAATAAGAATGTAAAAAAAGAAAAAAAAAAGACTAAGAACAACAAATGTATTAAAATCACTCAATAATATTTGCCTGAATTGACTTCTCTACCCTAGGGCTAGATCTGACTTGAATGCCACTTTGTATCCTTGCAACATCTGCCACATCCTAAAGTCCTCATGGCAACAGAGGTGCCGTTGGTATCACCTTAGCTGCTTCAATGGTGGACAAGGTCTAGCGGGGAGGAAGAAAATACTACTGGCAGCTGTACTGCTATGGCTACTACCACAGTGGTACAGTGTAATTTCTAATTTTGGTTGTGAAACTCTCTTCTGAAAAGGTATTTTCTCTGCCATTGTGTCACCTAGCAGTGGTTCTGGGAGACCACAGCTTCTGTTAGTATAAGTGAGGGATGCAGTTCTTGTGCTGGCAGGGTGCGAAAGCCCTGTGGAAGCTCTGAGGCAACATTGGAAGGAAGGTGCAATGGTTCTGAGGTGAGGGTGGGACTGGGAGTGTTTCTGTAGGTAAAACTGTGCATCCATGGCTGTCTGAGGTAGGACAGAGGACTAGGCAGATTGCAGCTCTTCTGTGTCAGCTCCCGTATTTCACAATTATCTGCATGAAAGTGCAATTCAGGCTAGCATGTGTGCTGTGCAAATGGCCAAGAATTACATCCTTCTTTGGCATTACAGAAGACATTTGTGCTCAGACAACAGGGAATCAAAAATCAACAGAGAAAATCTTTGGCACTTTAGGTGAAATTACATATCTCAACAAAGAAGGCAGCATTTCTGTCCTGACATACAAAGCAAATGAAGGCAAACTGTGTTTCCCAGGAGCAGATTTAGAACTATGTCCTCTGGTACTGTGTATTGAGCAGACATTAGAAAGGACTGTTAAGCTTGTTGCTATTTCTGTTGTTTTTCCATAGCTGCTTTAGTCCTGGCTAGGAAATTGTATCTGGCAGAAGCTGGAGTTTGTGCGCAGTTCTGGAAAGTGGCTATCCTATGTTTCCGAAGGACTAAGCCTTCCTATGGAGCAGATTCGCTGTTGCAAGGAATCACATTGTACCTTCCATTAAATATTAAAAGAAAGAATTCCTACCAAATGCTGTATGGGTTCATAACAAATGGCAGCCACAACATCAACTTGAAAGAGGGGAGCTATCATGAACAGAAGGCTAAAAGTTATGCTCAGCTACATGTATAGAGACATACATATATAACCTCAGGATACCACAGTGAGCCGAATCCTACCGATTAACTGTGGCTGCGACATGTGTAACCAACATATCTGTCCACATATTGCTGCCATTTTGCACTAGTTATCCTATCACACCAAGCATTCTCCGTAAAGTCAACCACTTCCCATTACAACCGACTTCAGTAGGTGTTAAGTCTTGTGACTGAATAAAATAATTTAGCTGGAACAGTGCAGTATTTAAAAAAACCAAACAATTAATTCAGTTTGAGCACTAATCAGATGGGAGTTCAGTTTGAGGATGAATATTTGCTTCCTGTGTTGAGGGAGGGGTCTTCCCTGTGAGAGGTGGAATGGGAGCTTTCCTTCTGGAGTTTAAGGCACTGGCTTTTTGCTTTACTGTTAGAGTTGGTCTTCTGAAGAGAGTTTTGCAACATAGCAGAGATCTGTGACTAAGTTGAAGAATATGGTTTGTGACAATGAGGTTCTTGTTTAGCATAGGAAAAGGTGTAAGAAACTCCTTTACCTTCATCATTTTAAAATTATTGCAAGATTATAGCAGAATGATCCCACTGTAAAACCAAGTAAGCCAATGCCTTATTGGTTTTTCTAGCACCTGCAAGCACTAATACCTTTATGCTTCTTGTGCTTCTAAAGTGAATGAAACAAGCCCTGAATATTTATCATGTTCCTTTTTTCTTCCTAAAAGTCTTAAAAGCCTAGAATCAGGGTACCAGATGCAAAATGGTATGTTATTTGTATACTTATAAAACCATATTACCAGGTATTAAAGTAAGTGACAGCTAACTCTATATTTAAGATGGCGAAATTGTTTTTGTTATAAAACTGTATTTTCCAATAGTTGTAGCTTGTGAAACATCTACCTTCTAGGCTAAAGTTTGCTGCGCTTGGTGAATAGTTTTGAAAAGTTTACATATAAAGTATTCAGACCACTTTCAAGTGAGAATGAGAAGCAGAATATATTTCTCCCATTGTATCTTGTGATCCTTTTCGACAACTCTTGTGGGCAAAATGGCCAACAATTGAAAACTGTGATTTGCTGTGAAAATAGCTATGCCTAAGTCACAATGTCCAACCTTGTTGTCAAGGAAATTGATTTTTATTTAACTGAGAGATAAATTTTTGAAAATCCCATACCAACTGTGCATTGTAAAGGCCTGTTCTTCTATATTTTCCTTAATTTTGCCCTAAAACCCTGATTCTGGAAAGACTTACACAAATGCTTATCTTTGCATGATCTGAGCAGTTCCCTTGGCTTCGACAGAATGACCACAATGCATGCAGCCTGTGTGGGGAAGAGGCCTCTATAAAATAGGGTTACATGCTTATTTTTTTTTAATTACTGACATACTCTGTAACTAATCTCAATGCGTAATGAACTGGCTATATTTCAAATGCTTTAACGTTTTAAAACAGGTTTGAAGGACCCACACTCTTAGCAAAAGAATCTTTCCTCTTAGGGCATACATGCTTCCTCCTACTGCTGTGATATATAGGAAGCATACACAGGGCAGAAGAAAAATACTCTTGAATTTTATTCTGATCTCTTTTTGTGATTGGACTTTATAGCTTTCTGTAATTTATGGCCTCTCTTTGCTGTACTCTGAACAAGGGTGCAATCTAAAATGTGAGAGCTGGAAAGCTGTAGTTCAGGATGCAGGCTGGCTTCACCTAGCAGCCATCCCTCTCCTTGTTCCTGAAGAAGCATTTGGCAATTGATCAAAAGATGAGCATTTGCAATTCCTACTCTGAAGGTGGAACAGGGAAGTTTTGGCAAGCCTGGTTAAAACATTAACAAAAAGAAGTCCAATCCCACAGCTATTAAAGGTGATAGGGAAGCTGCCTATTGCAGGAAAATTGCTGGGAAGTTCTTTCTACTGGGCATCGCCTTCCAGTCCCTGAGCAACTCTTGCAGGCATCAGCAAAAGGAGACGGAGACAAGACACAGTATGTTAGCAACAACACTGAAAGGTAGGTAATAAATAAGGATTTGCTTAACAGCACAGTCAAAAAGCTTAAGAAGTACATATTGTTTAGAAAAGCTTTAGAAACATGTATCTGGGGGTCTATTGGAGCACTGCCACTCAGGGAATCTGAGCAAAGGAAAAAGTATTTATGGTTTCCATACATGCTCTGTCCTCTGCCATCGTATGGCACTTCCTGTAACAACAGGCATTGGAGCTGGCCATGTGCCATCTGGGTATCTCCAAAATGCAGCAGCACATTGAGATGAAAGCTCAAGTTCAAATGCATTCAAGTCATATTAATGTGACCAAGCTAATAAGCTCTGCCCTGGAAAACTGTTACCTCACATTTCAACAACTCTTTAGGGTAAAATGACAAACACAGATATTCTCCCTGCCCAGACAGATGCTCTGATTAATGGAGTAGAGAGCAACAAGTTGCTTGTACTTCCTTGCTGTCTGACCTGATGATTGACCATTCCCATCTGCCTTGTGGCCCATGTCAGATAAGGGTTGGAAAAACCTAAAAGATGGGCAGATTGTTAAGCAACTCAAATGTTTCTCCTTATTGCAGGTAGTCAGAGAGCTCACAGGTAACAAAGCCATCTTATCCAAACAGGCAATGGTGTATTGCATACATAGAATTTTATCCAGGGGCTATGATGACACAAGCTTCCTTTCTTGCAGCTGATGGCATCATTAGAAGAGTTCTGCTCTGAATTAGAACAGGAATAGAACAGGAATGCTTGAAGGAACAATAGCTTCATGATTCATAGCCTCCTGTTATTTATTTGCTCTATAAATTACTAAACCCCATTGTAGAAAGATCAGGGTGAGGCTGGGTGTAGTGCAGGGGCCAGCAATGAGCATTGAGATCTGGGATGGTGGACTGGCAGGGTCTCAGTCATGCGGGACTGCCTCTTTGGGGCAAACTGTAAGCACGGTGGCATCTTTGTTTAGTGCTGGGGAACCTCCTACCCGCACCTCTTAATGGTGTACATTTTCCACAAACTTTGAAGAATGGTGAGATGAGTTGGCCTCACTCCAGTTGAATTTAATCACTCATAGCCCCTCTAGGCTCAGTGAATTGTAAAAACTGTCATTAAACATGCAAAAGCAACACTGACGCTTACTCTGCAAGGAGGGAGAGAACATATGGAGTGAGCCCACGTTTCGTGCACTGCAGCACTTCGGAGACTGGATTAGCATCTTTTTTTTCACTTCCTAGTCTGGCCTGGAAGGTTTGTTAATTGACTAACATTGTTAGCATGGTGAAAACATCAGTGTGTTATCCTGAATGCAGCTGCAAGCATGATCCTAATGTAATTTTATACCTTCTGATGCTTGATTTCTAGTGACTTTCAGCAGACTATCACCAATATTTGGCTGCTGACATCACACATGAGGGCACACCTGTTATCAAGATGGTTCTTTTTTGGTATCTTTCAGTTTTTCATCACCTCCCTTTGCTCCTACCAAAACTGAGTGAATGTGTGATGGAGTGTTTGGTTTTGTGGCCTTACTCCATGCCGTATAATGGGGTCAAGAGATAAACATCACCTGCAAAGGCTCCAGAAATAATAGAGTGTTTTGACTGAAAATTCAAAGAAAATTTCAAATAAAATTAACAGCTTTTACATGCCAATAAATGCTTCTAAGAATGCCATTCTGAGCAAAACGGGAGAACCTTTTTAAAACCCCTGTCCTTTTGTATTTGCAGCTTGATACTTCCTATTTGAAGTGAGAATGCAAGCAGTAAATAATAATTCTCTGCTAGAGAAAATTACTGCAATGAGTATTTTGGAACTGGAACTTAAGGCTCATTTTGTGCTATAAATGGAAAAAGATGGAAGGAGGAAAAGCCAGTTGTAATTGGCTCATATTTTGCAGTTTCTCAACTCTTTTTCTCTCTCTTTATAATTATATACAGATGTGCATGTGTATTTAATATACTAAATTATTGCTCCTTCATGGCTCCCCCTACCCCTTTCAATACTAGAGAGGAAAAAAAAAGGTGTAAGATCAGGCACCTTGATGGTAGGAACACCACAGGAGAATCCCAGGCTTGCACCTGAACTCTTCAGTTGCAACATCTTACCTAGCGCTTCCTGGGGCAATGGAAATAATGCAGGTATAGTGACAGTGCATTTGGAGTGATCTCTGGAAGTATTTGATGTTAAAATCAAATTGGAATTGAGTGGATTAGACTTCATCTGCATCTACAAGCTGCATTCCTCACCTGTGTAATTGCCTTATTCAGCACTCATTTCCAGCTTGCAAAAAATCAGGGTTATTTCTTTGACGGCTGACCTAGAAACTCAGGGTCAAGTTCTCCTGCTTCTTTGTAGAGTTTTATATCGCATCCATTACTGCAGCCTCCAAGCACTTTTTCATGTCAAAAAAAGTCACTAAATCCCACATAGTGTTCATGGGGCCTCTGACAGTTTTTTCTTTTTTGGGGGTCAGCAGTCTGCATGGATGGCTGTTCTCTTTGGAGGGAATGAGAGCATGAGGTGAGGAGAATAAAGGTCTTTGTATTGTTAATGTCGGTGATGGCAGTAAAGTTGTCTCCAAGGGAAGCCTGGTGACATGCCTTAGAGATCCCCAGGCTTGAGAGTGCACTTGTTCCCCACTTGAATAATTTCCACAGACACTTCCCTTTAATCAGAGCTGTTTTGTTGTCAGTCCTCAGAGGCATTGACTCAGAGAAGCCCAGCTGTCAACAGGGGTCACAGATTTAAATTTGGTCCTTCATGAAGCAGGGATCCAATCCTTCAGCTTCTCTGAGAAGATGAGAAAAATGAGACTTTGAATTATGTCCGAGGCTGTTTGTGAGCTAGGGAAGGGACTACAGCAGAAGCTCTGTGTGCCTGCTGTGGCTTCAACCATACAGAAGGCAGTATTTTGTACCAGCTGGAATTGAGTGGCAACCTTAAACCGAGGTCCGGATATGGTTGCTTCTATGGTCCATGCTGATGCTGTTAAATGCATAGATTATGTTAGCCGTGTCACACTCCTCAGAGGAAAAGCTAAAGTTGCTCTGCAAGCTAAAGTTGAAAAAAAGCATTTTTAGAAATTAATGTGAGTTGGTTGCCGTGGCTTAGTAAAGATTCTGGTGAGACTCTGGAACTTTACACCATTCTTGACAAATGGACTTCACCAGTGGAGCCACCCTTAAAGCACATTTGCCTGAAATGCCAGCAGGTGGGTCATTTTATTACAAAGATGTATCAATTCAGAGAAATCTTCTGTCTCCAGACTGGCACAGATTCTGCAGGTTACAAATGCTCCAACTGTGGCTGTGAATATATTGCTGGGAAAGCAGTGTGTGTGGGTTGGATATAAAAAGGGGAAGAACTACTTTGGTAAATAGAGAGTGGGAATGGTAGTGAGACTGACTCCTGTGCTGTAGGTCAGACTGCTGGGATAGGGAGGGGGAGGCAAAGCAGAGGCAAAGCAGACACTTCCCCAAGGCCAGTGTTGTAAGGTGGGTGGTAGCACAAGAGGAATTCTACCTGGGAAGCCTTTTCTGGATCTGTATGTCCCTCAGAGAGTAGCTGCCACTGCAGGAAGGACAATCTCGTGAGGGAAGCATTGGTGGCCTGTGAGTGGGAGCAGAGAGTGACAGATTTTGTCCTGGAGCTCCTTGCCCTGGTTCCTTCTGCTGTTTGGTAGCACAGACAGCTTTTATAGGGACGCATGCAAAGGGAGCTGGCTGTAAGGAGCAAAGTGGAGAGATGTCATAGTGTGGTCTGAGGAAAATAAGGGCAGATGTCCAGGCCAAGGAGAGGACAGATACCAGTAGCAGAAAAAAGCTGGGCATCCAAGACTTCTTCCCAGCACTGGCCATGGAAGAAGTGGCAGAAAAAGTGGCAAATTTAAGGTAAGAAAGTGATATTATTGGTGTGAGGCTGAGGGTCTTTGTGCAGAAGACATGCTGTGGGAAAATAGATGTGAGATGAAAGAAGAGTCCCAAACTGGTCTGGTGCAACACAGACCAAAGGTTTTCACTGGGAGCATTCTTATGAAGTCTGGTATCTCCTGCTGAAAGTGGATCTTACGGAGAGGCATTCAGCTTGACTACATAGATGGAGAACCCACCATTTCCCTGGGTATTTTGTTCCAGGGATTAATCAGCTGTGCTCCTAAAAAATTGTGCCCCATTACCACATTGGATTCGCTGGGCTTCACCTTCTTGTAATCCATTCTTTTTATGTCTCTCTCTGCTAGATTAAAGATCCCTTTGGTAGCTAGTATCTTCTCCCCATGTGGGTAATTATGCCCTATAACCACTCCGCTTCTCAATCGTATTTTTGATTAACTAAACCAGATTGAGCTCCTTAAGTCTTCCCCTGAAAGGCAGCAGGCTCTTTTGTTCTTTCTCCACTTCCAGTCTTTGAATTACGTTTTGTGACTCTTGTCTCCATCCTGTCCAGTTTTGTGGTACCTTTCTAACAAACAGGGGGTAGAACATGATTCAGTGTTCTTCTGTCAGCAATGCTCAGAGTTGGTTTTCAACCATGGCAGAACTTTTAATTTTTGTATTTTTATAGTAAACAGTATGCTATCATGTTTTGGGGTTTTTGTTTTGTTTAAAACAAAGAAACAATGCATCAAACAACCCTCTGGATTCTGAACTCCTGTAGATACTCAGATATCACCAGATACTCAGGTATTACCTATTAGCTGCTCCAGGCTGGGCTCTGGTTACTTCTGAGCTCCTGCTGGTGTGAGGCAGAGCTGACTTGAAAGCTGCTACCGTGCCAACAGGAAAGGATTTGCCGCAGCGTAGGGTACCCTGCTCCTTGGTGCCTCAAGGACTCAACAAGCAGTGTGGTGATGCCTTCCCGATTTGGAGTGGGTGTGAGCTCTGTATTTCTTCCCAGAGAGAGACAGGGGCTTCCACATTCAGAACATACTTCTGCCTCAAGCCTCCTGACTTACTACCTGTGCACAGGAGATGAAGTCTTTTCTATGCATGATTCGCTATTCCGTTATAGTTATACACAAAACCTGCTTTAGCTCTGCTGGCCCCAAGCAACTCATGTTCAGCTCTTTGTCTTTATGAACGTTACTACTTTTCAGGGTTTGGTCTGAGTCTGACATAGACTTTATAAGCTTCTGTACTGGCTTTTGTGTGGCAACTTTTTGGTAGTGGGTGGGTGGGATACAGATGTGTCTTGTGTGAGAAGCTGCTAGAAACTTCCCCATGTCCAATAGAGCCAATGCCAGCTGGCTCCAAGATGGACTCACTGCTGGCCAAGGCTGAGCCAGTCAGTGATGGTGGTTTCACCTCTGTGACAACGTATCTAAGAAAGTGGGGAAAAAGCAACTGTGTGGCACCAACGGCAGACAAAAGAGAGGAATGGGAAAATGTGAGATACAACTCTGCAGACACCCAGCTCAGTGAAGAATAATGGGGAAGAGGTGCTCCAGGTGCTGGAGTAGAGATTCTCCTGCAGCCCGTGGTGAAGGCCATTGTGAGGCATGCTGTCTCCCTGCAGCCCATGGAGGTTAACAGTGGAGCAGCTATACACCTGCAGCCTGTGGAGTTCCCCATGCTGGAGCAGGTGGATGCCTGAAGGAGGTTGTGACCTCATAGGAAGCCTGCACTGGAGCAGGCTCCTGGCAGGATCTGTGACTCTGTGGGAGACCCACGCTGGACCAGTCTGTTCCTGAAGGACTATACCCCATGGAAGGGGTATAGCTCCAGCACACTGGAGCTGTCCGTGAAGAACTGTAGCCTGTAGGAAGAACTCACATTGGAGAAGTTCATGGAGGACTGACTCCTGTGAGAGGGACACTATGCTGCAACAGGGAAAGAGTGTGAAAGGGAGGGAGTGGCAGAGACAACATGTGATGAACTGACCATAACCCCCTTTCCCCATCCCCCTGTGCTTCTGGGGGAGAGGAGGCAGAGGAAATAGAGAGTGAAGTTGAGCCCAGGAAGAAGGGAGGGTTGGGTGGAAGGTAATTTTAATTGGTAATAAATTAATTCTCCTGAGTTAAGTCTGTTTTGCGCATGACAATAATTAATGAGTGATCACCCTGTCCTTATCTCGATCCATGAACCTTTCATTATATTTTCTCTCCCCTGTCCATCTGAGGAGGGGAGTGATAGAGTGCCTTTGGTGGGCACCTGGCATCCAGCCAGGGTCAACCCACCACAGCTTCACAGAGCAATCAGGGATAGTTCTTTTTGTTTGCATCAATAATCTAGTCTTCAGGTTGTGATAGGGAATCACTCAAGTATCAGACAAAAAATAAATTCACTCTATAATATTAACCAGAGTAGTTAGAACACATTAACTGCTTTCTATTCCAGATTCATTTGTTATACGTTCGTCATCTTATAGCTTTTGTTAATACATTATCTTCAAATATAGATGTTATCTAGGTGCAGATGGGTTGCTGTTGCAGACACATTATTATTTGGGAGAATATTTTGCCTTTAGTGTACTGCATTTCAAGACTTTAATGCTGTCGTAAGCCAAAAGGCTTATGCTAAGTTATGAAAATACAGTCATCACAGTGGATAGTCTTCAGGTAAACCAAATTTACAGCAGCAATCATCTAATTCTGATCTAATTAAAAATAGAGGGAGAGGAAGATAGAAAAATATTCTGGCTAACAGATCTTTTGTTGATGACATGCGCTGAGGGAAACATCACAATAAACAGATTTAAGCATGGTTAGAAGCTTAGATGGTGTATTATTTCTTTGTGTTTATAACACAAAAGGAAGGGCCCTTTCTGCCAAGCTTGTCTGATTGCTTGTGATGAGATTTGGAGGGATGCCTTTAGAACAAATGGAGGTTTTTCTCTTCAGTGATCCCAGTCTGGGTGCCTCATCAGTGAAACGTGACACAAAGCTCCCTTGATCACAGAGCAGAGTTCTGAAGGAAGGCAAGATGAACAGTTTTGAGACAGGACAGGAGAGACACCTCTGCACTAAGGAAAAAAAGACATCCTTTGCTGTACATCACCTATTCTGTATGTGCCATGAAACCCATAAGGAGCTGGGGTTGTTTGTGTCAACATGATGACCAGTCACTCAGGGCACATCTCCAAAGATGGGATACAGGGGGGAAGAAGCCTACTGTGAGGTGCAGGGTATGAGCCATTTCAGGGCTGAGCCAGGTGAGCACAGCTCAGAGTTGGAGGAAGCCCGTTGTCCAAAGACAGAAATATGGACCAAGCAGAATTACTCCCCCACTGTACAGATGGTGAGCTGACTCACAGATGGCAATAGCCAAAAAAACCCAAAGGCATACAAAAATTTATGGTCAAGCAGGGCCTTGAATGTGGATCTTCCAAGTCCCATGCAAGGGCTCTGGAGGGGTGGGAGCAAAGTGGTGGGAGTAGAGACAGAGGATTGTCAGGAGCGGGTGAATATCTTGAATGACGCCAGGAGGTGAAACAAAGTCAGCAGTCGGAAGGGACTGACGGCATGCAGACCAAAGCTATGCTGTACTTAATCAGCTTAGATGGTCCCTTTGCTGCCAGCCAGCACCAGGGTATGTGAGACTCATATGCTCCTACCCACTAGCCTCAGGAATGCTTTTATGACCACAATCAACGCCTCTCAGCTGTCAGACACAGTTGTCTAGAATAATCATACAATAGAGGGGCCGGAGAAAGAAAGAGAAAGAAAGGAAAACAAGGTAAAGAAAGGAAATAAGAAAGCTCCTTGATCAAAGACTTCTATGGATAGGATTTATTATTATTCTAATACCATTTACCACAGCAGTGGGCCTTTCTCAGGCAGGAGATGCTAACTGGGACAAAACAAGTGCAAAGCTGGTTCACTTTACAGTGAGGATTCATGCCTAATAAGAGCTGAACTCCAGCCATCAAATGCATTTCAGTTACAGTCTCAGGTTTGTCCCTGAAGTATCATACAACTCTGTTACTCAGCCAGCTATGCCCATCTTCCAGGTAAAGCCTTTTTTTCTGTCAGTGGGTCTAAGCAGGCTATGCCAGGACCCACTCCATTCCTGTGGCTAATTTTTTGCTTCCATAAGAAACAGATCCAAGGAAGGAAATACAAACACCACAAGGTTTCTGCAGAATAGCTTTGGAAAGGGAGCACACCTACCCCCACATCCCCAACCACCTCCCTCTAACATGGGGACCATTTCCGTGCTTTACTCTAGTATGATGAGAAGCAAGGTCGAATTTTCAGGGCTCTCTCCAAGGACTATGGCTGAGTATCACCAGCTTTCTTGGAGTCTAAAGGAGGTTATTGATGAGGTGGATTCCTGGAAACAGTCAGATTTGGCCAGCACAAATTATTTCATATCAGCAGGAAGATTGTCATTCATACTGGTTCTGCCAGAGCCTGGTGGCAGGAGGGAGACCATTACCTCAGCAATTTTCAAACAGGTAGGAAAGTGATTATCAGCTATACCAACATCATGTGTGAAGCAGTAGGGTCCAGGATGCAGGGAAACAGCAGCTGAGTTTCATGGGATCTAAGAGAGAACAAGCATTTTTTTCAGCAGGATTCAAGTGACCCTGCAGACCAAAGGGCAAGACTCTCAGGCAATAAGCTGGTGGGTCGTAGCAGCAATATCAGCAAAACAAATTCTCATCAGCTGACCTTACCTTCTTATCTGCAGTATCTTTCCTAGCTGAGTGATGCCTTCCTATCAAATGAGGGCAGGAGGGGAAGAGCAGAAACAGACAGGGCTACAAACTGCACCTGACTCAGACCTTCCAGGCTAAGATGTCACTGCTCCTTCTGGGTAGAAAAGGGTATTATGATTTTGCAAATTATAATTTTAAATAAATTTCCTTAAGTATGGAGCAAACTCTAGCCACAGCTGAAAGAAGTAGTAGCTTCCACTTGCCTTTAACTGCACACTTTAACCATTATTATTAAATAATATTAAGGGAAAACCAAGATGACGTGTCTCTGGCAGGAGATTTATTACGTTACATTGTCTGGTGAGTTTATGACAAGAGCTATAATCATTTTAGGTCTAAGTGGATGAGATGGAAAAGGGAAAAAGAATATATTCTTATTAGGAGTCAGCTAAGGAATGTCCTACCTAAAACCAGTTTTTGCCATGAGAAATTTCAAGTTTGACAACAAATTTCAATTTTCCACTGAGAAGATGCAAATGACAGCTCTAGAGCTGCCTGCCTGGCAGGCATTAGTCAACTTTGTTGTCTGTCTTCAGGGAGGCAGTGGAATCAGCAAGAGCCATTCTGACAGGCAGGAAGCCAGCAAGCCAAACAATAAAATAATAAGTTCTGTTTTAACTTTTCTAAGGACTGTATGTGTGTGGGATTCCTACCTAGAATTTCACTTCTACTGAAAGCATTTGTATTTAATTCCTCCCTTCCAAGTATTTGAGGAGCATGACAATGCTGAACTTTGTGCATGGTGCAACAAATGAAGAACTGAGGCATCAAAGAGATTGCAAGCCAGAATTTCCCAAATCACACTGGCTGCTGAGCCTGACCCACATTTTAGGAGGAGTTTTTGAGCTTTTACTTGAACACCAAAATAGCCAGCCACATCTTAAAATGCAAAATCATAAAATAATATATTAATTTAAATCAGAAGGGACACTTCTGAGATACCTTGTCCAACTCCCTGATCCAAGCACGGCCAACTACCAAATTATAGGAGGTTGCTCAGGACCTTATCTTCTTGAGCTTTGAAAATTTCCCAGATTGCACAGCCCCCTGAACCACTCCTGCAGTGCTTTCACCACACCTATGATGACAATTTTTCCTTATTTTAAACTGAAATTTCTATTATTGCAAATAGTGACCTTTGCCTCTTATCCTTTTGCTATACACTCCCTTTAGCAGTAGTAGTAGTAGTAGAGTTGAAGCCTTACCTTCTCCGGGCTGAAAAATCCAGCTCCTTCAGCCTCATCTTGTGCAACCCCCTGACCATCTAGGTGTTCCTTTGCTGGACTCTCTCTAGTTTGTCTGTATCTTTCTGGCCCAAAACTGGGCATAGTATTCCAGATATAGCCTCAAGAGAGTTGAGTGAAGGGGAATAACCACTTCCCTGGACCTACTGAGGCAGGGTTGTTGAATGTACAGAAGGGGGCTGGAATGTCTCTTAACAAGGGGTTGGGTGGGTGAACAGGGTGCTGGTAAAAAGAAAAAGGATATGATTTCTAAGAAAGTGCCCAGGAGAGAAGTCCTTGTACAGAATGTAACATTATAATATGCAGAATAGAGTCACAAGGCCAGCAGCAGAAGCTGCATTGCTCTAGATATTTTCACAGAATCACAGAATCGTTATGGTTGGAAAGGACCTCCAGGGTCATCAAGTCCAACCTTCTCCTAGCAAACCTTCTCTCTTTCAAAAGAGAATTCAGGCAAAACTGGAGAGGAGAACTACTCCAAGCTCAAGTACCAGCTATTTGGAAGTGTAAACATGAAATTACCCCACTTTGGGCTCAGAATACTATTTTAGTGCAAGACATTGCCTAACTAAACATGGTTTATGATGATTGCTCCAGTCCAGCTAACCTTGACCTGATTTAAAGGTGTGTAATATAATAGGGAGTGGAAAAGTATCATTATTTACCAAGCCTATCATTCCTTGTCAGGTTAGCACAGACTAATCACCATGACTCTTGTATTCTCTGCTCCTTAGTTTAAAGTAAGCTCTTCACACTGTGGCATAAGTCTATGAACTGTTAATCTCTTCATGGTGTCTATTTTTGTCCAAATCTTTACAAAACCACCATGGCGGTTTACTGGAGTTCAGCACACTAACCTTTTCTCAGTAGCCAGCCAAAGGTTTACCTGTGACTCTGGCAACAATATACAGGGAAGTGAAGCTAAAAAAAGGAAAAGCACTGGATTGTCAGAACTGACGGGTGGATGCGAGGCTGATCAGAGATAATAAAGGTTTTAAAAAGTGGAAAGTTTGCAATATGAAAATAATAACTGGCACAGGGACAGGGAAAGCGAATGTCCTAAAGCCAGAGTGGTCAAGGCCATATATGCAGCATACCATGTTCTCACACTTGCTCTTTTCCCTTTCCTCTCCCTCTGTATCTCCCCAAAGACAAAACTAACCTAGTGTTTGCACAGGAGCACTGCCAGCAGAGAACCCCAAAAGGACAAGCCAAACCAGCACATCCCTGGACTACCCTGCAACACTCACACAGCTTTTTGCTAGGCTGAACAAGAGAGAAATCTATTACTTAATCTTACTGCCACTCCAAGATTGTTCCCTGCAGTATATTTTACAGTGCTTTGTCCAGAATGGTTTTAAAACATCGAAGTGATAAGACTTCCACCAGTTTACTTGGGGGAGCTATTTTACAGGCTAACAGACATCACCATTAGCACTATTTCTTGTCATATGCATCAGCAGTTCTCCCATAAATAATTGCTAACACTATTCTACAGGTCCAGGGAAGGTAAAGGAATACAGACAGGGAGTCAATGTTCAGGTGAATAAAATAATAAAAAGATAAAGGAAATGTCTGGCTCCTCCAGGAACATACAGCATTTAGTTGTGTTATGGACACTTGAGTAAGTGAGAGAGGGGTGACTGGTTACCTCCACGCTCATCCCTGAATAAATGTGAGGTAATCTGAGAAAGCTCAGGCACAGAGGGAAACCGGGTTGCTCAGGCTGCTGAGTTCAGATGTGCCAGGATCTAGAAGAGTTGGCTACAGATGCCTTCATTACTCTGTAAGGCCACCCCTAACTAAATTGCCTCACATGTATCATGGGGTGAAAGTATAATTAGGAGAGTTACTGCAGAGCAGCTTAGAGTGTTCCCTGTTACTGCTATTACATCTAAGGAAATGGACATATGACTAAGTGGGTAATGCCTTATTTAATGTATCTTAGATTATTTTATTGAAAAACTATTTCCTGCTCTTGAAGTTGTTCTCCTTCTGCAGAGGTCAGCACCTGACATGATGGGTAAAACCTTACAATCCTGTATGCAGCCAGGCCTGAAGTGTTCTGCATAAATGAAAAAAACACCATCCCTTGTAGCCCCAGCTGGCAAATCAGGACCTTTGGTAAGCAGCAGTGTACTCTCATGGCTGCTAATTCAGCACTGATAATGGTTGTGACACTAGCAGATGATTTTCAATATTTCTCACTGCAATATTTCACTCAAGGTACCCCTTTGGCAAGAAATTAGATAGTTTTACTGTAACACACTCAGCAACAACACCTACGTTTCCTTTGTTCCTTATTACATGTCCATGTGTCTCAACTCTTTAATAAAGAAAACCTACAGAATACATCCTACAGACAGCATTTCTCTTAGAATACAGCCTTCCTCAAAACAATTAGCAGGCTGGTGCATACACAACTGGTGGTAATCTCACTGACACACAGTACAGGAGTTTTTTAAACAGGCAAGATGATGCCTCTCTCACAAAAACCAGCAGCAAGCTATTTAGGGAGAATTCTGCAAAAACAGAGCAGCCCAGTCTCTGGCTTTAGAGAGAGACCATCTGACCTCAGGAGTCTGTTCCCTTTTTTGATCAATTTGGAATGGTTCCTTAACTGCTTTCTTGTAATGGAACCAGTATAGTTTAAGCAGTCCTGGAGCTATGCTTCCCCAGGGATCTTTTCCACATTTTACTAAAAAGGAAGAAGTTTTTCTTAACATTCAAACTTCACAAGTTTTCTTTCTCTACAGTTCATCCTATTATGCAATGCCCCATTGTACTAAGCCTGCACAAAGTCTCTTCCTCTTGGGATTTTCCTGGCATTTATTTGCAGATGATGATCATATCTCCTCTTAGTTGTTGCTTTGCCAAGATGTACATCGCTTGCTCTTTTAATCTTTCCATATCAATCAAGACTTCCTGCTACCTTTTAATAATTGTGCCTCCACTCTGAACTCTGTCCAGCTTCAATATCCTCCCAGTGACAAGGTGCTCAGAACAGCACAGAAGATGCCAGATGCATTTGCAGCTGTGTAGTGAAGGTGCTTCATTCATCTGCTTTGCTGCAGAACATCTTAAATTAGATTGCCCACCTATCCTATCATCTTCCATTACAATGCTTCCAAGAGCCAAGGGAAAGCAGATTTCAGTGCTAGATAGCTGTCAAAACTGTGGAAAGTTCCTTTGGATATGGTCTACCATGATTCCCCCTAAGAACTAGTACAATATCCCTCAAGGAGCACATGCTGCCTATTTCTGGGAGGGTACCGACAACATCATTCTGAGTATGGATTAGTTGTTACTTCTGTGCTTTGGCTAAACTTTCTGTGGCAGCACCATCAGAGCCCCAAACAGTCAATGATGCAAAGCCTCTGTGCAGAAAACAAAAATTGTTTTGACTTTTTTTAAAGCTGTATGCCACGTTATGAAATATTTTCTGATTTACTTGTTTGCTAACTTAATCTAATAAGAAATAAATTTGTGATTCATACTTAAGTCAAAACATTCAGTTACCAAGCCAACTTCCTGAAAATCCAAGCATGTGCCCAGGTTAGCCTCAAAATGTGTTTGGTATTACAGGAAGAGCTATCACAGATAACATACAAAAATGCATTATTATACTTCTACCACTGTTTAGCAAGCAGTTTTCTATTAGGGTTGAGAGAACAACAGATGTCTCTGGCTTCTGCAGGCATTGCAATCTATCAAGTAATTGGTCTGTCCAAAAGTGAATTCTCTGTCACTAATTGCAGATCATATCAGAAAAAGAGAATCACAAGCAGAAGTCACAGGCAAAAGACAAGGAGAAGAGAAAAACGAGAAATGACAAAGCAAAAGTATGAAAAAAAGCCTTCAGGCTTGCTGAGGTTTGAACATACATAAAGGAGAAGATAGAAGAAACTGTATGAAACCTGAGGCAAAATGGTATTCTGCTGTCTCAGAAGCAGCACAGGCAGAGTTTAAAGTTAAGTTCAGAGTTCTCTGTCTCCACGCTGCTGAAACCACCAGAAGCAGACAGCTGCCACAGCATGGGCAGTATAATACTTTGCCTAATGACTGATTACACAGTGCTGTAGTTACAGTCAATAAATCAATTCTGCTGGGTCAGTTTGCTTTTTTCAGGTTTTCTTTCAAACTATTAACAAACAGTTAGCATTCATCATCTGAAATCTGTAATTAAGACCGGATGTACTTCTGACAGATACGTTCTCACACAACTTAGAATACCTGGCTTCTTGGAGGTATCAATTTTCTTTGGCCTGTGTTGTAAGTAAAATTAAACTAAATGGACAATATGGCATCTTCTGGCCTTAAGATCTAGAACAGTCGTTCTTTCTCAATATTCTTTTTAAAAAATTATTCCAAGCAAGATCTAGTAGTTGCATTACTTCTCTTAAAAAAAAAAAAAAAAAAAAATTTTGTCTGCTCTTGTACCCCACTTTTCTCTGAAGGTTTTTGTTTTTCCTTTTTATTCATGCCTTCCAGGGTTTGAAACTCCCCCCCTGGTTCAGCATTGAATGTGAATTCCATTAATCGCTGTTTATTTTTCTTCCAGACCACTTAATGAGAGTGATAAATGAGATAGGACATAATACCAATCCCTGTGGCACTCCAGTAGCTACCTCCCCCAAATTAAAACACTGCCATTTATCATTACCATTTGCTAATGTTCTTTCCGCCAATTTGTAGACCCTGTGGCAGTACTCCTACTGAAGCCAATCTCTATTAATTATTCAAGTATATTCATGGGAGATGCAATATCAAATACTTTATGGAAAAACAAAATGCAGTATACCAACTGAATTTCTGGTAGGCACTACTACTTTAATCCCTTTAAAATCTTTTATATCTGTTTGTGAAGATTTATTCTTTTATTATTTGTACTTTACTGGTGCCTGAAGGATCCAACTAGACTGAGGACCCATTTTCATATTTGTTACTAAAATTTTATCTCCAGCTGTTTAGTGATTCTCTTTCCTCCTTATGTCTCTCATATTTGCTTCATTTTCACCCCAAGGATAGAATTTAAATTAATGGAGCTGTAATTGCTAGGATCACTAACAATTCCTTTTTTTAGGAAATCAGGTACGTTTTCTTTATTTTGCATATTTGCTGCTTCCACTTTGTCTCTTTCAAAAAACACTTCATTATGAGCCATGTTTGCATGAAAACGGGCTTCTCTTTCTCTCTACTATGCATCTGCTCCTGCTGTGCATTCCCCACTGGAGTCCATATCACTGATGATCCTGTGCCTGAGAAGTCTCAGTAAGTTGCATGGAGATGACTGATGTCACACTTGGAGAATTAAGTAGGGAATAAGCAGCAGGAACGTATTATCTCTCAAGAAACTGAGAGCTCATCTTGTCTGTGTTGGAAAATGCCAAAAATTCAAAAAAAAATGTTGTGGTGATTGCTGATACGAGAAAGAAAGCCTCTATATGCCAAACTGAAAATATACTGATTCAAAAGAAGGAAAGGAATTGCTATCTGAACAAACCTGGTTACATCCTGAGCCCAAGGACTGATGAGTTGTGTGAAAAGACCTCATATGTCGGCTTTGGTCTTTGGAAGACTCACAGGGGGCATTTTGCCTGTAAATTTACAGTTTCCTTTTTTTTTTTTTCCTTTTAAATGAAGGAGATAAGCTTCTTCACAGTCTTCCCTGTGTCCCCTTTCCTCGGACAACTTAGTAGCAGTGTCTGACAGAGATACCACCTTCCCTCTCACCCAAGAGAGAATGCACTCCAGGCTGGAGAATATTTCAAGGAAACACTGCAGCATTTTCTCCGTGGTCAAAGAGCAGAGCTTGGAGGAAAAAGTTTCCCCTACCCATTAAAACCACCAGATTGCCTCCACTAAACTGATTTTTTCCTCCCACTCATGAAACAGAAGTCTTCCCAGCACTGCTCAAAGTGTCCCATCTCACTGTTCCTTTGCAAGGAAGCCATTTCATGGTCTCAAAAAGTCATAAATCAGCTCTGCTCTGAATTTTTGTAAGATCCTTATTTGTCACAGGACAAAGAACAAAGGTTTCCATTCCCACTGTGGTCCTACAGATGCTGTTGAGCTGCTTCGTTAGACAAGGTACTTAGTGCTATGATGGCATGCTCCTTCATGGTGCTTGAGGAAACTTGGCTACTTAGCAGCATCTTGCCTGAGTTAGAACTCTGGGCTAATGCTGAGGTGGAAATCAGATCTCAAACCTAGCCCATCCTGACTCTTGAAATGGCCTGTTACTGCCTCCTATTACTCCTCCAATGTAAAAGGAAATATTTAGTACCCCTCTTTCAAATAATCTTCATTATAACCAGCAGCTGCCTTTCCTGGAAGTGTTCAAGGTCAGGTTGGATGGAGAACTGAGAAATCTGATCTAGTGGAAGATGTTCTTGCCCATGGCAGGGATGTCGGACTAGATGATCTTTAAAGGTCCCTCTCAACCCAAACCAGCCTATGATTCTGTGATTAAATTCAGGGTTG
>VZZY01011227.1:1146-52090 GCA_013400335.1 Eurystomus gularis | reverse complement strand
TCTGTAGAGGGAAACAAAATAGGGACATCTGGGTATGAGGCAAAGTTGAGAAAAGCTCTTAGCAGGCAGTTATGAGTAAACCCATTTCTTTTGATGCTGTAAGTGGGCTGTTTACCCAGAAGGATTCAAAGATAGTTTCTGCCTGCTTCTCCCTAACCCTGGTATTATTCAAGAGTCAATAATTCAATTCAAAACAATGCAGTAACAATGAGGTGGAATTGTTTTAATGGTGTTTACTTGTTCTTAATGATGTGCTGTATCCTTGTCTCCCTGTTATAGATAGAAGCAGATGATGAAGAAGGGAGAAACTACACAGTAATGCAGACAGTAAAATCAAAGAAGAGACACTCCTGTTGAGATGAAAGAGAGACTCCTGCTAGCTTCTGAAAACTCACAAATGTAGGATTTTTGCTGCCACAGCTGAGGTCTTTCTGCCAACAAGGACCTGACTGTAAAACCAAAGAAAAATTCCCCAATTCAAAGCAGTTCAGAACGCTTTTCAATACAACCATTCTACCCCCTAAAGAAAGTTTTTGGTCAAAACAGGATAATTCTCTGCTTCCCGTCTCTTTTTTTATCATTCTTTCCAGATTTCCTATTTCCAAATATGGCATTTTTTCTCCTTTCAGTCAGACATAATAACTGAGAAGGGAATGCACTTATGCTCATTGCCTCAGGAGAGGAAGCAAAGAAAGAAAGGGGTGGAAAATAATTCTCTACCATAATTTACACAAGTCTTGAAGTTCTGCCAGTTTGAGCAGCTCAGCAGGACACATGAAGTCATCTGCAGTGGGAGGGCCCAGGATGTTCTTACAGATCCATCGTATACCTTCTTCCAAGTGTGTGAGGAGAGACAGAATATTAGCAATTTTAAATTTATGCCTGCCTATTTTGGCCAGCTCTAAAAAGACAACTGAAAAAGGATTTAGTGCAAGCCAGGATGTGCTTCTACATTTCCATTTCTTTAAATATGCTGCATTGATATTGTGTTTGTATGCTGTAACAACAGCTTCTGCAGTCCACAAGGGAGCCTGCCAACTCACAGACTTATGGCCAACTGTGAGACCATGATGACTGTCACTGTTGCTTCTCTGTTTTTATGCTCTATTCATTAGTTGTCTGTGATTGCTCTATGTGTCTGCTTGGGTCTCAAAATCCTATCCTGAAGGGGAAGCAGGTGTGTTTTTGAGGAGTTTTGTGAAAAGGGTGGGATTACAAGAAACTGCCTGCATATGAGAGACTGGAGTGGGCAGCTGTGTTTTGGTTATTGCTTATGAAACATATAGCTATCTGGGCTTGTGGCTCCAGCAAAGGTTGTTTGCTGGTTTGCCTGCATGCTGGGAAGCAGCAGGTCTTACAATGTTTTATGCAGGCTTCTGGAAAACACTGTGTAGGAGCTGGTGGCCACCACCTGTATGAGTGCCAGTGATGTAGAGGCTTTGGAGACACAATAGAAAGATCTCCTTGGCAGCTTTTCCCAAAATAGTCCTGATAATACATTCTGGGCCAGGCAGATGTGAAGAAGTAATGCTGTTGGGAAAATTATATACATAAGAGCGTTCAAAAACATCAAGACTAGAGAGACATTTGGAAAGGCAGGAGCCTTGCCAGGGAAGTTCCAGCTGCTGACGCTACACAGGTGTGTGCCCACATGAGGGTGCTGAGGAGCACGAGGGTTTGGAAGACACACCCTGATATTACAAGAACTCCTCATCCTCAGGTGAAGTATAGGACAAAAACTAGACATCATCAAGTTACAAATGAATGCACAATGGCACAGATAGAAGAAAGCTATAAGTAATTTTATGCATATGTCTACCTTATTAGTGGAAGTCTAGGAAGATAGGAATATTTAGATTTAAATGAATATGAAGACATAACATATTGGAAGTATGGTGGAAGGAGAAGCAGATGGACAATGTAATATCAATTTGAAAAATTATACTGGAAAGACTAAATGGGCTCTATAGATGAAGGGATGGTACTTTAGCCTAAAAGAAGCTTTGAGTCAAATCAGATTAACAATCAAGCAAACCTTGTCAACAAATAATAGAAATGCTATGAATCAAACTCCAGTACTGTGTAGGAAAAAAACCAGCAATAAGGCTACATTATGGACTGCCTGATGAAGATATTGATAGAGACTGACACACTGACAGAGGTCAAGGAAGGCAGGAATGAACAATAAAAGAAGACTACAATTGCCCTCATTTGCTGGGTAAACTTTACAGTGAGGTGCAATGTGTAGGCTGAACTTTCAGACTGCCAGTTTCAGTTTTATGGAAGTACTAGACAGGGAAAGGAGAAGAGAGGAAGTCCTGACCAATGTGCAGGACTTGGTGGCTGTCATAGAGCTGTTGGGAACAGTGACAGTAATGTCTTTAAGCCCAACATCTTTATTCCTCCTGCAAGAGCCAAAAGGCCTGCTATTGTAGTGATGAATTTTTAAAAAGCTGAACTACACAAAAATGAAGGCGTCTTGTTAAAAAGAAGCTTAAATGAGTGGTTAAAATAAAAAAAATCTGGTTTTGGACAACACTGAAGGCTGTTCAAAGATATCATTCTGGATGATCAGAGCAAACATGTACTATGTATCAATAAATGTTTGAGAAAGACCAAAGGATAACAGCCCTAGCTTAACAGAAGGGTAAGGAAGCTTTCTTAGGAAGTACTTGGAAATGGGTGATACCTGCAAGAGCATTTGCAATGGCTTAAGGCAAGGGAGCTGGAGTGGTGAGCTTACAAAAGCTAGAGATGAGGAGGCCAGGGTCTGTCTGTCCTAAAGCAGTGACTCTCACAAGGTAGCTCTTACTGGAACCCGTGTCTGAAACCCATTGTTTTATAAATAGAGAAATGTATGCCAGGGACAGCCCTTCTCCTGCCACTGGTTACAACTGCAGCAACTTAAGATTGACTTGGTATCCTGCAGCAGGATAGAAGGGCTCCAGGGTCTGTGGTACAAGTACTGTGTGTGGACTTGCCATCTGTGCTGGAAGGACTTGGCTATAAGCTTATCAACCTTTCCTAAAACATGAGTCATGGTTGCTTCACATTCTCCCATCTATAATTGCTTGTTCAGCCCTCTGGAAATATGTATAAATCCATTACAAGCACTGCAATTAACACATCATAGGCCTCTTCCATCTTGGTACTTTGTCTTTATGTATGAAATATGCAACCAAGTCTGATACAGAACACGTTCCTTCTCCAAGTCCTTCTCAGTACCAGCTAGGCTGAATGAATGTACAAACCCAGCTGCTGCAAAGATGATGGTTCTATATGCAGGGATGTATAAAGTGATTTCCAGTGCTTACACAGAGTGTGTTAAATAAAACATCATCTTCAGTTCAGGAAACTGACTTACTCACTGTTAAGGCTCCATGTAACTCAAGGTTTGGGCTCACAATGGAACCCAAACTCCTTGGTTGACAATATTTTCTTACAGGCTGGAACGTGACAACTTGCTCTGTAGATAAGCAAATGCAGGCAAAGCTCACAAATATTCCAGCCCTCCAGCCATACATCTTCATATGCAGTACTGACCTGCTTGCCTTGAGACACTTAGCTTCACACAGCTCTCAAAACTTGTAAAATCCACCCTGTGCTTTCCTTTAGATAGCTGCCCCTAAGGTCAAAGTCTTACAGTGGTGGTTGCAAGTGGGTGACCAAAGTAAATAAATCCTGTCTTAGAGGATACTGAAGATCAGGTTCAGAAGAACAAGAATAACCTGTGAATACTGTAATTTCACAGTGCCCAACAATTCTAGGAGAGACTGTGTGCTTGGCCCCTTGAGTTTATATGCACAAAAGGCTTTGCAAGTAATTGAGAAAAAAAGGAATGTGAGCTTCATCTTTACATGATGCTATTTTTAATGAGATTATTATGGAGAGAACACTTGAATAAAATGCTAAGGTCACACATCCAGAGGTATCCAAGCCAGGATAGTGAAGGCTACACGTAAGAACTATGTGTTTAAAATGCTATAATTATAACTGCAAATTGTACTTCAGCCCAAGGCTTTACAGCAAAGCTGTAAAAAGTAAAATCAATTTTAATCTTTAAAGGCACTTTGCTACATTCTTCTTCTTCAAGGCTAAACCCAACTAGGTCAGTCCAGGTAGGAGTTGAAAAAATATGAGCTCTTTCTGCCTAAGCAATAAATATTATCTATAGTATCAAAAGCTGGATTGCTACCAAGTACGGTGCATGGCTCCTTGGGGGAGCTCAGTCCTGGGTCTGAGCATCTATCAGAGCTGAACAAAGGCATCCAGGGTGGGGGGAAATGTGCTGGATCAATAGAGAAGAAAATATCTCACCTCTAACCTTTGGTGATTATCAAGTAGCAGGAACAGTTGATACTTTCTCGGTCTTAATGCAGGTGCATTTACTCTTGCTGTGAATGTACCCCTGGGTGGAAGGGTTGCTTATGTGAAACTTCTGTCTTGGGGTTCTCCCTTTTCAAATTCCAAGTAAGGAAAGCTCTCTTGATTTGAATTGATACTAAGCCTTCAGTTGCACACTGCAAACCTGCTAGCCACTGATACAAAACCCTCATGCATGATCACTTCTACAGTGAAGGTCACAAAGTTGAGCCCATAGTTCAGTGCTTTCTCTGTCCTTGTTTTACACTGGAGAGGAGGGAGTAGCAACGTGAGCATAATTAAACTTCTGTCATCCTGTACTACTTCAGGTGTGGTAGCCTTCATCCCATCTGAAAATGGGCATGTTGCTATGGTTTCAGGAATAAAGGATTGACATCCTTATTCCCATTCGTTACTATCTTCTTCTACTCCACTAAAGGGTAAAAAGGAGTTCTTGAGGTAGAAAGATCATATTTCATCACAGTAAGTATTTTATTAGAGATAAGCAAAAAGTCTTCCCAGAAAGCTCAGACATGCTTGTTTGGGCCTCAGCTGGCCATTTAAGAATGGACTTGCTGGTAACTCAGTATTATTAGAGTTGGTTGAATGATATTCAATGGATAATTTATTTGACAAATGTTACAATTTTTTAAAAACAAATCATTCATCCAGTTTAAAAATATTATTCATAAAGATATAGGACAGAGTGAGTTATTAAATATATTAATCAAATAAGTTGCTCAAGTTTTGCAATATATCTGAATAAATTATTCAGCTTATTCATTATTCATTGAGTTCTAATTATTAGCAATATTAGTGCACTGATGTTAAGTAGCCAGTGACAAAAATGACAGGTCTTCTCATGGAGCTGTAATATAACTAAGGCTAGACTAAGGCATGGGGAAAACAGGTTTCACATACTGAAAGAGGTGACTACTATTAATTTGATGAGCTTTGGATTAGAGATGACAGATTTATGCTTATTCTCCTAGTTCCTGGAATCAAAGAACTCCAGAAGTCTTTTTCCCTGGAGGCCTGGGATAAACACCTTGTTGAGATATAAAAAGGTCAAATGCCAGATCCTGCACTTGGGTCACAACAACCCTATGCAATGCTACAGACTGGAGGAAGAGTGGCTGGAAAGCTGACTGGTGGAAGGGGACTTTAGGGTGTTGTTCCACAGCTAGCTGAGTATGAGCCAGCTGTATGCTCAGGTGGCCAAGAAGGCCAAGAGCGTCCTGGCTTTTATCACAAATAGTGTGTCCAGCAGGGATAGGTAAGTGATTGTTCCCCTGTACTCGGCAGTGGTGAGGCCATATCTCAAATGGAGGTGCTGGAGTGTATCCAAAGAGGAGTAATGAAGCTGGTAGAAGGCCTAGAGCACAAGTCCTATGAGGAGTGGCTGAGGAAACTGGGGTTGTTCAGTCTGGAGAAAAGGAGGCTCAGGGGAGACTTTATTACTCTCTAACACTACCTGAAAGGAGGTTGTAGCGAGGTGGGGGTCCATCTCCTCTCCCAGGTAACCAGAACGGGATGAGAGGAAATGGCCTCAAGTTGCCCCAGGGTAGTCTTAGTTTGCATATTAGGAAAAAATTTTTCCCTGGAAGGATTATCAAGCATTGGAACAGGCTGCCCAGCCAAGTGGTTAAGTAACCATCCCTGGAGGTATTTAAAAGACTTACAGATGTGGAGCTTAGGGACATGGTTTAGTGGTGGACTTGGCAGTGTTGGGTTAATGGTTGGACTTGATAATCTTAAAGAACTTCTCCAACCTAAATTATTCTATGATTCTATGAAAATTAAAGCTGGCATAGTAATGTCAACTTGAATATGATGGCAGCCTAAACCAGCAGCTTGGAGGACTATGAGCTTAGCTGTTGAAGTGTAATTCCAAACCTACAGCTTTAGGGGCACATGAGGAAAACTTTATTTATTTTAGCTATCTGGGGTCATTATTGCAAATCAGATCCCACTGTAGTCCATTAGTTGACTCCAAGGGATGGACTGCTGGAAGTAAGAGGATTTAGCCACTAGCTGCAAAGACAGAGGTGTCACAGTGTGGTAAGCTGACCCCCACCATGCCTTCCCCTAGCACTGTTGTTGAGCACCTGGCTCCACAGAAGGCTGTGTGAAGTGCTTGGGCCCAAGCTGTGGGCCCCAAGTTGCAGTTTACCTGTGAATGAGTCACAGCCTAGCAGAATGTTTTGTTTTTCCTATTGGCTTCATGTTCCAGAGGCAAGACCTGGCCCACCTGTGGCTCTGCCTTCACCCAGATGGTCATGGTTGGAGTGGTGGGTGAGGCCACGATTATATTAACCAGGAGCTGATTAGTCAGAGGAGTTTCCTGTTGGGTGTGGCTTCTGTTGGAGCTGGTTGCATCTTGCTGAGCTCTCTGGGTTGTGTCCTTCTATGGGAAGGGCCACTGAGGGAGCCATTTCTGTCTGTTGTGTCCAGCAGGTGATGCTGGCACTACAGTGGGCAGTGGAGGAGCTGGGCCCACAGGAACCTATGGCAGGATTGTTTGAAAGAATACTTCTGAGGGGACATTGCTGAGTTCAGCGTTGGCCTGTGTGATCAGGCAACTGATGGCAGAATAAAATGGTGATGGCTGAACTAGCACGACATTGTGGGAAGAAAAGAGTGGGTGGTAATATAGTACACCTGCTTGTCCAAAAAATATCAAGGTTTCTTTTTTTAAAGGAAAGCTCGTCTTTCAAAGAGCTGACAGGCTATGCTTTGCTGTGCACTTCTTAAGTCCTTTTCTACTCTTTTAGTGGGGAAGCAAACCAATTTAATAGAGAAGGAGGAACCAGAAACTGCCATGCTGTACACCCTAAATGGGGCTTTACTGCAGGGAGGCTAAAATTCTTCCCAAGGCTTTTCTTTGAAATCAACACTAGATGAGATCCATTCTGGCTCTCTTTAGTGCTCTGAAAAGAGGGTCAGTTCTTCTGAAAGGACAATGTAGTTCAAAACCTTAGTGAATTTAAGTGGAATAGACAAAAACTAATGCTGCAAATGCCCAATTTTATTTTTCAAGGAAATGCTTCTTTTCCTTGCTTTTTTTCTAACATTGTCTGTAGGCATTCCTTTTCTCTAATTTTCTCTGTCAGAAACTAGCACATATACATGTATGTGATCATATTATACTCTTTTCAGTCTTCCCCATCTTTCACTTTTTCTATTAATTGAAAATCTGGACTTTTGAGACATCATCTGATGTTACTGAAGTAAGAAATGTTATCGCACAAAGCAGGCTTAAAAATTATTTTTTCAATGACATGGTGCATACCTGAAAACCCCAAATTGTAAATTTTGGATAATGCCTGTGGAATAGTTTGTGCTAAGTGTAGCTCTCTCCATGATCCAGCACATCTCTCTTGTGTCCTGACTGGGGTAGGTCTTATAACCCTGAATACAGAAGGCAATTTATTTAACACAGATTGAAAACTTAGAAATGCATCAAGGAGATGAGTTACACCCACAAAATGCAAATTCTCTACCAGCAGGAGAGGGAGTCACCCCTCCCAGCATAGATATTTATTTATTTTCTGGCCTGAAAGCTTCTTCCTAAACATGAAGGCAATCTTTGAGCACTGAACTGTAGCTCTGCTAGGCTGCCTTCATGTTGATAAAACTTGAAAAAGCAATTTACTCTCTTGGGCCTGTTTAAGCGTTTACAGTGAAGAAAGGGGAGGGGTAGAAAGACAAGCCACATCTTCCTACCTCTCTCAAATTCCTGCCTGTTTTTTAAGCAATGAGAAGGAAATTTAGATGGAAGGGGTGGGTGGCGGGGGGGAAGTGACACCACACACGCATGCACACACACACGACCCAAGGGAATGACAGTGTTTTCCTCACTCCTATATTGTCTTCCTGCCCCATATTTTAGAGGAATACTTCCAGCCATCATTTTGTTCTCCAAGAGGAGAAGCAGGGAAAATATCAGGGCCTCTACAGGACTGTCTGCAAAGCTGTGAACTCCAAGCTCACAGAGAACAAAGGCCCCTGCCCTGCTCCCTTTCCCTCGCACACATACATACACCCACATATTTGCAAATGATAGCACAGAGTCCTGCAAGCACTTCCATTAAGACAAGCCCCAGTATTTCTCAGGAGAATTGTTGGAATAGCTTGGCTGTCACTCTATATGCTGAGGTAGGAAAGAAAACAGGATTCGTGAGGATGACACCCTAAGGGCTCCTAGGGAGGGAAGGGGATCCTCTGTCTTTAGAAATTTGTTACACTAGAAGGGATTAAAGAACGTAAGAGGTTTTTCAAAATAGCTCCACTATGCAGAGCTAGCAAAGAAAACAGTACTGGGTTTCCAGGGGACCCTTATGGGCTGCTTCAAGCCTGTAGTGCTTTCAGCCAAAAGCACAAAAAACGGCCACGCACCCAAACCTGAAGTATCTATGTGGCTGGTCGAGGGATACACTCCTCTCTTTCCATAGCAGTTCCTTGAAGCTGCTGCACCACTACTTCCAACTTTCTATCAGGGAAGAGTTTTCCTACTATGAACTAGGACTGCAGCAACTTGCAAACAGTTGTCTAAGTTGTTGAGTGCTGTGGTCAGACTGGAGCCTGAAACTAGGTTTAGCTCCATCATGATGCTTCAGGATTTAGGTAACCACATTGGCCTTGATTCAAGTGACATTATAGACACTTCATACACCATAATAAGTGTCATGTTGCTCTAAAATTGGTGGATTCACATCCTAGGGAAGTTCCTCTCTTGAGGAGGAAGATGACACTACAGAGGTAAACCCAAGATGCCTTCTCTCTGGAAACTCTCCTTTTGATGTATTCAGCACTTTAAGGGACTCTCCAGACACTGCTTCTTGTGCCAGGGACCAGAAGGGGTGCTTCTGTGCTCCCTGAGCCAACATTTCTGCTCTTGCTTGGTTGCATTGGACAGCCAGGCCAGCCTGTCTGCTTTTATTCTAGACACCTGATTTTCCCAGAGAGGCTTCTGTGGGAAGCAATATATGTTCTGCTAGCCAAGCAATAGGTGTTCAATTCTGCATCTAACCCAATAATTGCCCTTGTTTTTTGCAAACAGGCTGGTTTTGTTTGCAGATAGTAGGAAGTGGGACAGAGGGGCTGTGTCTGTGTGAAACGACAGGAATGGGAATGACTGCAGATGGAGAGACAGCCTGTAGGGGGAACAGTGATTCAAGGCTCTCTTTCACACCAAGTGCATTTTTAAGATTTACTTTTTAATATCATTTACAGCCAGAATATATATAAAAAAATAGAAACACTGAAACCGTGAGAGAGATTAATTGAGTGGCATAAGACAAGTACACAGCTTAGAAGGAAATGTTACAAGTGCTTTTTAACACTTCCCATCTTCTTAATGTAGGAACAGAGGTGGAACTTTACGTGGGCTATAACAAACTCTTCAGAAGTAACTAGCCTGCATGGGATAAAGTTTTCCCTGCAGGGTTTCTTTAGGACCTAGGTTTTAAAGCCAAAACAAAAGCTTAAGTCCCATGACAATGACATCAATACAAAGCCCTTGTGATTTATATGGTCAATCTCAAACAGCATGGTTTGCCACCTGAGACATAAGGTCTTGCTTTGCATTTATACTCTGTATTGATATTGTGTGAGCAGTCTGGAGGCAGTGCTCTTGGATGTGTCCTTCAGGCCTCCAGCTTGAGGTCACTTTTCCTTCTAGCAGACCTGTCTGAAGCCTGAGACACTAGGGCACTTTCCAAGAAAACAGGATAATTATTCTGGCCTGTACCTCTCCTCTCATGAAACAAGCGCTAAAAGCTCCAGGAGAGCTATTGCTTACAGGCAACTGAGTTAGCTAGCACAGTAACCCTGTGACTACTCTGCATCTTAAAGTGCTTTGGAAAAAAAATCAGCTAAATAAAAAAGACTTTGGAAAGCTAAATCCTCTTTTTGTATTCCAGCCCTCCCAAGAAAGATGGATGCTGTTTATAATAAAGTAATGCTGGCAAGCCCCATGCTGAGGAGTATAAGAAACTGTTTTGTGAACTGAAAGCATTGCCAATATGTTGGAATATAATTGGACTTGATGATCCTAAAGGTCTTTTCCAACCTAAATGATTCTATGATTCTATGTTTTGGGAAAAGGGGCTCTGTCTGGCATTAAACTGAATGCCTGGTCCCTTGGGATGAGAAGTGGCAGTTGTAATGGCAGTTGAGTTATGACAGCTAAAAATAAAGTGTGATCTAGAGGAAGAGATGGAGTCAGGAGGAATTTGGTGTTGGAGGAATTCTCTAGCTTCCTTTTCTCACCTTTCAGAGCATGACAAGCACTGCTTGATCCATAGGGCCAGTGTTCCAACTATTACTAGTTCCTTCTCCTGCATCTTCATGGACCCTGTCCTCTAGTTGCTGCTTTGGTATGCCACACTCCTCTCACAGCCTTCCTCCCCTGCTGCATTCTGCTCTCTGTAAAACCTAGCTTGCAAAGTCTCTGGGAGCTTCATATTCCCTCCACCCTCAAACTAAATATCATGGAGGCTCTGCAAGCATCACTCCAACTAGAACATCATCTTCTCTGTTGTGCTGCCAAGTCATTTTTCTTTCCTTCTACTGGTGTTAACTCTGCCTCAGCTAGGTTGTGGACTCACTCTGCTACAGGATCCAGGATCTTAAAATTGCTTCTTTGTCCACCATATCAGCAATTGACAAGTCATTGTATTTTTATTTTTTGCCTGATGAACCTCAAATATGCTTGGGGTTTAAAGGAAAGATTTTATTCATTTGAAATACTAACTAAAAGCATTCCTGTAAAACCTAACAACATTCAAAACTAGATGAGGCAAAGCAAAACTGCCCAACAGAAATGATATGAAATTACTGCTGAGCATTTGCATTAAAATCATGAACACCAGGAAATGCCATGCTTGGGCTGAAACAATGTTTTCAAGCAGCAGTCAGACCTGGGGAGAGCGCAAGAATATGCCAGCTCGTTATTGCCTTCTACGAAGGTGTAAAAGGCACAGAGATGACAGCTGCTCATATCTAAATACAATTTAGCTGCAGCAGCACTGAAAATAGTAACATGGAGAAAAGTGCTCTAGCCTTCCTTTTCAGCTTCACCTTTCCCTTCATTTCTTCCCTCTCAGATGAAGAACTTTCCATGCTTATACCCGCATGCTGTGCAGGACACAATGAACTTGCCACATGACATGTCACACCCCACTTCTCAAACAGCAGGCACGTATGTTTGTGCGCATCATGTCTGAACGTTAACTTTCCCTACCTTACCTAGGGCCATAGCATTTGTGAACTTTGCTGTGGTTTGTCTTCCTTGTCTGACCAAACTTAGACAACTCAGGGCATACTCCTGAACCAGAAGAAAGGAGGATCCAGAGGCCACACTGATACAGACAGAGGTGCCATTTCTAGGAAGGCTGTAGCCTCATGCTGCCCACAATTTTGGGTGCTTTCTGGAAAGTCTTATTTTTGTAGAAATACATCATTACAAATTCCAGCATTTTTTTTATAACTACTAGGAGATAATATATATTTCAGTCACTACATTGTTTTGTGCTAACACTGTGAAGTGCTAGGGTCTAAGTTGTGGTCCCCAAGTTGGGGTTGACCTGTGAATGAGTCACAACCTAGCAGAATGTTTTGGTTTTCTTACTGGCTTCATGTTCCAGAGGCAGGACCTGGCCCACCTGTGTCTCTGTGGCTCTGCCCTCACCCAGGTGGTTGTGGTTGGGGTGGTGGGTGAGGCCAGGATTATATTAACCAGGAGCCGATTAGTCAGAGGAGCTTCCTGCTGGGTGTGGCTTCTGTTAGGGCTGCTTGAATCTTGCTGAGCTATCTCAGTGGTGTTCTTCTTCCTTGTGAAGGGCCACTGAGGGAGCCATCTCTGTCTGTTGTGTCTGGCACCACAGGCGGTAGTGAAGGAGCTGGGCCCACAGGAACTTATGGCAGGACTGTCTGAAAGAAGACTTCTGAGAGGACGTTGCTGAGTTCAGTGTTGGCCTGTGTGATCAGGCAACTGATGGCAGCATAAAAAGATGATGATGGCTGAACCAGCACAACACACAGACATCTGTAGGTGTTGCTGGATCATACTGCACTTTTAGGATGTCTAGATCTACTGTACAGATACAGTCTTTTAAAGCTCATGTAATATTCACCTGATAAATGAAGTGATGCACTTCAGCATTTTTGCAAAAAGTAGTCCTTTTTCTGGAGCTTGTTATTCATTAATAGTAGATGAACTTCTTATTCATTAGTAGTAGATGAACAGCATCAACATGTTTGTGTATAAGTGGCTAACCATGGTCAGTAGTACTGAGCAAGAAACATGTTGAGGGTAGCATGATGTTTCAGTCTCCCTGTCAAATTGTCTGGAGCAACACCCAGCTCCATTTTACCTGTTTATGGCTGGGTCTCAGGTTTTGTGATATTTACAACTTGATGACCATAACAGCTGATTAAGAGTATTCACCAAATATATGAGTATATATGTGGGACAGACAGTATCACTGTTTGTCTGCAGAACTTAGCACAAACATAAGGAACTTGAGGCTCTTTGTCTACTCTTTACAATGGGGGAAAAGATTGTATAAAGCTGAGTGGTCTTCTGACTCCCTCTGCACCTGCTCAATGGGTGGAAAACAGGCTTTCGGTGGGGCTGAAAGAGAGGATAAAGCATTTAATCCTCTGGATTTTAAGGCAGGTGATCTTTAGAGAGTAGTAGACGTTTTTTACCCTCTGTTTAAAAAATCTTTTCCTATGTAAGCAGTTAAGTGAAGAAAGAGAATTCACATTCTAGATTACCTAAAGCCTCCACTTCTTATAGAGGAGTTCAGGTCCCTGTCCAGCTTGGTTCACCAGAATTTTGAAGCTGTCTTACATCCAAGATGCCCAACTAATGGGATTATTGGGCTGCTCTGTTTGGATACTCTCACCTACCTGAAGAATATAGCTTTAATCCTGGGTTTAAATCTTTCCAGAAGGAAATTTTGTCAAAAGCAATACATTTCCTCAAAGTTTAAGTTCCACAAATCATTATTTGCAAACAAAAAGTAACAAAATATTTTGTTGGGTGGCTGTTGAAGCTAAAAGGTAATCTTCTGCACTAACATTCAGAAAACATTCGGTATTTCTATGAAGAAGTTAGTAAAAATATCAAGTACTTGAATAGGAGGATCCTATGAATAACAACAGAGAGAATTTGCATATTTGTTTAGAGCTATCTTTGCAACTTCTCTTGGTATAACTCACTCAGCTTAAATCGCCTCTCTAGAATGCCTCATCTGTCAAACACATCAGAGAAATGGTTAGATAATTTTGCATAGCTGTGCTATTGAACTGAGCTTCACATTGATGTTAGAAAGTAAAAAAAAAAACAAAAAAGGCACAAAGAATTGAAAGTGGAAGGTAGGGTTGGCAAACACATCTGCGATGCTGTGCACTGCAGAGAGACACTGGTAGTGTGGCATGCAGTGGGTTAAAACTAATAAATAAGAAAGGGCATGTGACAAAAGGCACTACACACAGAAATGAAATTCAGTTCTTTTCTGAGTGTCTGCAGGACACAAGCTGGGGGTGTATGTGGGATACACATGCTGAACTCTAAGCTTATGCACAGCAGTCCAGTAGCATATTTGCTCTGCTGCCTGCTGGTCTGGATCACAACCTGATGATGTGAGTTTCCAGCCTTAACATCATCCATGTATTTGCCATGGTTTATATGCCTGATATTTCTTTCCAATAATAACTTCCCTTTAGGCACGGTTATTAAGACCTCCGTCACTGTGAAATAGCTTGTGTTCAGTGAGGCTGTCTTTTAATGGGATGTGATGCTGTATAGCACAGTTTCATCTACTATATTCAAGAAGCTAAATGATGGATTGTTTATTCCCCTAATCCATCTAATTATGGCATCTTACAGAAAATAGGAGAAAAAGAATTTGTGCCGTAGGTGATGCTGAGAGAGATCTGAGAGCTTGTTGATTTTAAAGGCCATAAAGACACTGTCTAAAATATATACAGAGTAGCTTGTTGATCTCACTATAAGAGACAGCACTGTTAATTCAATCCCCCCTGGGAGATGCCTGTTACCAGATACCGTAAAAATTTCTAGCCTCTTTTGTCTTCCTTTGAAGGGTAGAAAGCTCAAGAGGGATGCTGTAGAGCTGTCCTTATAAAGCTACATCCAAGTACAGAAGGGGAAAGGTGTGGAAGGGCAGTTACTGCAATATAAGTAGAGTCTCAGTGCTGAGGCATGCCTAGGCAGCAGCACAGAGGATGTGCCTCCCATGTGCTGCCCCATGAAGCTTTTCCCATGCCCCTTGCTCTGGCAGGAGCACCACAGTAGAATAGCACCCATGTCAGAGAGTATGGCCTTTGATGTCCCACTGATGCCTCCTGGTCACATGGCACTTCACATAGGAGAGGAAGGAGGACTGGTAATGATGATGTTCACTGATAGCTACTGTGAGCAAAGAGGATGAGTTGCCTCTGGTGCAAATAAAGCATCATTTCTTTAAGGATACCTTTCCTTGGCCACTGACTTTGGTGTATAAGGAGGTACAAAGTCTACCTGAAGCTTTTTTCCATGTGTCCCATGAAGACTCATCCCCTTGTGGATTGCCTAGGGTTTTATCTGACAGGACACAAAAGGGTCTTTGCCTCAGACTCTAAGGGAGATGCCCTTGTGTACAGAGTAACTTATTTCAGTGAAACTGGTTGGCATCTTCATCAGACTGGGTTAAAATTCAGCACTGCATTCCAGATTTATTGCAGAGTGTAAGAGGAGAAGATGCTCACACAAAGTGTGGTGATGTAAACTGCTAAGAGGAAACTAGATCAAAATGCAGTCTCATTTTAGCTCGCTGTGTAAAGTGTTGAAATTTAGGACACACATCGTTTTTCTAGAATGCTATCTCTTCTGCAGCCTTACTATTTTCTATACTACTACCATTAGCAAATCTGCTAATCCGTGTGTTTATTTTCTTACTGTTTTTTTTTTTGCATCTCTCAACATTTTAAAATGGTTTATTTTGTCTCCACACCCCCTCACACTGCTCCTACTCACCATTATTAAATGAGGTCAGGTGTTTTTATAAGTAATTGTATCTAATTATCTACAAAATAGTTAATACTTCTAATAGAAGCTGCCTGTGTTGGTTTTCATTGGGGTGCAGGAGAGCAACAAGGTAAAGAGTTTGAAAATTAAAGCTTCATTATCATGTTCTCCCCTTTACATTCTCTGCTTGATAAATTCTTTACTGCAGGAATGGATAGAACAGAGCTCATTTTGAGATGAGCATTGTGAAGAGCTCAAGATTAGTTTTTTATCTCTTTTGCACTCTTGACAAGGTGAGGAAGGGGGAAGAAGATCATTTTGAAAAATTAGGAAAAGTAGTAATATAAAAAAGATTCTTCTTGCAACCTGCTTGCCAGATGGCCTGCCAGACACAGATAACAGACTGAGAGAATTGTTATATCTTCTTGTAAATCAGAGCTCCAAAATATGCAATCTGTGGAGTGTGTGCATAAGAGATGCCATTTGATTTACCAGAGATTGAAATAAGGGCTTCCAGAAATACAAGCAGGAAGGGCACAAAGCATGCATTGCCATGACAGAGCAACTGATATCATCTACCTGGACTTGTGCAAAGCCTTTGACACTGTCCTGCATGACATCCTGGTCTCTAAATTGGAGAGACATGGATTTGATGGATGGACCGCTCGGTGGATAAGGAATTGGCTGTATGGTTGCACTCAGAGAGTACATGGCTTGATGTTCAAGTGGAGGATGGTAATGAGTGGTGTTCCTCAGGGATTTGTACAGGTTGATACTGTTTAACATCTTTGTCAGCAACATGTGCAGTGGGATTTAGTGCACCCTCAGCAAGTGTGCAGATGACACCAAGCTGTGTGGTGTGGTCGATGTGCTGGAGGTAAGGGATGCCATCTAGAGGTACCTTGGCAGTCTTGGAGAGGTGGGCCCATGCCAACCTCATAACATTCAACAGGACCAAGTGCAAGATCCTGCACCTGGGTAGAGGCAATCCTGAGCAGAAATATAGGCTGGGCAGAGTATGAGTTGAGAGGAGTCTTGAGGAGAAAGACTTGAGGGTGCCAGTTGATGAAAACCTCAACATGAGCCAACAATGTGCGAGTGCAGCACTGAAAGCCAAGCATATCCTGCACTGCATCTACAGAAGTGTGGCCAGCAGGTCAAAGGAGGTGATTCTGCCCCTCTACTCGGCCCTGGTGAGACCCCACATAGAGTACTGCATCCAGCTCTGGAGCCCCCAGCATAAGAAGGACATGGACCTGTTGGAGCAGGTCCGGAGCAAGGCTATGGAGATCATCAGAGGGCTGGAACACCTGTGCTACAAAGACAGGCTGTGAGAGTTGGGGTTGTTCAGCCTGCAGCAGAGAAGGCTCGGGGGAGACCTTATTGTGATCTTCCAGTATCTGAAATGGGCCTACAAGAAGGCTGGGGAGAGATTTTTACAAAGGCCTGTAGTCATAGGACAAGGGATAATGGTTTGAAACTGGAAGAAGGTAGATTTAGATTGGAAATTAGGAAGAAATTATTCACTCAGACAGTGGTGAGACACTGGAACAGGTTTGCCAGAGAGATTGTGGATGCTCCATCACTGGAGGTGTTCAAGGCTGGGTTGGATGGGGCCTTGAGCAACCTGGTCTAGTGGGAGGTACCCCTGCCATGGCAGGGGGTTGGAATTAGATGATCTTTGAGGTTCATTCCAGCCCAAACCATTCTATGATTCTATGACATGTGGCTCTCAACTCCTTCAGAGAAAACTTCTTCTAAGTCTGCAGCAAGTAGAAGATGCAAATATTGTCCCTCCTGTTCTGAGGTTTCAAGAGATCAACATGTGATTGCATAGCTTGCAAAGAAGTTCCAATGGTTTCCCTGTGCCTGTGAAGAGGGATGAGGCTGCAGGGAAGTTTTTCTTTTGGGCAGAGCTATTAATTGGGTTAGGCAAATGTGTGTATTGCTGACACTGTAGTAGTTCATACCTGGGTGCAAAAAGCTCATGCCTGAGCTTAGCTACACTTGCAGAATGTGATGGCCCCCCCCTCCAGCCAGTTAAAGGTACTTAAATGCTGCAAAGCCCTGGTTCAGGAGACAAGCATCCTGCAGACAGTTAGTTAATCTTGTGTTCCATGCCTTAGTGATGCTGCATCATCAGGTACTCACCTTTTGACCTGAAGGCTTTGTCCCTTCAGACATAAACTGTGAAGTTAGCTATTGCATGACGAAGCAGGGACAGAGAGAAAATAAAGAGACTCCCTGAAGTTCAGCTTCACAAAGGGATTTGGATGCCTAATGGTATTGGTAGGCTATTATGTTATTATGACCCTTGGAATTCCAGCTTCCAAATAAATCTCTGTGCCTAGTCTTTAGAAAAGGCAGGCCCTACTGAAGAGAGGTTTGAACGAAAGTGCTGAGCAGGAAATTGTCTAAAGGCAGCCTAGAGATGACATCAGCCAAGGGAGTTGCATGCAATTCAGTCTGTCTGCAAGTCTTTTAGTGAGTTGTGGTCTAAATCTTGTTCTAGGATAGTAAACATGGAGAGTAGGAAAATGGAGACACTGATAAGAAAAAGAGCATTCATTTTTTCCCTACTACCTATAGAAAAAGCAACATGGGGGGAAGCAAAACTGATAGCTCACTATAGGGTTAATGGGAAGGCAAGAGGATAGCAAATGTGCTGATGGGAGAGCCCACTGTCCCCTACAAATTCCACCTGCTTACTGTCTTCTTTCCTTCTAGTTCCTGAGCAGTAGAAGTAAACAGAGTAAAAAGCAGCAGCTGGGATTTTTTTTGCAAGGCAACAGCACTGAGCACAATTCCTCCCTCCATATTTTATAATTTATCTGAAGGCTACAGACATCTGTTAGGATGGCCGAGGGGAGAAAAAGCATGAGAGATTTGGGCTAAATTCAGCACCACTTAGGAAAGATGCACCTGGTCTGCCATTTGTTATGTTCTCTCCTCTCTGCTTTATGATTTATATTTTATAAATCCCTTCCATTGTGGCTCCCCCTGCTTCCCTCCTTCTGTTCCAGTTTGATCAGATTGTAAAGGTTCAAAGTGTACTCCTGTTACTTTAATTAAAGTCATTTCCCTCTGCCCTCCCTGTTAGAACAGATGTATTGGAAATCCCCAGGCACCTCCTCCCTGGGCAGAGTAGGACACTAAAATGTAAAACTGCATTAAGACAAATTCCCTGTGCTAATTGCTTTTCTCTGTGCAGCAGGAATTTGCAGGAGAGAAGGCACTTCTCCCTGCTAGCAGGTCTGTTTTACCCTCTGTAGTGAGTTTGTGATGGCTACCTGAATTCCTTCTTACACCCTCTTGCCACTTGCCAAAAAGGCTCAGGATTATAGAAGCTTCAAGACATATTTGGCACGACTTGGTACCTTTACTGCCTCTCCCACCCATATCCTGGGGATCTTGTGTCACTGGCCGTTTTCTGAATTTACCATTCCATTTTCAGTGAAGAATCATGCTCGGCACATGGAGATTGTTTAGGCACCCTTATCCCTCAGCTATGTTTAAGGCTGAGAGTAGGAGAGTATAGCCTAAGGTAAAACTAGACTTGAAGCATTAAGTCGTGAGATGAAGCAGGAAAATACATTCCTATGATTACACTCAACAGAAAAGTACCAACTCTCACATTTTAGCCAGATCGTAAAGTAGCTAATTTGCCTGTATGAACTTGTCCTGGCGAGCATTTAGAGCTATATCTTTCCTGCTATTGAACTTAGCTGCCTCCTTAGCTTCCCCCTCCTCCTCAACCTTGCTTAATGGAGATTTATTCTCCATATGTTGTTTATAATCCCATGCTCAGTCTTGATGCTAATTTCCCTCTCTTGCAGCTTCTTTTAAACACTGCAGATATTATGCTGTATGCACCTTTCCTGTCTATGCTAAAAGGATAGTCCTCACAGGAGAAAAAATCCACATCTCTACAGAGGGCCATTTCATCCTGGCTAGAGCACACCAAAAGGCCTAAGCACAAACACCAACTGACCCAGGCAGCGAAACAGCTGTATGGCCAGCAGAGATTACTTTAGCAAGTCAAAGCATCATTGGCAGATGAGCAAAGAGCTGTATGGCATGGAATATAAAGCTCTGCTGGTTTTGAGGGAGTAAAGCCTAGTTATGTGCAGAGGTTAAAGGGGAAGGAGAAGATGGTGGATTTTGTCCTTACATGAAGATATATTGTGTATACTGTGTCTATACTGGCCTGTCCTGGAGCTGTGCTCCCCAGGTAGTATTCCTGACCTGTGTACACTCAATGACTCTGGATGCATGTCAGACTGTATGTTAGCAAAATCTAAAAAATGCCCAACCCTCGCAGCAGTCTCCAGCAAACACTATACTTTATGTGTGAGTAGAGCTGTTCTTGGTTCACAGCCAAGTGCCGCTCCAGAAAGTTACATCCTTTTCAGCATGATTGGATCCCAGAGTCAAACTGCTCCTTAGCCCTTCACCTCATCAGAAATGGAGAGCAGTGTAATTCCATCTCCTCCTCCAGAAGCCTATGCAGATTTACAGTAGAAAGGAGAAGGACAACAACATTAGCAAAGACCTTTCTCCCTTCTTTGCACATTCTATTCTAGAGACAGTTTTCCTCTCTAATTTCACATGGCACGATGGGACTTACCATCTGTTTCAGAGAGCCCTCAGATGAGCAAAAAACAGGCTGTGTCTTATAGCAGAAGATGAAATCTTTGAGCACCACACAGACTTCTGACAGAGCAAGGTTTTGGAAAACATTCTAATTTAACATTATAAACTGTTCTGTCCCCCCCTGAGTGCTTCCCACAGAACAGGCAAGTTTTTCATTACCAATTCTCAATCCCGGCTCCTGGTTCCCAAAGAACAATAGAAGAACTCTGTCATTCTTAGGAAACCTCCAATTTCCCTCTCCTTCCTGGCTTTTCAGAGGCAAGTATTGATTACACACCAGTTTCCTACCCACTTCCCTATTGCATTCAGATAGTCATTGACACCTAGATTCCCAGCTGTCTCGTGTCACCTTTAGTCAATGTACCATTCCTCAAAGGTCCTAAAAATTTCAAGATTGTGTCTAAGTCCTATTAAAGTCTTCCCATTTTCTCCTTAAAGGGAGATCAAACTGGACTGATCTGTGGTCTCTAACCCAAAGTCAGCATGCCCAGCACCCAGTCTGTACATTTGGAAATTTAAGGAAATTTAGACTGTCCATCAAGCTTATATATTTCATACTCAAAACATCTGGGATTGTAAGCAAGCATCCAAGACATCGCAAAAAACAATAATTTTTTATTAAGACTTATAAATTAATATTATTCAAATGTGAAATCTAATAGCCTGAAGATGACTGCTATACTAATGCATAAATATAGTGAAAAATCCAGTCATACATGGTACAAGAAAATGAACCCAATGGGAAAAGGTAGTAAACAGACAAGGGTAATGACCACTTGATGGATAGACATTATACGGGATTCCAACAACAAACACAGAATGTGCTTTCTAAAAGAATGCAAAGACAGCAAATAAGAAGGAATGCACTTAGGTATAAATTTTTCATTAGAAATCCCTTAGGCTAAAATTGGTAAACATTTCATTCCTGCCAAAAATTCTGTAACTATGCCATGCTACACCAGTGACTCCAAGTCAATAACATCAGACCACAAAACCTCATGGTTGGACATGGGCAGGTCTCTGTGTGCTATTTGTAAATATGGAAAATATCTGCAAGTATATTTTAATTTTCTCTTCAAGCCAATTGTCATTCTGGAATAAGGGGAACACGTTCAAAACTGTGTGTTTAACAGAGAAGGGAATACAGATGGGGGCATGTTCTGGAGCAAGCACTGCTGACAGATTTACAGGATAACTGATGAGGTTTTGGAAAGCAGGTTGCACAGGATACAAAGGACACCTTGTGTCTGTGAGGGCTGCGAGCACTGATGCGTACGCTGACAAGGTTTGCACAGCTTGCTTGTGTATACATTTGTGTTTGCACACTATACTGGAGGTGAGAAGAGCCAGAGCTGGCATGAAGATATGTATCTTAAATGTGACACAAAAGAGAGTTAGTGATCATATATTTGCTGGAGGATGCTACAAGCTTTGGGCATTTCTGGAGCTTTACAAGCTGATTTAATTGCTTCCTCTTGTGAATTTGCTTCTTGCATTTCTTTGGTTTTGTTTCATGCGTGGTCAGAGATGGATACTTTTTTTTGAGTAAAACCCAAACATAATAAATTGGAGCTCTCTGAGTAATGAAGGTGTCTGTGGGCTGTATTTAATGAAAAGAAAAATCCTAGTGGGAAGAGGAAGAAAAGATTCAACTGTGTGGATATGCAGGGTAGTCACACTTTTCTTTTTTTCCTCTGTCTTTTTTTTGTTTTTTGAGATTTGCCGCCTTCTTGAGAAATGTCTTGTGCCAAGAAAATGACTGTGTGCCTTATTGGTTTTGCCTGCCTGGCATTGTATAGGTAAAGATCATATGGAATCATTGAAAACTGTGCTTTCTATTTTACTGCAAATACCAAAAAGTGAATGCTGCTTCTGAAAAGCCCAGCTCCTGGGGCTGAGAGAATCTCTTAGCAGAGGGGAAGTTGGACAGAAAGAGCCATTTGGATTATTTAATGTATGCTGCATCCATCACTGGCAACCAGAATGATCAACTACCAACTTTGTTAAGAGTTGAGGTTTTTTCCTTTCCCCTGTCACACTGTTGACTAGGGACTATCCTCCAAATCGATTTGATCTTGTATCGACATCCTTTAGATTAGGCAGACAGTAGTCTCCCTTCCTACAATGTTTATCCACGTGATGTATTGCTAGACAGCCATCACATTCTCTATCAGTCCTAAATAAGAGCTAAATAAGCCAAACTGATTCCTGTCTTATCTAGAGGAAGGCTTCAGTCTTCCTCTCATGTTTCTGTGCCTATTATAATTCAAATTTATTCATCGTCATCATGGCTAACCAGAAATGGACACTGCCAAGCTGTAGTCCTTGATACTAACCTTGCCTCAATACATCTTGAGATCACAGCTCTTTATTCCTCTCATACTGGTGGGTCATAGACATCCTGTATTTGTAAGTCATTCACAAGACTTCCCTCAATTTGAACTGTTGACTTCAGTGTGTGACTTTATATTTTACACTATTCTTCTTGGTGATTTCAACTTTAACAGGTTCTCTTTTGTCCATGCTCTCCTCTTTATTCTTTAAGTTTATTGCTTGCAATGCTTCCCCACCTTTCCTTTTATATATATCTGTCCTACACAAAATATGTCCCTCAGGACAAGCAGCAATGGGGAGGTATTAGGGTGGAGATAAGAAAGAGAAAAACCTTCTGGGCCCCTTAAGGACCACAGAAGATCTGTATCTTCCCCTGGAGGACAAATCAGAGCTGATTTGTTAGCTTTTGCTAACTCTCATTTGTTTCAATACATGATTTATCACCGGGATCTCCTCTCACATCTCTGAAACAAATGCCAGATGCTTTCCATGCTTGCTTATTTCTCCAGCCACTTCAGATGCAGCCAGCATCAATTCCAATATCTCAGGGCGGGCCCTGTTTGCACAGTCTGACAATAAAATCTATATCTTTATTCATAGCATTTAGTGAATTCATAAAATGGGGTCGATGGCATCCTAAGGGTTATTTCATCAGTTTTAAGCAGGTCCTCAGAATGCAGATGGGTGCAAGCCCAAGGGAAGCCAAGACCCCTATTACTGTGGTGGCACAGTGAAGAACTGGTATGCAAATTAGAAAATTGGGCCAGGAAGCTTATCTCTAAGCAAATGGTGTCTAAGCACTGATTCTAACTTTCCTCTACAAAGAGGTGCAAAGAAGAAAGATGGCTTAGTAGCCTCCCTCTCTGGGTTTTTCTCCATCAGGGTGTAAGGCTGAGAGTTAAGTGCTGGAGCAGACTAGGATGGGGCTTGGAGGTACAGTAATTTTGAATTTCCTCAAAGGAAGCAGACACAGCTATAATTTTTGCTGTGAATTTTTCCTCCCTCCCCATGGCTGGAACATGGTAAAGTGTGTATCCTTTAGAAAGAAAGACTGAGATTATGTGTTTCTAGGGGTGACATTAGGGGACTGGGAGCATGTAGCTCACTTTGAATGTTGTGTATCCACTTCAGGACACGTCATGCAGGTGTGCACATGATACTGTAGAGTCCAATTGGGTTGCCAGTCTTCCTCTGAGTCCTAAAACATTCTGTGCTAGTTGCTGGAGTACTTACTACTACTTCAGGGGCAGCCTCCCCTCCACAGCTACCACTTCAGTAGCTGTGGGGCTACAGCCTCTGTCAGATCTCCTGATCTCTTTTGCAGTAAAAGATGCAGGTTTGAGATCCAAGGAAAGAAAGGAACTTAAGGGGAAAATAAAGCCTCCTAGGGTGTGAGGGCAGATAAATTTTATTTCAGTTGTATACAGACTCCTCGTGACTATTCCTCCATGTATCCTTTGTGCTATTGATGTGATAGCACGTCTTATGTGTATTTAAAAAAAAATAATAATCAAACATAGCATTGATTTTTAGAGGGAAAATGGGAAGGAAAAGCGAAAGGCAATACATCAAAACAGACAGTCACTCCTGAAAGAAAGACCTCTAGAATGCGAGTGCTGGAAAAGCTTCCACTTTGCCCACAATTTTAAATTGAGTGAACAAACCCTGATGATGATATCACTAATTTACCAGGTCTTTTCAGCTTGGGAGATGACAACACACCAAACTACACGCTATGAAATCATGCAAGGTGCAAGGTAGCAAGTGAAGAACTTCCAGCAAGGTGTCATTAAGCAGAGTTTCTACTCTTCCACAATTGCTCAGCCACCCCACTGTCCTCTCTAGGCCACTGTCACCTCATTTGACCACTATCATACCACTTGGATTTGTTTTTTTCCCAGTGTCTATTCAGAATTTCCTTTATTGCTTTGTAAGTGTTGAACAGAGTGGAAAAAATCTCCTTCCTTCACCTTCAGGCTACACTCTTGCTAAGGTAGACCATTGTCAGGTTGGCCTTTTCCACAAGGAAACATAACTGACTTGTGCACAACTTATCCATTGAGAGGCCCACATCTCCCGGCTTACACCAGAACTGAATTTCTTGTACAGAACAGGAAGTGGTACCATTTGGGGTATTCATTTCTGTGAAGTGAACAAGGAAAGGTTAAGTAGGTGATAAGCACCTCTTTCAAGCATGCCCTGTGGATTTGAACCCAGGCTCCCCAAAACAGAGGAATTTCTGTGTTCTTCTATGTGCCAGGAAAAAATCTTTCAAGAAACTTTGTTATGTTGCTTCCCTCACAGATCCCCAGGATTTATAGCTTTAAATGCTTTTATGCAGGGGGAAAGAAAAGGAACCATCCTTAGCATATTTTAAAAGACATTGGAGTGCTTTTTCATCTCCATTACTGAGAAATTGAGTCATCTTCACTCTACATAAATTCTGTCTGTGAGAGCTTTTGTTCAAATGATATTTGCTACTTAACAACATTTGATTTAGGGAGGGACTATGCATAGAAGAGATGGAAGGGAAATATTAGCATTTCATTGGAAATTTTAATATAGACATTAAACAGCACCAAACCCCAGACAAGTTGGTGCTTTTATTAACTTATACTCCTAGGCGTTAAATGCTTTTCTTCTACTGTTGCTCCTTCTTTTCCTGCATTCTTATTACTCTAGCTCTACACATCACACCCTTTTTCTTCTATGTGGGATTTCTAAATGATATCATTCATTATTTTTTCCACAGTACCTATGTTGGATTCATGGACAATGTGGTGTCTATAAAAAAATGAAGCAAATAACAGTGACTATCTCCAAGCAGAAAGCAGATGAGCCTTTCCCACATGGCTGTAGTAGGACAGTGTGCACCATACTGATGAGATGTGAGACTGCCACTGAGCCTCAGTCAAAGTACACTGTTACTTGCACTTCTGCTCTTAGACCTTCATCCAGTCCTGTTGGTCCCAGCTTGCAGTAAGGATCCCAGACAAAGGCTCCTTTTCATCTTCGTGTGTCAGAAGGGTCACCCAAGAACACCTCTCCTTTGCAAAGACCACAATGAATTCTGAAGCCAAAGCTGATTTGTCTGAATCCACTTAGGAATGTTACCAAAGTAACGCATAATAATGATACACATTTCATTCCCTATTCTTATCATTGCTTTAGTCTTTGTGACCAAAAATTGGTTTTAGCCTGAAAGATTATAAAAATGTGGGGGGCTTTATACAGTGAAACAGCAATATCAGGCCAATACCAATAGGGAATGGCTTCATAAATCCATATAAAACCATTAGAAGTCACCAAGTCTGACATCAGATTAAAGATGTGGAACTTCTCTGAGAAATTCTGGCTTGAACTGAGAAAAAAAAAATTAAGCTTGACTTAAAAATTGACAGAAGTGAAGAAATTACCATCAGCCTTCGTCATTACTCTCAGCTGATAATGATCCTCAATCTTCCAAACTACCATATTAATTTCAACCTGATTGTATCCACTCCATGCTTCCCAGCCGTCAGAATTTGGTATCTCTGCATGAAATGTGGTGAAAAGTTCTTATGCAGCTATTTCCTCTTTCTCTCAAAACCAAATCCATTGCTTCCCTATTTCAGCCTTCTAGGAAGAAAAACATTGTTTGACTCAAACAAAAAAAGCCCTCTGGCTTTTGTTAGTCCTTTTTGAATTATTTCTTGCTGATCTGCCAGGACTCAAGATAAAGTCTTCATTGATGATGCCTCTGATTCATTGATCTTTACAGCAGGCTCACCCAGAACCTGTTGCTGTCACTGGTAAGGAGTCACACAGACAAATAACACGTTTACGCCACTGATGAAACTCAGCTTAGTAACTACTCCTGAGGGAGCCAGTGATTCAAGGTTCGATACAATGGAGGAGGGTATTCCGCTTGCAAATAGTTTCCAGCTGTTCATTTAGATGTGTATGCTAAACACTATTAAAACTGAAAAGATGCTGAAATGCAAAAGCCAAAGAGGTGAAAAATATAAGTAGTAGTGTGAAAAAAAATCAAATAAAAAACAATCAGGACTATTGTTAGACATTCTTTGCAAAAGTGCTTCTTCTCTCAGAAGACCAAAAAACCACACAAGAACAAAATATTAAGAATTCTGAAAGAAAGAGTTAACAGTTTCAGATCAGTTCTTCAGTGCTGTATAATTCTCCATCACTCACTATTACTGTATTTACACCTCCCACACAGCCTTTCCTTTGCCTCTTGTTTTGTGCTTTAAAAGAAATGCTCTGTTGGATTTCTACTGTTGACTTTATATGTTGTCTTTTAAGTGTGTAGAACATATTTTGAAAGAAACATGTCCCAGGGTACATCAAGCTATGTCAGACTGTGATAGGTTTTCTCATAGTGTGCTAAGCTGGTGAAGCAGAAGAATTTGCTTATGGTGAGGACTAAAATGATTGATCTGTTTGGTGGCTTGAAATGTGTTGATTATAGGGTGTTGTAGGCTTATGTGGGTGTATGGACAACTTTCTAGTTAGTATTTCAACATATTGTATAGTAGCTAGCATAAGCAACAGGGATATTTTTAGCATCCACAATAATGTACGTTTCAGCTTTAGCACATTAAAATCCCCTATTTCCTGTTTAAGGGATCTATTTCTAATCACCTACTAATAGTCTCTTTTGATATCCATGCGCATTTTAGAAGAGAGTTTGAGAATTAATATAAGATAATTGTACTTCTGAGGTGAAATAAAAATCAGACTGGAAAGAAGACATTTTTAAGGCATTATGAAGTGAAGGTAATTAACCTTAACCACTTTTCACTTAACTAATTAATGGCTTACCCCTAAAGTATTTATAAAATAAATATGGTGGACTCTCTGATGATCTGCAGGCTTTAAATTACACTCAAAAACCTTTCTAAGAAGTACCCTCCAGATAATCAAGTAGCTATGGACTTGCTATGGAAATTGCAAGGAGAAGTTTCATAGTTAAGTAGAAGACTAAGAGATCAAATAACATTCTTTGTAATTCTATTATTCAGAGCTTTCACAGAATCAAAGAACTTTCTTCTGCAGCTTTCCAAGCTCTTAAAAAAATGAATACATTAAACTTAATCATGGACACATCAACCTCACTTTTTTTAAGCTGGGCAAACTGAGGCACGGTGAAGTTGCAAGGCTGGTACTTTCAGAAGTGGGCTGGCATGCTGGGTGCAATCTCTTCAGGATGTTCAGCCTTTGGTGCACAAAGGGGGATTAGACATCTCATAGTAAGCTGTCTGAGCTCCTATGTTCCACCTGCACAGTGGAGGAATACATGATAGCAGGAGACTGACATCCTTACTTCATCCTTTTCCCTTTTATTCTTCTCCTGTAGTGACACACAGAGCTTAGCATATTGCTCTACGTGCTGGCAACTATGATTCCAGATGACTGAGTGGATCTGTCAATGTACTTCTCAGCCTCCTGAAAAGAGACACTCTGTGTTCAATGGGTGGATCAGAAGTCCACTCAGTAGACTGAGGAAGGCCAGACAGAGTAATGAAAAGCAAGAGTGAATTGTGAGGTGCCAAAAACACTGCTTCTGCTGCCAAAATCTAAGACAATCTTCTTCTTTTTCCCCTGTCTCTTATTCAAGGTCAATCCACACAACCTTACACATGATGCTGTGACAATCATTTAACCACCAAACTCTAGAAATGCATTAAAAAGAAATACCATAATAACCTGGAGCCCTGTCTAGTCCTGTAATTTGGCCTTTTAGCTTGCCTCACAGTGCTGTCCCCAAGCATAGACGGATGTAGGCTGCCTGCGTAACATTTTTGGCCTTCTCCCCTGAGTAACTGCTCTGGCCAAGTTTTCTCATCAGTGATCAATGATCACCAGACCAGCAAATGGGACATATGCACCCAGCAGCAGATGGCAGTGACTGTACTCAAGCATAACAGCTCTTTGAACGCAGAACTGGCTGCAGAGGGAAGCAGCCTGTTCAGGCCACCTAGATGCAACTCTTCCTCTGATCTGGCCCTCAAGTAGAAAGCATTTTGCTACCTGCTAAGACATCTGAACATCCTACTGAAGGTCTGGAGCATTCTTTGCTGTATGCTGGAAAAGTTCTAGGGAAGCAGAAGAGTTTCTCTGGCTTCTGCTTTCTAGGACTCCATAGACAGCCCTTCATTTAGGTGAATCCATAGTGTCTGGTGTATGCCAGCAGGAAAAATGTGAAGCCTGGACTCTGTAGCACTATTCCCTCTTCATCCCAGAGATATACCGTCAGGACAAGAAGCCATATCTGTGATTCTAGAGGAAGCACTAACCTTTGAAGGACCCTAAAGATCTGAGAGCTGACAAAGGCTATTTATGTACTCTACAGTCTCCTATTTGTCCATATATTCTACTTCCAAAACCTCCTGGTAAATCCCAAGAGCCATCTTCAGCATTTTCTTCCACGTTTCTCTGAAGGGGGGTAATTAGCTTACTGCTAAGGGAACTAACTGTTCTTTATTGTTATATTAGGACATTTTGAGAATCATCCAGCCCTGCTTCATCTAATTGTACTCTTCTTGAATGTGGCAGATAATTCCTCCTCTGCTAGTGCTTAATAGCTGTGAATATAGAGGAAGCATTTTTTGTTTGTTTGTTTATATTAGGTAGCAGCTTTGGTTATGGGCTAGAGCCCCATTATGCAGGGAGTTGTAAAAACAGCATTCACAATAAGCTTGTAGACATTTATCGTATCCCTCAGGCATTTGGCATGTTGTTCTTTAAGTGGAGGAGTTTGAAAGCAGATCAAACTAATCTACTTTATAATTCATATCTTTGGATAATTTTGATTAACTCCCATAATAAGGAAGTTTGAGAACATCCCCACAGAAACAGACTCTGAAGCAATTTGTCTGCATCCACCTCATAAGAAGATGTCCAGAACAATAGCCAGTATTTTCGGTATGCTCTCAGGAGTGCCCCACAGGGGTCTGCTAGCTCTGCCCTGTGACACAAAGTCTCCATTTGTGCTGTCCAGTGTTTCCACAGGTCTCTTTTGACATTAGCAAACGAGAGATGAAGTTGTATTATGAAGATTGGTGTAAATTTCATGAGTATGCTGTCCTAAATTGAAACAGCCTCTCCCCTTCTCATACCTGCTGGCAATTAAAGAGGTGTAAGTGCCCTACATACCCACACTATGGCAACATTGGTGAGTCAATCTAGGTGAGGTGCTTACAGCACAGCATTTGAGAACATGTGGAGGGAGGAGGTGGAATTGTGGAGAAATGTCAGGAACTTGCAATAGCCCTGTGGTTTGCATATTGCCAAGTAGAACAGAAGGTCCAGAGAATGCCAGTTTAGTTGAAGACGAGTGTGAGGCAGACTGTGAGGCAGGCCTGGTCTTGTAAGACAGTAAGAAGACTAGAGAGGCATTCCTTCTTGTTTAAATTCAGCCTCTGCCTTCAAAGAACTCATTTAAAAAAAAAAAATGTCTGCCTCATCTAGCACCTCCTATGAGAGACATCAAAGACATCATCTATGGAGCAAATTATTAGGACCTACTGCAACAGAAGCAATCACTCATCTGCAAAACAGGAACATAATACAAAACAGGCTGAGAATCCCTGCTGTAGAATTAACTGCAATGGATGCAAACCATTTTTTTTCATGTCTGCATAAAGCACTCAGGGTGTTTTTGCATTCCATCTGTATTATCTGTAGCAATGGTCTGTTATTCAAAGGTAGATTAAGTTAAACTTCTCCTCCTCCCAAGTGGCCATTCCTTATAACTAGAAAACAATCCCAAAGTTAAGGGAATTGAATGGAAGATTTACTGCTCACATTTAGACCATAGTTTTAACTTTTGTGCAAGCAATAATAAGGAATGATTCAACTGGAGATCTGAAACATATGTTTATTGCAGAGGGACACAATTCCATTTTAGAAGGAAAAAAAGTCTTTAAAAATAACTTTTATAACAAAGCTTATTGGTCCACATTTAAAGTAGACTGTAAAACTAATTACAAACAGCTATAACATTGCTATTTTCAGAGTATGTAAGTAACAATTGTATGTAAGAGCTCAAGTTGTGCCTACAATGTTGTTCCACTAGATATGGTAAAAAAAAAACAATGGAGATGCTATCTTTCCAAAACCTACATTTTAGTGGCTTTCTCTGATGGAGTGCCTAGTTAATAATCTGGGGACACCTCAAAATAACCTGGTCAATCTCTTAAGATAGAGTAAATTGAGTGGTTTAATATTTGTGCATGATTGCCCTAGATCTTGTCCCAACATGAAAACCTAGACCCAGACTCCTGTTTCCACCAGGAGGAACAGAGAGATGATCTATACTTCTTAGCAGAATATCTAGCTACTTATCACAACAAGGATGATACACAAGAGGTGAAAAAGCAAAGCCATCAGTCAATGTCTTATCTCAGTTATAAAATTGCTTTGGAAATTTGCATTTTTGGTCTTCCAGAAATATTTATGGCGTGGAGATAAGAAAAGGAGAAGGAAGTTGGAATAGCCATCTTAACAACTCTCAGACCTTGGGAAAATATTTTCTTCTGACTCCGGAGTACATTTCACTTTAAAATGTACATTTCACGCTTTAAAATTGCCTTTAACAATGTGTTTCTACTAATACTGTAATGGTGTTCTAGTTGTAAACCAGGGTCCTGGTGTCTTGTGGTTTTGGAAAACTACTGTATTAAAAATTTACCTCCAAATAATTGACATTGCTTTTAGCTTTTCCTCAACAAACTACCCCAGTGTCATCCTCCTCATTTTGACTTTATAGAAACAGTATGCACACTTTTTCCTAGCTTGCTTGTTTGATGCCTAGGTCACTTTTTCTGTCAGACTATATTTATTGAATAAAACTGTTTTTTCCCCTTCTCAAGATACAGTCAAAAATGTAGAGCTCCTAGTACAGGGATGTTGGTTACTAGGAAACACAGTCTCCAGAGAGTAGAGTAGGAGAACAAGCCTTGGACTACAAAGATTTATTTTGAGGAGGATCCTACAACAAGGATTTAAATTAAAATAATAGTAATCTAAAAAAATGCCTTTGCTGAAGGACAAGTTTAAAGACAGAAGTGGATATCTGTAAGAGTCTTATGACAGTCTTTTCCTCTTGTCCTAGGAAGATGTTTTATGCAATTGTCCAAACTTTGAGAATTTCACTCAAGAAAGAAAACACTCTTGAATAGAAAAAAAATAAGCTCCAGGGATTCTGCTGAGGATTTTTCTGTTCTTTGTCAGGAAAAACTCTGCTGCACAGATCTGTGCACAGTCATGACACATACAAGACCCCTTTATCTACATGGACTTATGCTGGTTAATACCTTAAATCTCAGATGGTGATTGGGTGCATGAACATGGCTTTAGAATATGACTATTGTCAATATTTGTGATTTTCTCAATTATTGCCAGCTAATGGGCAAAATAAGACCACTAGAATTGAGTTTAAAAAAAACCAACAAAGAACCAAAACAACCAACCAACAAACAAAAATACCCCACTAAACCAAAACCAATGCATAAGGGAACCCAAAAAAGAAAACCCATCCAAGAATGGCAACAGTACTCTGTATGACCGATGCTTGCATTTTACGCTTACTCAAAAATGGCAATATAAGTTAGGTGAAGCCTTCTGGGAGAAAAGGCAACAACATATCTTGGGGAAGAGATGCTCTAGACAAAGGTATGTGGTAGAGAAATGAAATAAAGATCATATGAAAGAGTTCATGGAGATACAGTGAGACAACTAAGAGGAACATGGGAAAGACCTTCAGCCGGGCCGTAGACATGATGGAAAGAGACACTTCCTAGGGACCAGAAAATACTGCAGAGCCGGCTGTAATTCCAGAAGTTATTGTGCAGATTGAAACCAAGCGTTGAAGCCTGCCTGCAAAGCCACAGTGGTCAAGAGGACGGTTGTGTATAAGCATTATTTCTAGGCTTTTTTTCCTAGTCACCGAGTTAACAACTATTTTAATTAATAGCTTAATAAAATGCAGCTTCCTTGAGTTTAAAACGGTTTTGGTCTTCTTTGGGATGGCTTCCTATGAGGAGAAGTTCTGGGCACAGTTGCACTTGATTGACTAGGAGCCCTGTCACAATTACAGGTTTGAGATATATTATCCAAAGCTCCAAAATGACTCCCTGGCTTTCCTATGAGAAAGCCCACAACACCCCATTGGTATGGGCTGAAATTCCTTGATGTGGCCTGGAAAATAAGCAAAATAGGAAATAATCCAGCCAGGAGTCACTGAACCAAACTTCATCCAAAATATTTACAGTATTAGAGCAAGGCCCAAAGTACTGATGTTTCTGCATTACTTATTTAGATCAATATATTTTAGGAAGAGAGTTACAGGGGAAAGGCTTCTCTTTTAGCCTCTTGTAAATTTACCATCACCAAACAACATGGTACATGTTCCAAGGAGATTTGAAGCGAATGAAGAGTCTGTTGTTCAAGTGGCAAGAATGTCATCACAATAATAAATAGATCCCTCTTGGACCATTCCTAGAGAGACTGTCAGTTGATAACCTATTATGTCTGGTCTGCAAGGACCATGTAAGAAAGCACTGCCTCTAGCTAGTTGTTTTAGATGTAATTAGTGTGTGTGGGATGCTCTCATGTTCTAAAACACAAAGTGGAGGTAACCGCAAGAGCCAGCTGGAGCCTGGCCCTACAAAGTTAGTGCCAGGCAGTTTGAAACAAACACTAGTCTTTCCCACCCAGCAGTTTGCAGTGCTAAACACATCAAAGGCAGGCAGGCAGCCAGAAGCAGGCTCATGAAGGTATATACATATGATGATATGATGTGCTAGATACTGGAACAGGAGGTAGTCTTAATCTTGACAAATTGTTCCAAGGTGAACATAAGAATAGAAAGCTCTCCGACTCTTAGTTCCAAACAAATACAAAGAAGATAGTGGAAAAAAAAGAAAGTTTTTAGGTCTGTGAGCACCAAGATAACAGTTCTGAAAATGTTCATGGCCTCTCTTGGAATAAAGATTTGAAGCCTATAGAGTAGGAAGGCCTCATGCACCCCTTTGCGCTGAGGAGACTGAAATGCCTCTAAAATGGCAAGAGCTTCTCTTACATTCTGACCTCAAAGGAGAATGTCTGGAGAAGTTGTCCAGGTTACAGAGAAGGTATGTTCCTACATACCTTTGAAGACTGGTGATCCATTTCCATAGTAAAGAAAACCAAACACAGTGGACCCAGGAAAATTGAGGGACATCAATAAATCAAGGACAATTATCCTTGGGTCTGTTGTGGTGTATCTCGGATACTTGCAAACATACTTTCTTGTTTTAGTCAAAGTAGCAAATTGTGCAGGAGATATGAAGGATCTGCAGTTAAACAAAGAGGCCAGGAAAGATAATGCCCTTAAGAAAGGGATTCATTAGCATACACAGAGAAAGAGGCAGTGTCCCATGTGCTCATCTGCTGGGGTCTCCAAGGAAACGGCCTTAGTTACTGAATCTGTGGATGTATCAGCAGACGTTTCTTCCCCCATCTTCAACAGTTAGGACAAGACAATATTCTGTGAGTCTTGTCTTAGCGATAGCATCATGAAGTTCAAAAAGCCTGACAAATTATTGCTAACAATGTTAAGGCCCAGTGATTGACTTAGCAGCTCTATATGAGAGCAAACCCAGTGCTATATTAGCAGGAAAAATTTAGAAATTGCAAGAATTTAACATCAAAATCTTATCAACCTTGTCAGTCACCTGCTTTGTCCTCCCAGAATTAATCAAAGTAAGGTCGCATGAGTCCAGAAACAAACTACTTTTGAAATTTTGTCTGTCCTAGAAAAGGATAAATTGCTAGATTTTAAGATGGAGGTGACTGCTGCACTGCCAGCCCTTTTCCCTAGCACTATCTTTTTCTTTATGTACCCGAAGTGTCCTGAGGAAAACTTCAAAAGACCTCAAAACCTAAGACAGCTCTGTATTTTGAGTTTTACCTAAGCTCCAGCATTCATTATATCAGTGTTATCTAATACGTAACCACAAAAATTTTCAAGAAAAACTTTTATGAACCTTGGAGAAGGCACTACTTGTCATTAGGAGAAGGATTCTCCTGAAAAAAGACACCAACTTCGATTCAGAGTAGTTCAGAGGCAGTGGCCATAACAAACCAGAAATAACCATAAAACCCAGGGGAACATTCTGACATGGAGATGAAAGTTAAGTATGGGCAGGTGATCAACAAAGTTATAGGCTACTTATACATGATCAAGGCCTGAAACCAAGATAAGGCGAACCTCCTTTTCTGAATGAGCTGTGCTCCTCATCTAAATTTTTAAAAGGTGCCTGGGCTGCTCACTGTCTGTGTCATGGTAATTATTCATGCATATTCCTGCCCTGTGGAAAACGCAAGTTAATATGTCATCTTTCAGCCTTCACATAATGAGATGAAGCTCAACTTATCTTTGATTAGCTGCAGGCTAATGCACACAGACCATGGCAAGGGATCATCTGATGCTGTTACCCTTGTTCATGAGACTGAAAGCTTCCACTCAGGTGCTTAAAAAAAAAGGCAAGCTGACAACTGTCAATAGCCATTAGTAATTGTTTTTTCAGGGATAATGATAAGGTGATGAAGTCGAATGTCACAGTAGTGAAGTCTCAAATGAGCCACGGGTTTGGATATATCATCAAAAATAGATCAAAACTACTAATTTGAAAGTGAGCTGTTTACAGATACCTGAATCTATGAAACTCGTTGCAAGTACCCAGATTTGAGTGTACTTTGGACTTTGAAAAAGGTTGTTGATTTTTCCAGGTGGTTCCAAACCTCTCAAATAATAGATCAACACTATCTCCTCCTGAACACTTGGCACTCATGCAAAGAAAAGGCAGAGATTTTGAAAATGTTACCTAAGTGAATACTTACTGAACTGTGTGAGCTCCTAGCGAGTCCAGGACAGGATGAGGCACTGGCCCCACACAGCTCTCTAACCAGCTAATGAAACTGCAACATTAAATAGTGATAGACTGCTGCCCTGAAGATCCCTTTAAACCAGGCCTGGTGAGACCATTAGCAAACACCAGCTACTTAAGCTGTATCATTACCTTCTCCTTCTAGGGAGCAGACATGGATGATGCTCTGCCAAGTAGGGTCAAATCCTGTTTGATTAGTGTCCTAAGAGTCTTGGACATTTCCTAAGCAAGGCTGAAGGATGTTTTGCATGAGGCCATCATTACAGAATAGCCCCTCCAAGCACTTAATCACATGGTTTCAGTTGCTATGCTGGTTCTGCTAAAGGGAAGGGGGATATTTTGGTGGGACAGAGCTGGGATAAAAGGTATGAAGCTGCTCCTCATTTGATACAAGCAGTTGTAGAATACAGCTTCTCTGTGCATTACTTATCACTGGCTATTGCAATAGATTTCCTATGGTTGCAGTATGATAGAGCAGCCCTTTTAATTTATGCTTACAAACAGCTGGCTGTCCCCACATACCATCTGATGATTAGAGAAGAGTCCTTACTTACCCTTTGTGGGAAAATGATGCGCGATAGCAGGGGAATTAGAAAACCCTGTTTCCCCAAAGTTAGGCTCACATCTTGACATGAGCTGCAGTGGCCTTCAGTGAGACACAGTTGCTGAAACCAGGAATGGAATGCGGTTGCCATGGATAAGGCCTGCTCTGGCTGAACAGAACGTGCAAATACCCCTGAAATGGGGAACAGGGTGTTATGAAGGTAACACAGCTGCTCTCTGTTATCAGGAATGAGAACAATAGAGATTGTTCAGTTTCAACAGAGCATGTTGAGGTAGCCACATGACTGCTGTCAAGAAAGATGGACTGCACATGTTGCCTCAACGATGATGGTGAAATCATGTTTTTTAAGCAAGAGATTTTAATCCAATCAAAATAACACAAATATATAACTAGAGTCATTCGGACTCCACCTAAGGGTAAAGATACCTCATAAAAGGTGATGGATTGAGGGGAAAAATGGGGAGAAGACTTCCATTGAAACTTCTGGGATCAGTCAATGGGCTGAACCTATCTTCCACCCCTCATAGGGACTCCTATTGGGTAAGAATCCTGGGTTATGTGCGCTTAAGTATTAAATGTTAGACTAGCTATTAATGGTTATCTATACCTAGGTTTGTTAAATAGTATTTGTTAAATTTGTTAAATAGTATTTTATATAACTTATTTATGCAGTCAGTCACTATCACCGGTATCCTCGAATCTGTGTATTGTCACGAGCATATACAATAAAGTGCATTAGTTATAGCTATAAAAGTTTCTGGAAACCTTAATTTTGAGACATAAGGGATCTTATCTAAGTGTCGCTGCTGGTAAGACAGTCACCCTCCAATCTAGCGAGCTGTCAGTAGGGATGTGTTTTCCAGTGCTGCTGTTTGTTCGCCTAACAGGCTGGGCAGATTGTGAATGGTCTGAGAAGATCCCCCTCCTCCTTAACAGGAGTGTGGCAGGCGGGTTAGGCTCAAGGGTCCTCTCTCTCTCTCTCTCTCCCTTTCCTGGGAAAGTTAATTGATATTCACAGGCTGAGCAGGATTGAAAAGGGTCTGAGGTGATCCCCCTCTCTGTCTCTATATTTTGGCCTTTTTCGTGACACCCTTTCCTTCTTTCTTCCCAGTATACTTCATGTCTCTCTGCCATAGTCATGCAGAGGAGGACACTCTCTCCAGGTGTAAAATCTGCAGGCACTGGCTGTAAGCACATAAATCGGCAAGCAAACATTACTTAGTATGAACTGTGATTTCTACTAAAAGCAATCCAGAGTGTGTGTCCATGTACCTGTGTGTGTATGTGTAAAGAAGAACATGGCTGTTGTCTCTCTAGACTTCTGCAAGGCGTTTGGCACAACTCCCCACAACATCCTTCTCTCTATGGATTTGATGGGTGGGCTCTTTGCTGGATGAGGAATCGGTTGGATGGTCACATCCAGAGAGTAGTGGTAAACAGCTCAATATCCAGATGGGACCTGGGGACAAGTGGTGTCCCTCTGGGGTTCGGACTGGGAACAGTACTGTTTAATACCTTCACCACTGGCATAAACAGTGGGATCAAGTGCACACCCAGCAGATCTGCAGATGACACCAAGCTGAGTGGTGTGGTTGACACACCTGAGGGACCTGGATCCCATCCAGAGGGACCTGGACAAGCTTGACAAATGAGCCCATGTGAACATCATGAGATTCAACAAGGCCAAGTGCAAGGTCCTGCAGCTGGGTTGGGGCAATCCCCCATACCAAAACAGACTGTAGGATGAAGGGATTGAGAGCAGCCCTGTGGAGAGGGACTGGGGGCTAGTGGTGTGCTTGCAGCACAGAAGGCCAAGCATATCCTGGGCTGCATCAAAAGAAACATCTTTATGGGATTCCCCACCCAAAAAAGACTGTCTGCCTTAGATTAGCTTTGCCCCGTAACACAGGCATAAAACTGTTTCTGTGGAATGAAACACCCAGTATTTATACTTGTTAGGGCTTACTGGCATTGATGAGATGAACTACACAACGCATAAAGCACAGGAGTGCTTTTCATTTCCATTCCTGATAACAAAGGAAGAGGGCTTCACAAATATTTTAAAACAGAGGAGTCTGGCAGCTGCCTAAATGTGTCAGCAAGTCTCCCACCTGGAGGCACAAGCCACACCAAGCAAGGGCATCTGCTGCACAGCAGTGAGGCACCTCTGTGTTTCAGAAGAAGGTACTGTGTTAAAAAAAGGCAGCAGCATCAGTTCTGCATTAAAGCAGGACTCTCCAAAAGAGGGTGAATGTCCATTAAAGGAAATTCAGAAACTTTCTGGAACAGGCAAGAATATCTGAGCCAAAGAGTCTAAATTTACAAATAAAACATCAGAGTAAAGTTAGTTTTTGGCAAGGGAAATGCACCTCAGCTGTGTATTAATTAACCAAGCCTTTTACTTTAGGGAATAAAATACTGCCCTTTGCTGTTTGCAGCACTTTCTGTTAACCCAGTCTCTTTGTATATCCTGAACCTTTTGAGCAACCAAAGCTTTAAATTGACTGCTAATTTTGTGTTGGGTCAAGTTAATTTTGAAACCAGATTAATTAAAGCAGATGAAGCTTTGTTTATCCATTATTCATGAAGTTCATTGGAACACGAGAGAGTGCATTAGCTTTATTTAGGATATTACTTTGCTTTTATGAACTCTTTTTTTTTTTTTTTTTTTCCTCTAACTGCTCCTTTTGAGCAGGAGTTCAGCTTTGTGTTGTTGGCTCTTTATTTTATTTTTTTTTGTGCTTTGGTGGTCTAGGGCAAACACTGTAATTAGCAGATTTTCTTGCTCCAAAAAGCTGCTGTGGACAATCTCCATCAGCAACTGCTTCTCACCATAATTCTGCAGGGGGAGAAAAGAGCATGTGTGCATGCTGAGCAAGGATCTCCCACTCATCCTCTCCTGCTGCAGTTGGAGGCTGCAGAGAAGGGTGGATGTGCTCACTCAGCATCAAAGCCAGAAAATCCACAGGCAATCAGAAGAGGCTGCTGGATAAATGAACTAGAACCACCTAACTGTGGGCATTTGAGTGTCACTGTGGATAGTCCAGTGAAGAATTCTTTTCCCCTCAGAGCAGTGATTTATAAAAGCCAAGATAGACATGTGAGGGTGTGAAGTACAGGCTAGAAACTATTACTGGAGCTATTACAGTGCTCTTTGCACAAATGGTGTATCCCCTCTGGGTATGGTTTAGTTCTAGTAGCTCTGTCTAAAACGATGTATTGAGACCTGAAATGCTTCTTGTCTCAGAAACTAATGACGTTTATGAGCAAGTGGAAGACTGGAACTCCTCACAGTAAAGAGGACAAAGATAGAGCTTTGCTCAAAACTTGCAGTAACATCATATTTGTAAATAAAATTAGCTAAGCAAATGTAAGTTTAAACAAAGGAAAGGTTGGAGACTAAATTAAATTGGACTTAATTAAACAAAATACCAGGATGCCAATTAAACAAGATACTAAGATAGGTCTGTGTACAAAGATAAAAAAGATAGTTTGCAAATTTGGAAGACAAAACATTTAACACAGCTAAAAAGAAGTCTTTTTGCTGCAAAACAGCAAACAGATTGACAGATCTCATTGCTACAGCATATTACTGAGATGAAATTAAAGGCAGAAGTGGTTATCCATATGACTTAGGAAAATATCCAGGTACAATAGCGAGAACACTGTAAGGGATCTAAACTTATACTTCAAGTTGTGAAACAATAACAAAAAATTAGGATGAACCTTTCACAGAAAAAGATATCATTTTTTTTTCTTACATATCTTACCTGAAGTATATGATATTAGCCACTGCAAAAAAACCCAGGGTAATAAATCACACATAGCAATCATTTGATCCTCTTAACTGTGGTACCCAAATATCTTGTGATCTCCATATATTTATCCTCACAATTCACTTATGGATGTGGGAAAGTGATTGTGTTTTATGGAAAGAAACTATGGCTGTGATCTTCAGAAGTGTTTAGCCACCTAGTTACTGTGTTTTCACACAAAGTTGCAACAATAAGGAACCTATCTCTGTACCCAGGGTCTATTCCCCTAGTCACTGCTTTGTGCTCTTTTTCAGATTAGATGGTCCAAATTGACTATTATAGCAATTATTTTTTTCATCTATCAACAAGAAAAGTATTTTTCAGTTGCTTCTGAAGAGAAGGATGGTTGCTAAGCAGAAGAGTACCCAGCAAGGGCAATGTGAAGTGGCTAGAGAGAACAAGGCAAGAAACAAGAATGTTGAAGTGAGATCTTATGTTGCCTTTATTCATGGCACTTTTATTAGTGCTGTATTTTTAGACCAATGAAGTGCTGTTGTAACATCACCACAGAAAGTACCAGGACCTGAAGAAGAGGCAGGAAAGGACAAAAGGCTCTAGAGTGCTGAAGAAGGTGGATAAAACTTACACTAAAGCCGTTAGATAAACTGGTGGATGTTGAAGACAAAACCTCATTTAATGGGGCTATATATCTATTTTAGCTATTGTTATGGTCAGTGTTATCCAATAAACTTTTATTAAGTAGATCAGTACCGGTATACTTCCTGTTTATAAGCTGGTAATTACCACATCTTGAGCTAAATAAACTTGGAAGCCAAAGGCTGAAATTTTTTTATAGGAGATAAATTCCTTTAGCCTTGGCATTTGTTAGCTCAGGATACGGTGAAACCAAGCTAAGTGAGAAACACCGCATTGTGTATCCAAAGATATGCTCACCTGGCTGCTCTGGCAGAGCTCTACTTGCTTTCACACCATTTCCAGACACTGGCACAAAAAAAGAGCTAGAGTCAAGCTAGTTTTGTTTAGGAAGTGTTTTGGCCTTCTTCCTGTGCAAATTGCAGCAATATTTTTCATCTGATAGGGGATTTAAGAAGTGCCGCCCTCAGTTCAGCAGGCTGTCCATTTGCCCTGCTTGGAAACAAGAAGGGGTGATGAGGTTCATGGCCATTTGACTGCCCAAAAAAAGGACTATTTTAAACAAGCTTTAAAGCCTGTGGAAGGGAATTAACTTTGAAATGAGTCAGAGTCACTATATGGGCTCAATAAAAGTGGGTCAAAGCTACTGCCTAACAGGTCTACATTTCATCTATCTCTTGGTCCAACTATCTTCTACCACCTAAGAGTGGAGTGAAACCTGGGATGAAGTGTTGGGTCTTCTGAGGTCAAGAGGGGTTTCACTGCTGATTTTAATGAATCTGAGTCTGTGTGTCTGTCTGGGAGAATTATTAGCAAGCAGTGGTCTGGCTGGCATGGGCAGCACGCAGGACCAAAATAAATATATTTTTCACAATAGTGAAAAGTAACTGCACTATCTTTACATAGATCCCAGCACTTTGATTGGCTGATGGCTTTAAATAGCCAATTAGGCTGCACATGTTTGCAGAGTAACAAATGGCCATTCCACTGTGGCTAAGCTGCATAACAATCCTCAGTGTGGCTCACTGAGACCATTCCACCACTGACTTTAATTGTTATTAGTTTGCATTATATGTTAAATAGGGGAATATTTTAATGTAATAGCTGTAAGCACTAAAACTGAGTGAATAATTCATAGCAAATTATTTATTCAATAAATTTAGCCTCTTTAAAATTTTTCAGGAACATGTTTATTATTTTCTCAAAAGAGTGGTTATTATTCAGAATTACTTTCTAATCAGTTTATCGGAATGTTTCTTGCTCTGCAGATCCCCTGGGTAGAATATTTTTTACTAAATCAGTAAGCCACACAGCACCATTTCCTCTCCTATTTTATTGTGTGTGACCCTTTAGCAGCAGTTTCCAGTGAGGACTGGAACCAAAAGCAACCTGGCTCCTCCTGCTCCCAGTGTCCCTGGTGGAAGGTATGCATGTTCTGCCACAACACTATGACCTTTCATAAAGGCTGGCCTAGAAAAGTGGTCAATGCTCTGGAAGTTGAGGCAAGCTTAGGACAGAGATTTTCTACATCACCGTGATGAAGAAAATATATAATTGTCCTATCGTCCTTGCTTTCAGACCGTGGGTGCAGAGCATGAGAGATGCAGCACAGATTGTGTCAGAACCCAGGACCAGTATGAAAAAGCCATTACAAACTGCCTGTTAATAAGTGGCCTCTGTCTCACTGTCAGAGGACCCCAAAACATAGACTGTTGTTATTATTTTCATTTTTCATTACTGTTTTTGGGGTTTTTTTTTGGGTTTTTTTGGGTGTTGGTTTTGGTTTTTTTTTTTCAGTAGTTCACTGTTAAAGGAAAGCAGCTGGGGAGAGCCAACAAACAGGAGCGAACACCACCTACCCCCACACATAACTGCAGCAAGCTGCCCTCTGTGCACCTCTCCTGACTTTGCACTTCAGATGTGAGGAGGTTGTAGCTCTGCTTTTCACCCTCAACTGGCTTCCTTTGAGCCTATTTGCAGCAATGCTTGCATAATTTTGTTTCAGCCATTTGTGCCTCAGATCTGCACGTCACGCCAGGTGTCTGCCTCAGGTATTTACATGTGTATGTGAGATCTGAGAAAAGCAGAGCTAATCAGTGAGTCTTGATAATTAATAAGCCTTGCAATCTCACAACCTTTTGCATTGCTCCCTCATCTTCCCCAGAGTTTCCCAGGGATCACTCCTACTCCTCCTGGTGAAGTGTGCTCCACCTCAAGGGCTCTGGCTCAGAGCAGCCTCTCTGTTAGAAATATACGAAGCAGCGCTGCATTCCTCCTCTTTCCAGTTGCTGGGTGGTCATCAGCATAATACTGTTCACCATTTTCACGGGAGGGGGTCTGCTGTTTACTGAAGACCAATCGGGAAAGCAAATAGTTTGGGTTAGCTCTGCTGACAGTAGAGTACAGCTTTATTTGGTAGAATTTGTTTCATACAAATGACATCCCAAGGTACTTATCAAAGTTAAATAATACATAATAGCAGAGGGAGAGAGAAATTAAGAGGCACAGGCATAGGGGAAGAGATGTTTTCAGATGAGATTTTAAAACAGATGAAGAAGCAGTGAGGCAGAAAGAAACAACAGAAATGAAGACTGTTCCAGACGGTGGCAGATACAAGGATAGAAAGCTTTTGAAACAGCTGTGGTTTGAGCATAATTAGGCACAGAGAGATGACCAGTGCCATTTAGAGAGGAAAATAAGAATGGAGGAGAAGGAAGAGGAGTTCCAGGAGATGGACTGGGAAAAGGTCACAGAAGGCAAATAAAGAAATGAGTGGGGAGCTGTGGGAGCTTCCTCTGTAAATGTCATAACGGTGATTTGGAAAGCTAATACACTCACAAAAAGACAGGTGCATTCTGGATGGCTGGAGGACATTGACATGGAGAATTCAAGCAGAAAGGAAAGTCAGGCACTGCCACATCTGGAGGAGAATTTACTCCAAACAGCTGCATACATCTTACCTTCTGCAATGGTTTCAGACCCAGAAAGTCGAATCCAAGGAGGTGCTATATAATCTATCATCTTCCCCACTCCTTCCTGCCAAATACTACTTCCTGGGTTGAAAGCAGCAATTCCATTCCACAGTTGCTGCATGGTTTTTTGACAAAACTGATTTATTTTTATTCAATAACGTAAGAGAAGGAGCCAGGGTGTTGCTACAGATATGGTGGATTATGGTAGTTAAATGAATGAGGCGTTTTCTATCCCCTGTGACCTGAAGTTGTCTTTATTTTGCTAGAAGGAAGAAATATCAAGTCAAGGTACTATGAATACCATATGTATAGTGTATATATATATACACTATATATTAATGTATGTAGTAATATGGAAGAGGAAAGGAATACTGCAGGAGGACACTTTGGTGACCAGGTTGCTTCTGCCTGACAGTAGATGAGACAAGTATATGAGGACTGGAGCACGTCTCCAGGCTGAGAGAATTGGGGTTGTTCAGCTTGGAGAAGAAAAGGCTCTGAGGAGACCTTATAGCAGCCTTCCAGTACCTAAAGGGGGCCTGCCAGAAAGTTGGGGTGGGGCTGTTTACAAGGGCATGTAGTGATAGGATGAGAGGCAATGGTTTTAAACTAGAGAAGGGTAGATTTAGATTAGACATTAGGAAGATGTTCTTTAATATGAGGGTGGTGGAACACTGGATCAGGTTGCCCAGAGAGGTGGTGGAGGCCCCATCCCTGGAGATGTTCAAGGCCAGGCTTGATGGGTCTCTGAGCAACCTGATCTATTTAGAGGTGTACCTGCTGAATGCAGGGATTTGGACTAGATGACCTAGGAAGGCCCCTTCCAACCCAATGCATTCTATGATTCTAAGGCTTTACTATAACTACATTGGGTTCTGAAGCAAGAAATTAAATGCAGATCTCTCATTGTGGCAGCTCTTTGGTTTCAGAGCCATGAACTCTCCTGTATCAGATGTACAGTGGTCATAACACTGACATGGACACTGAGGACCCAAGTGAGTTCTCCTTCAGGGCAACAATATAAGCTTGCCCACTGGTCTATGAGTAGTCTGATTCTCCTGTGGGTAGCTCTGTGAACCCTGCTGTATGCTATAGCATCTTCACCGCTGCTTATGTCTATACTAGGGAGGAAGGAACATTTTCACTACTGGAGGAACCCTGAATGTGTGCATATAGAATCAGAGAATCATAGAATGGTTTGGGTTGGAGGGGACCTTTAAAAGTCATCTAGTCCAACACCCCTGTAATAAGCATGGACATCTGTAACCAGATCAAGTTGCCCATAGCCTCATCCATCCTGACCTTGAATGTTTCCAGGAATGGGGCATCTACCACCTCTCTGGACATCCTTTTTCAGTGTTTCACCACCTCCATTGTAAACAATTTTTTCCTCATACCTAGTCTAAATCTCCCCTCTGTTAGTTTAAAACCATTAGCCCTTGTCTTATCTCAACAGGCCCTACTAAAAAGTCTGTCCCCATCTTTCTTATAAGACCCCTTAAGAACTGAAAGGCCATAATAAGGCCTCCTCTGAGCCTTCTCTTCTGCAGGCTGAACAAGCCCAACTCTCACAGCCTGTCTTCATTGGAGAGGTGTTCCAGCCCTCTGATCATTTCTGTGGCCCTCCTCTGGACCCACTCCAACAGCTACATGTCCTTCTTATGCTGAGGACTCCAGAGCTGGACACAGTACTCCAGATGAGGTCTCACGAGAGCGGAGTAGAGGGTCAGAATCACCCCTCTCGACCTGCTGGCCACACTTCTTTTGATGCAGCCCAGGATATGCTTGGCCTTCTGTGCTGCAAGCACACCACTAGCCCCCAGTCCCTCTCCACAGGGCTGCTCTCAATCCCTTCATCCTACAGTCTGTTTTGGTATGGGGGATTGCCCCAACCCAGCTGCAGGACCTTGCACTTGGCCTTGTTGAATCTCATGATGTTCACATGGGCTCATTTGTCAAGCTTGTCCAGGTCCCTCTGGATGGGATCCAGGTCCCTCAGGTGTGTCAACCACACCACTCAGCTTGGTGTCATCTGCAGATCTGCTGGGTGTGCACTTGATCCCACTGTTTATGCCAGTGGTGAAGGTATTAAACAGTACTGTTCCCAGTCCGAACCCCAGAGGGACACCACTTGTCCCCAGGTCCCATCTGGATATTGAGCTGTTTACCACTACTCTCTGGATGTGACCATCCAACCGATTCCTCATCCAGCAAAGAGCCCACCCATCAAATCCATAGAGAGAAGGATGTTGTGGGGAGTTGTGCCAAACGCCTTGCAGAAGTCTAGAGAGACAACAGCCATGGCTATTCTCTTGTCCACTGATATAGTCACTGCATCATAGAAAGCCACTAGGTTGGTCAGGCAGGCTGTCTCAAATCACCTCCCTGTCCTCCATGTACCTTAGCATAGCTTCCAGGAGGATCTATTCCATGATATTCATAGGCACAGAGGTGAGGCTGACAGGTCGTTATTTTCTGGGGTTGTCCTTTCTACCCTTTTAAAAAATGGGTGCAGTGTTTCCCTTTTTCCAGTCACTGCGTACTTTACCTGTCTGTCATGACTTTTCAGATATGTTAGAGGCACATGGAATATTCAGACAGTGCTTTTTCAGCAAGGCACAGCATCTGATCCTAAGGTTTTCCAGTGCTTTGCTGGTTTAAATGCATCTTCTGGAAACACTTTGACCTGCATGGATTCATACTGTGGGGATGTGAAAGGAGACAAGACCTGTCTTGTGAAAGAAGAGAACAGCATAGATTATTTCAGAGGATTTTGCTTAAGCAAGTAGCTCTTCTGCAAGTGCCAGTTAGGCAACCATGCAGAGCTGGAAAGAATTTGAATATGAAGCCCACTGAACCTTTTTGTGCAATGAGATAAGACAAAACTGGCTTGAATCTGTTCATAGTTTGATTTTTGTTTGTTTAATTGCCATCTTCCTCTGTCAGGCAGAACTGAGAGAAAGGTCAGCATCTAGGTCTTTCCAAATGATAAATGTTTGAAGGCCGGATGAAGAGCAGAATAGATGAAGTCTGCCTGTAACTGGTACTTCCTCAACAAGTCAGGAGGAGGAAAGCAGAAGAAAGACAGAACTGCATCTGAATGTAAAAAGCAAGGCAAGTCAGACCATCCCAGTCACAAAGGCATCCACCAATGTCAGCAGAAGACCTTTCAGACAAAGTTAGCGGTAGGAAGAGGGTAAGGAATTACCTAGTTAGGCCAAGAAATCAGAATGTGGATGCTGGTCTGGCAAGAGGGGTCACAAATCCATCACGAGAAATCACATGCTGGGAAGAGACCTAAAACTTTGAAGCCATTTCATGTGTAGCCCTAGCCTCTGTAGGTGATCCTGGCAGCCTCCCCACAGTCCTGTTAGAGCTATTAAAGTCCAGAACACAGAGGAAGCCACAGCCCTGGCATTCAGGGTACTGCTTCAGCTGCATCTCCAGGAGCCTGTAGGGAGAGAAGCTACAGACTCCAGGCTCTGGATCTACATGCAGGGCGTAACAGTGTCTTTTAAAAATTTGCTTCAAGCTTTTGCTATTTGTAGCCTCTATGCCTGAAGACCAGAAGTCAACCAAAAGGCCACAGAAATAAAAGAGTGAAGGGAAAGGAGATAGCCTCCCCCTTAGGACATATCTGATATCAAAGGGAAGCAGCTATGTAGATCTTCATATTTATTTATTTTTCAGTGCAGACTTCTGAGTAAGAAATAATCACCTATTCACAGATGATCTTCACAGGCATAGAGACTTCTAGCAATATTAATATTTAGAATATGTAATTTTCATAATAGTTTAAGTACCCTAAATTCACCTTACTGTTCCTTACAGGACCAAAGTGGTCTATAGTGTTGCCACGTAGTATGTGAGAACTTACAAGAACTTTTTTTTTTTATAATTCTACTTTCATAGAAAATTGTTGTGGCATGCTGGGAACAAGGCAGAATGGTGGGGAAACCTTGTATGGTGATAGGCTACAAACATTTTGCTGCTAAAGAGGAGGCTGAAGAAGCTGGTGTTGATCTTGGTGAGGCTGACTGTTAAACACACACCTGACTACCACCCTTAAGCTGCCTTAGAACAGCTTTAGCTGATATTGGCCAACCTCTTCTCAACCCACTACACCCACCACTTTTGCACGATGAAGTACAAACCATGGAGGATGGTGAAGGATCCACTTCTCTGAGGGGCTAAAGCCTTGTCCTTCTTAGAGGTTTTTGAGGTGATCAGACTTCCAGCTTCCCTGCTCTGGGTAAGTGTATGAATGACATGTAATAAACATGAGAAATCCTCTTCCCTCCAGTTCCTTTAAAAGGGGAATTTGGCTCCCCTTTGTAAAATGGCCTGCATTTCTTGGATTTGAAAAAAATAAATGGAATATTGTTGGTGTAAAAAAATTATGTGCCAGTAAGCCAATTTGTGTAATTATCGGGGCAGCTCACTTTCTAGGAGGTATTAATATTTTATTTTAAACTCTTTACTAAAGAGTTTTCATTGCATTTACCTTATTAAATGACATCACTGAAAGATTTGATTCCTCATTCAACAGTGCTGATAAATAAGAGAAGAAGAAAAGGTTGTGCAGCTGGACTTTTATTCCATCAAACATTAAATGATTATTGGTTTACTTCTTACCAAGTATAGCAGACATCATTTCCCTATACACTCTCTTAAATGAAGAGTCTTTCACCTGCTAACATCCTTCACTGCTGCTAAGAGAGGAACTGAGATAGTGCTCCTACATGCCAGCAACTCTGACAGCTACAGAATATTAAAAGAAACCTCTCTGTGATTTCCACTCATGTGTGAAAGACAGACATGCCAGTACCTGGCCAACCTTCCCCAGGCTCATCAGTGACCACTTGGATCCTTGTAGTCCCATACCTTCTGCAGCACTCTCACATCATTGCTGAGACCTCCCACCACTAGCAGTCTACAGTAAGAAGTGGTAACAGCTATCTAGCAAATAGCTCCCCCACCCTCCTGTGGGAGCAGAAGCTGCCAACAAAGATGATGGGTTACAGAGAATAGAGGAAAGACTTAAGCCTACTGAATATTTGCAAGAAGCATACTTGCACTGACCATTTTCACACTGTCAATAACACATAGCCATTTCCTTGGTCATGGTCTTGTCAGCTTCAATCACACTGGGGGGTGATGCAAGTTTAAGCTGCAATTTGATTATCTGCTTACAATACCATATCATGAAGATCTTCACAGCATTTTGTCACAGCTTGTGGTAGCTCAGGACACTCCTGCCTTAGGGTCAATGTTATAATGCTGTTTGCCATGGCCTCAGGGTCACACTTCACTGTTTGTGTTAGTGAAGAATTGAAGAGAGCAGGAAGAGGCAGAGTCTCAGTCCTGGATGAGAGGCAGATGAACCAGAAGTGACAGAGGAGCTACCGAGTGAAGAAAACATTAGATAAGGCACAGCTCGCACATTCCCAGACTGCTTCAAAGCCTCTGTAGCACAGACACATGGCACAAGGTGACACAGCACAGAAATTGGTAGGTTTTGTACAAGTAGTTTATCCAGAGCCTTAATGAACCATGTAATACTTTTGGGGATGAATACTTGTCATGGAGACTGCTAACCTCATCAGTAAGGACAAGTGTGGTATCCTGATGACACTACCTGGTTAAACCTTCAGAGCAGAAGAAAGGGACAGGCAGACTCCATGGATAACTAAAAGTGAGAAGAAATGGGATATGGGCCCATCCTTTCCTCCAACAGGTAATTAATGCCTGGTCTGCTGACTTTATTGCTTTTTTAACCTTCCTGTCTCCAGCTGATCCCAATTTCTTCTGCCCCATTAAGTCTTTTCCCAGCAAGACTGAGCTGCTACTGGGTGTCTGTCTCTGAGCTTTTCCTTGTGAAGAGAATCAAGAGCTTTCTCACTTACCTTTGTTTGTATGTATTGTGAATGCTTTATTTTGCTTCACTCAAAATCCTTAAAAATACAAGCACTGCTTCCTTTCCATTAAGGGGCAGGAGGGAGCAGCTGCCTGGCCCTGGGCTCAATTACACTCCAATAGCTGAGAATGAGAGTCAGTGGCAGCTTCATTCTCCTCCCAGCTTTCATGAGGAAAAATTCATTTAGCAGTTCAGCATGGAGGGCTCTGCACAGCCTCCTCCTTCCCTGTGAAGAAGGCAGCATTTGAAATGACAGCAAGAATATGCACATGCATTTCAGCTGTTTCCTGTTTAAGTGACGGCTGGGTTTCCCCATGCCCTCTGCAAACGAGTTTTCCCTGACTCACACCTTCCAGTTTACTCCCACCACACTGAGGTGGCTACCACAGAACAGACATCCATTTTGCTCTGTTTGTTAGGAACTTGTTTTCTTTTTTTTTCTTTAGTTTTCTAGAAGGGATTGGTTAATCAGAGGACCCATACTGTCTATGACTGAGCTAGTCATAGAATCCTAGAATCGTAGAGTAGTTTGTGTTGAAAGGGACCTTTGAAGATAATCTAGTCCAACCCCCCCCTTCCATGGGCAGGGACATCTTTCACTAGGTCAGGCTGCTCAAAGCCCAGTCCAGCCTGACATTGAACACTTCCAGGGATGGGGCATCCACAATTTCTCTAAGCAGCTGATCAGTTTCATAGTCACCAGAGAACGCTATGCTCAGTGATCACCCAAAGCCAAAGAAAACAACCAAAGTCTGATGCATTCAACATCAAACTGTTTGAAATACAAGACCCAAGTATCTTGTTCTATCATCTGGTCAAAAGGTCTGGCCCTCTGAATTGTCCTCTTCCAATGAAACCTATTTGTCAAACAGGAAAGTACTATAGTAGAACTTTAAAAAAACTTAGCCACACTAACCACAGAAGGTCAGGTGTCTTCATGGTGCCGTTTGTGGATACTGGAGCCTGAGAGTCTCCCCTGAAACATTTGCATAACAGCTACCGCCAGTGTTGGCTGTGTTAGCTGCCACAATCACTGTAGCCACCTGGTGTCTAGGTCCCTTTTGCCCTAAACTAAACACTTCAGACCTTACCCCTTTCCAGGGAGAAAAGGATCATGTTTTTTCACATACATGTGCCTATCGGGGATGGAGCGACCATCTTCTGTGACTACAGAGGTTCCTCCCACTCTCTCAACCGTTTGGGAAAGATGTATCTTGTAGTGGATATTCACAATACTTTTAAGAAACATTTAGGCCAAAGATCCCATATTATGTTAAGCTTCTTCTACTGTTTCTCCTTAAAAGTGTCTGCAGTACCTAATGACTCTGAGTTGGTTGATAGACATCTAAAAATTGTAATGTCTAGATTTTTAGAAACCAGATATTACTACACAGCAGCCCCCAGTGCCAAGTGGTAAATAAACCAAAACATTCTGCTAGGTTGTGACTCATTCACAGGTCAACTCCAACTTGGAGCCCACAACTCAGGCCCCAACACTTCACATGCAGAAGATGATGTTTACTGTCTCTAGGCTACCAGCTGTTCAGAAAAGACAGAGTGGAAGGAGGGGTGGAGATGTTGCCCTCTATGTTAAGAAATGGATGGACAGTGAAGAGTTATCTCTAAAGAACAGCCATGAGAAGGTAGAAAGCTTATGGGTAAGAATTAGGGATCGAGACAACGAAGGCAGCCTTGTGGTTGGTGTCTAGTACAGGCCGCCTGATCAAGGGAATCCTATCAATGAAGCCTTCTTACTCCAGCT